>CM070777.1:68560189-68915182 GCA_036346955.1 Dipus sagitta
GTTGGTACATTATGCACAGAGACATTGCCTCTTATCCATAACTGTTGGCTAATCCCACAATGCATAACACACATTCCCCAATGAGGAGGGTCCCTATGGAGGGGGGAGAACAGAGAGGAGGATAACTATGGTACCAAAATGGCTGTATACACACTGTGTACAAAACTAATAAAAATAACTTAAAAATAAACTACACAAATAAACTTAATCATAAGAACCACATGATCATCTCAATTGATGCAGAAAAGGCCTTTTACAAAATATAACACAATTTCATGTTCAAAATTCTGGAAAGAATAGCCATGGAGTGTTTATATCTCAACACACCCAAATTATCCTTAATGGGGAAAGAGTCAAGGAGCTCCCATTGAGATGGGGAAGAACATAGAGGTGCTCTTCAAAATATTACTAGAAGTACTAGCCCAAGCAATAATATGAGAAAGAAATAAATGGAATATAATTTAGAAAAGAAGAAGTCAAGTTAGTCCTATTTGCATATGACATCATTCTACACATAAGTGATATGAAAGTCTCCATCTCAAAACTTCTAAAGGTGATTAATACCTTCCGAAAAGAGAGAGGGAAAGAAGGAGAGAGAGAGAGAGAGAGAGAGAATGGGCACACCAGGGCTTCCAGCCACTGCAAACAAACTCCAGATGCATGTGCTCCCTTGTGCATCTGGCTTTTGGGGGTCCTGAGGAATCAAACTGAGGTCCTTTGGCTTGGCAGACAAGCTCCTTAACTGCTAATCCATCTCTCCAGCCCCCAGACTATGGGTCTTGATTAGAACATGATTCCATTTCAGGCATCAGCTCTTTCTATGGATAAGCAGATGACTTACTCCATTGACCAGGCTTAAGGAACAATGCATGTCTCTCTCATCTTTGCCCAATATTGTGGGTCAGATGTTGGACAGTGTCACAGACACATGATCTCAGACAAACAGGTTCTATAACTGATCTACTTCCCAAGGAGATTTTCAGGTGAAAGTGGCACTTGCCTTTGATTAGGGAAAGTATATTTGTTTACTATCACATTTATTGGTAAAAGGTTCAAATAGCAGGTAACAATTCGAGGAGCTTAAGGAGAGTGCATATGGGATTGTTCATAAAGACTAATCATCAAAGGAGTTTAACCATTAACGAAAGTATTAAGCTAATACTATGGGTACTTTTGGCAGAGAGTGTTGCCTGGTGAGCCTGCAGCTGACTTGTCAGCTTAAAGAAACCAAAACAGAATGTATAGAAAGTAGTGCACATTTTAAAAATACAGAGAAAAATAGACTACATGGAAATTCAATTCATGTGCATGTGAAAAAGTAAATATTCTTTTGAGCCATCTGAAACATAGTATTATTTACACTATTTTTCTGAAATTTATATATCATACTGGTTTTAAAATTTAGAGAATTACTAAAATTCATAGATAACATTTGCTTAGAATAGGCTTTTATTATAAATAAAAATGTTAGAACTTTTAGAGCCAGCAATCATAAAAATTATTTTGTTCAAAACATCAAAAACTTATGATGGATAAAAAGCCTCTTCAAAAGATGGTGCTGGGAAAAGTGGAAACACATATAATGCAAAATCAAGTCAGACCTCTATTTTTCATCATGCACAAAAGTAAATTCAAATTGGATGAAAGACATTACTTTAAGATCAGAAAGTCTGAAACTGCTAGAGGATAATACAGAAGAAATACTTCAAGGTAGAGGTATAGGCAAGAACTTTCTGAATAGGGTCCTTAAAGCAGAAGAAATAATCCCAAAAATTGCAAATGGAATTACATGAAAAAAATCTTCTGTAAAGCAAATGCAACGTGAAGAGATAGTTTACAGAATGAGAATGGTAGAAAATATTTTTAGACTATATATTAGACAGGGAGTTGATATCTAGAATATCCGAAGAACAAACATTAAACACCTCAAACTATTTTCACAATTAGTAAGTGGAGATGAACTAAACCATCAGTTCTCAAATGAATAAATAAAATGACCAATGAATATTTTATAAATATTCATTATTCTAGCCATCAGGGAAATGTCAATTATAACTGCTTTGAGATTTTATCTCACCTCAATCAGAATGACTTACATAAAAAATGACAACAAGTACTTGTGAGAATATGGGTGAAAAAGAACCCATAACTACTTCTGGTGAGGATGAAAACTGGTGTAGGCAAGATGGAAATTAGCATGGATATTCCTCAAAAACTGAAAATAGAAATACAATTTTATCAGCTATTACAATATGAGGATATCCCCAAAAGACTCTAAGTCCTACCACAGATATATGCAAGTTTATTGCTGCTCTATTCACAATAGCTAAGAAATGGAACCATATAGATGACCATTGCAGAAAAAGTAAAGAAACCTATCTCCTTATTTGTAAATTAGAAAAAATAAAAGTAAATCTACAGTATTAAAATTATTTTGTCTGATTAGAAATTAATTGAATCAGGATCTGGATAAGTGTAGGTATGGATGGCTTATGTGGAAATCATGATTTGATTTTTGATCACACCTAACATAATTATACTTATGAAGTCAAATATATTTACTATCTTATGTTTTGCATAACTGGGTATACATATGATTAAAATCGAATCCATCATGGGGATAGATATGCATAGTAAAGAAAAAGTAATATGACCCAAACTTGTCAGTCAAATCAGAGCACAACCCAAATTATGCCCCTTTGGAACCAATTCTTCCTTCACATGCACTTCTTAGAAGCTTCAGACAACTTCCCAAGATCCTTGAGTGTCTTTCCCACTCAGGTGACCCATCGCTCCTTTTGGCAGTGTACTATCACTTTGTTTTCAATTACGTTTCTTGCCTTTGTGTGTGTGCGTGTGTGTGTGTGTGTGTGTTTTCTAATTCTTTAAATAAATTTCTACAAAAAGAGAAACCACCCCACCAAGACTTCTGATAAAACTCTGAAATACATATTGAAGGATGCATAAGGGTGTGCACATGTCTGGAGTTCATTTGCTCTGCCTGAAAGCCCTGGAGCACTCTCTCTCTCTCTCTCTCTCTCTCTCTCTCTCTTTCTCTGTCAAATAAACAAAAATAAATAAATAAATATTTTTGAAAAAAGAATTATGATTTTGTTAAGAGATGACAATGAATTTGGGACTTAAAGATATGTCATTTTTGAGGAGCACGGAAGGTAGGCACAAGAAGTGGGGACAGAATGTGAGAAAGCTCTGAGTTCTAAGGGCCAAATTCATATAATAAAATTATCATAGAGCTGTGTGGATGAAACATGGCGAGTGAAAAATATTCTTCATGAGACATGGCAAAACAAATGTCTGGTTTCTGTTTTCTTCCATCAGGTATTCTCCTTTAAAATACCTAGATGTTGAGATACTGATGAAATATAGAAAATCAGTGGTAAAATTTGCATGCTGAAGAAAAGCTTTAGTTTCAAAAGGAAAGACCATAAGATGCTATGGACACTGAGAAAATCATAACAGATAAAAATTTGTCTCACCCTAAACATTTTAATTTTTTACAATATTGAAGGAAAGAGAAAACTAAAAGGAGAAAATGAACAGTATATACTTACAGTTAGAGTATTTTCCTAGCACACATGAAGTCTAGGGCTGGATCTTCAATACAAGTGTGTACACACACACACACACACACACACACACACACACACACACACAGGTTAAATGAGAAACCATAAATAAAGTACAATCAAGATCCTTAGGGTGCCACATGCAAAGGTGTCCCTGCAGAGATCTCAACAAGAGCAACACCCAGTATTAGAAGCAGAGCCCAGTGTGGTGAGGAAAGAGCATAATAATTGGTACCCAGGTCTCTAGAAGAAGGCAATCAGCACCTGCATTTCAGACAGGCTTCACTTGAACATTTGGCAGGTCCTACGCCCACTGATCTTCTCCTTGTCACATAATAGGGCTCTTCTCTCCATTACTAAATAATGCTCAATAATTGCTCAGGAACAATGTCTGTGCTATGGTATTGCTCTATTTGAAACCTAGTGGTCTTTGGGTATAGAATATAACCAATGGATATTATCCTTTTTCTTCTTAATACTATGGTGAGATAAAAGAAACATAAACCTAATAATTTCAGCTTAGGTTAGCTTTTATTAAAGCATACCTATATTTACTAAACACAAAATTATTTAATTTTTTTACGAGTTAGTCAATGAGCCCATGACCTAGAAAGATACACCATGAGGAGTTATACAAAGTTAGTACAGTTGATTTATTTTCTTTGATTAGATCCTTTTTTCCTTTCACTTCTTTGCTGACAACTTCCTAACTCTAATCAAATTCTTTTAAATCTTCAACACTGATCTTTTATTCTGCTCTTATGTTGGTACTTATGGCATTAATAGCTCAAGTCATGGATCTTCTCTTGAGTTGGTCTAGAATCCCTATGTTTCAGTACTGCTGTGTCTATTTCTACAATGAATGGCAAGGTCAGATCTCTGCGTGAAGAAGGAACCTCATATATCCTTGCAGCTGAGGCTTATAACAGTTTGTACCATCCTGGACAGAGAATTTTGGCATAGTGATCTCTTTAGTCACTTGTTATTCTTGTCACTATTTTATCAGCATCTGTCAGGCAGGAACACATGCTGTCTTTGTTTTGTACGACATGGCCATCCTGGGTATCTAGCACTGATGCAGCAATACCTGCAGGCAAGCACTTAACACTGATTGTGATGCTGGTCCCGAGACCTGCTCATCAACCTGTTATGAATTACAAATACTTCAATTCGGACTCACATTTTATATTTAATATATTTTCAATATGCCTTGAGATCTCTGTGCATGATAAAATCCTATCTGAGTTAGTTGCTTTTGTTGCAATTCAGTGCAATGGAATGCTTGAAGTCACCCTTGAGTGACTGTGATAAACATTGCATTCTGAAGAAAATGCTGGTGGAGGTCTTTTTAACAGCATCTTAGCAGCTATTTCACATTACAAAAGACAGTTTTAAAGATAAAATTTTATGACATCAAACTTATTACAAACTCTCTGTTTCCCTCTATTTTTAAATCTAATCTTAACATTTGAAACATAAATATAATTGATAATTTATTTCCTTGCAACTTTAGTTATCTTCAAGTAAAAATATGCAATTTTAATTGTGATCAGGTTTATGGAACATTTAAAGATTAACCATATGGTCAACTTAATTGGCCCTATGAGGGGGCTTTTTTTCAGAGAATTAGTTCATATAAAAATGAACACAACTAGAAAAGGTAGACACACAAACACAATGAAAATGTGGTTTTGTGAATTGAGAAACTCACTTCTCATTGTGACTGACAGCACTTACTTATGTCTGTTTCCTCACTTTCTAAATATAGATAAATGATGATTTCCTCTACCTGCATTCATTATATTTTTCTGAGCAAAGACGACAGATTCTGTGTGATAACATGTATAAAGCTAACATGTACATGTAAGATTAGTGTTGATCTTTTTGAGAAAGCATTGCTGAACACCCTAGACTAAGCACAGAGCCCACCAAGGTGCACATTGAAGCTCTAGTCTTAGTTAAAAAAATCAAATTGTGAACATATATTTTAATCACGTTTTCATTTATTGGGTAACATGTAAGACAATGCTCAAATATGGACTTCATAACTGTTTATGGCATAGTTTTATTATTATTTCAGAGCAATTCACTAACTTATAGGAGTCCTTGTAATCAGAAAAAAAGATACTTAGTTTGAATGGTGATGATGTCCCTGGCTCCAAGAATAGATTAGGGTAAGTCCAAATCAATCATGAAGGAAGTAGTTTAAATACAAACTTTTCACTGAGACTGTGAAAGGCACAGCTTTCCTCAGTATCACTCCAGAGATATCAGACCAACACACTTAGAACAATGGTTGTTTAAAAACTAGACCTGTGTAATGGGTCTGGGGGCATAGATAGGTAACAGATGATATACAAATAGAAACTATGTAGATAATTTGTAATAGATATTAGATAGATGATAGAAAACAGATAGATGACAGATTAAATGTACGATATTTAGATAACATGTAAATAGGTAAAAGTTGATATGTTAAAAGGTACTTTACACATTGGTAGATTTTTTTTTCTGTTACTTGATGTCATTAATAAAGCAAAAATCAAATCTTAGACTTCTAGCTTTTGAATAATTTGCAATGTAACAAAAAATGCCTGTTAAGTATTTTGGTCCTGAAGAAGAAATGACTTCATATCTGATTCTACTATCTTCTTGCAATATGATTTTTATTTATTTTTTGTTAGAGACAGAGAAAAAGAGAGAGAGAGAGAGAGAGAGAGAGAGAGAGAGAGAGAGAGAGAAGGGGCACACCAGGGCCTCTAGCCTGCAAACGATATTCAGATGCATGGGCCACCATGTGTATCTGGCTTATGTGGGACCTGGAGAATGGAATCTGGGTCTTTAGGGTTCTCAGGCAAGCACCTTAACCGCTAAGCCATCTCTCCAGCCCCTTCTTGAAATGTGAAACAGAACATTTTCTACCTCCTTTGGTCTGCAGATGCTCAGTGGCCACTATGAGTCCCTGCATGCTCCCTTTTGTCTATGGCACAAAGACCACTGCTCCTCTGTTGACCACACCTTCATTTGCCTGGGCCCTGCATGACTGATAGTGTATTGTCTTCTGCCACTAATAGGATGTTAGCTTTTGCACTACAAACCTCATTTATCTTGGCCTTTTCAGTTACAGTGTAACAAGTTAAACAGTGTCCAAGTAAATCTTGAGTTGATTTAATATCTGTATTATGGTTTGACATATTTCCTGAAAAATATATGCTAGAGTTTTAACCCAATCCCTTCAGAATGTAATCTTATTTGGAGATTAATTAAGTAGAATTTATGCAGATGAAGTTGTACTACATTTGGATGGGTACCAATGCAATATAACTAGTGTCCTCATAGGAGGAGAAACACATTGACCTACACATGGGAGGACACCATGTGATGACAGGCATATTGATTTGTGGTGAATGCAAACCAGGAAGCACTTACCTCTGCCAAAATCTGAGGCAGATGCTAACAAGGCAAGGGAGGATTATAATGTAATCACATGAGGCAGTGCTATTGGAGTTGTTGCTGTTCTTGTTATTTATTGTTCTCATTCTTCATAATAATGACAATAGCACTCTCTAGAAGAGGAATCAGAGCCAGGACCTTTCACCCTTGTTCAATATTTCAGTAGGACTTACTCACAGAGATAATCCTTAAAGGAAGCCAATTTTATACTGGAGGTGTGTCTGGATGAGAGTTCACATCATAGTTTTGCATGGTCTGAATAGTCTCAAATGATTACATATTTCTTCCCATACTTATATGAATGTCCATGCATATACATTTATAGTTGTCATTTCTTTGTAGTCAAACAGTCTTTTCTTTACAGCTATCATGTTTAGACCAGTTCAAGGAAGTAGTCTACACATGAACTTTTCCCTGAGGCTGAAATGCACAGCTTTCCTCAGCATCACTCCAGAGATATCAGACCAGCTGCTCTGTTGTAGGCGTCAATTTGCCTAAGATGGATAACCTGCCTCTCTGAACTATTGCCATTCACACTCTCTGCCCCATCTCTATGAGGGCTAAATGTTCTTCATGTTGAGCATCCTGATTCATGCTGAATCAGTAAACTCTTCCTTGACTAATGTTCTTCACACTCACCCCATTTGATGTTCAGTTACGATGGCTTATTTTTCCATAGGTTCATTTGAGGATAAAAGTAATATGCTCATTGTACCAATATTCTGAGGTTCCCTTACAGTAAGGACCTACCTCTTATCTTTCCTCAATGGAAAAGAAATTACAATACAATAGAAAAAAAGAAAAGAAAACAGTGCAAGTGATTGTGTACTTCAAGATGAAGGTTATTTTCCCTCTAGTTCTCCAAGGTGTATCCTAAAAGAGAAGGCGAATAATAAGTTAGTACTAGTTGGTCTCATTACCTCAATGATAGCAAGAAATATTAAATGCCTAACAAGCTAGAGAATTTTCAGAAGTCTGTGGTCAGATATCAAAGTGTTGGCTGTTATGTTCTATGATCATTACTTTAGAGTATTGTGACACATGGCCATACTGTAATTAATCAGTATCCGTACATGCCACTGAGAACAGAGCCAGCACTACAGACTAAGAAACCAAAATTATTTTTAAATGTCTTATGTATTTTCTAAAAATTACTATGTCAAAATAATCAAGTGTTACCACATAAGAATTTGACTTTGCAGGCATGAATTCTGCCTTTTCCAGTAGTGAGGAAAATGAACCTCCCTCCTTATGCTCCATTCAAAAATCCACGTGAAGACAGAACTTGTGGGCAGGGACCTCACTCTGTAGCCACATGGATGTGAGCGATGCTAATCCCATCTTATCTAATTGCAGAAGGTGCAACCCCCACGTTAAAGACAAAAATAGTCAAAATAGAGAGCATTCATTCTAAGCAAAGAGTGTGATAATTATTAAAATAAAGCAATTCCTGCTTTATACAATGCCTAGTTTTGGAAATATTCTTCTTGTTATGTGGTTGGGTTCAGATCCAGATAAAAGTCTTTTTCAGATGCATAACAATCTTATTCTTGCAATGCATTGGATTTTGCTTCTAGAAACCGTTATGGTGCTAGGCATAAGGCTATTCAATATTATATAATGTTATATATCAACAACCTCAAGGTTGTATATATACAACCTCAAAATTTTATTATTCTCATAAAAATCTTCATTAGTTTCTTTAAGCTGGTAATCACCATGAGCCACAGGACCTGTGAGGTGGAAGAGGCCTGAGGTGAGGAGGTGTGGTCTCATGGGAAGAACGTGTTTGCCTCTGGGTTCAGTTTCTCCTTGTATGAGCAATTACTTCAGAAATGAGAGTAAATGTTTTAACACTGATTAAATCAGTGATGACCAAGTTTCAAAGTATATTAGGTGACAATACTGCAGCCATCAATTATACATTAATTAAATTGTGGACAATAAAATGAGTCATTTAAATGACCAAATTCCATAATCCAAAGAAAATGAATTGGGTAGTAGCTTCATGAGTTTATTGGGGTTAGAACTATAAGTGGTTTTGTTAGCCACCAGTTTTGTGACTTTTTTTTTCTTTTTGGCAAAATAACTTTATTGAAATGGAGGAAAGTGATTTGTTTTGTGTCTTCTTGGTTATTTTTTTACTTTTTGCATTGTTTTTTCTGTTCTCCCAACAACCAATCACCTGGGAATAATGACAGCAGTCACAATAATACCAGAAAGAACAATAACAATATCATCTTCTACAAGTCCTCCTTCCAAATGGTTCATAGATTCATGCTGATAATCATACATAAAATATCACATCAGCACTAACATATCACTCTTACTTTATGACAGAGGTGAAGGGACCAGAAAGTAACCTAATACTGACCAGTGCCCAAGAAATATTTCCGTATATCCTCTGCCCTTTCTCTTCATTCTCCCCACCTCATTTTTTGCTTTTCTTTTTTTTAAAACCTAATTCCTCTGTCAATACATTCTTTAAAGATTTTCCTTTGCAGTTTGAAATGATTTCTTCCCGGGATAGGTAATGTTCTTACCATTCAGCTTGGTATCTAAAATATAACACATGACCTTGACGAATGTGTCTCATGAACCTAGCTCCCTAAAGAAGAAGAAATCCATCTGAATTGCGCTGATATCTTTTTGTGAGGCAGAAAAACTGGATAGAATTGATGAACCCTCAGAATGGAATATTCAGTTATTAGAGGGATTAGTAAAGATTGGCAAAAGTGTCATACACATGCTTTGGCATATACTTGATATTAAAAGGAAAATAAACAGATGATCCAGGATTCTTATCTAATCTTTGACTGAAGTAGACTCTCAAAGCAAAATAAAAGAAGAGACATTCTAAGAAAATTATTCTGCGTTGTTCCAATAGAAAAATCCAATGGCACTATCATTCTAATTACTGTGCGAATGTTTTAGCAACAGTATTTTGGTTTAGAATTCTTATATTTGTTCAAGAAAATACATATTTTGAATGTAGACTCTCATTTCTAACTTCCAGGGAGTCAATCATGTTCATCTGAATTTGATATTTGCTTTAAACACCTATTGTTTGAAAACAAGTAACCTTATGCAAAATTCTAGCACTAAATATATAACTTCAAATGCTTTTAGATATATTGATAAAGCAGCATAGATATTACATATTTTTATATAATGCATATTTTAATATATCACAATTACATCTATATATTTATCTACATATGTATATCACAAACTCTAATATAAAACTTGTGATCCTATGGGCCATCTAAATCCATCAGAACCCCTTTGACTAAATATTGAACCTTGTCTTGTTAATTTTCACTGAGGTCCACCCTTCATTTACATGATCCTTAAGAATGTGTTACTAACCCAATCAAAAACAGGCAGGAAAACATGAGGCTGAGCAAGAGTGAAGAAAAACAAAGATGTTTTCTTCTCATACAAAATAGAAACTAAGTTGTTCATTCTATATTTTCTTTCTTCTGGGAACCATCAAAGTTTACTGTGCTTTTTTAGCCTTCAGACTCTCTCTAAAAGAAGGATAAGATGGAATGATGGACCAGTGGAAAAAGTGTTTGCCATTCAAACATAAGAATCAGAGTTTATATTTCTTCATCAACAAATAAAATTGCCTGGAATGGTGATATCCCTGTAATTCCACTGCTTAGGAAACAAAAGGGAATCCCTGGTACCTACTGGCTAGCCATTCTAGCAAATCAGGGAGCACTGGATACAGTTAGAGACTTCTAAAAGAATAAGCAAGAAAGACACCCTTCATTGACCTCTCAAGCCTCCACAAGGACATGTTCACACGTGCAAGCATCCCAGCACATAAATACACAGTCATACATATATAATATACACTACACACATACACACACACACACACACACACACAAATAAACAAAAATATATTAAAATATGGGGTTTTAAATAATATCTTAGTTAGTACCTAGTGGAGCAAAAAAGGATTAAGCATTAGAAAATCTAATAGGTACCAGGAAGTATAACATGAGATTAAAAATTCTTATGAATATTGTTAAAAAGGTCAGCCTCTCCCACTGAGTATTTTTTTTTTTGTTGTTGTTGTTGTCTTGTGAGGATGGGAAAGAAACCACAATGGCAAGAATTATGTTTTACTTAAAAGCCAACATAAATCAAACTGGACCAAAGGCACTGGGAAATTATTCAATTTGCTACAAAATATGAAATCTGTGAAAACAAATTTGGTAATTTTTAAAGTCAGATATCTCTCTTTGGCCATTAGAAAAGCAGGTTTAACAAATACCTAATTTTTGTCAATTTAAGAATTAAACATTTTTTTTTATGTAGAAACTTTGTCTGGATACATCATGTGTTGGTACTATCTTAAATAGCTTGTCAAATCTCTGTATATCTAAACATATATAATTGCATCCTAGCCTAGGGAGGTTTGTATTAAATTCACATATGTTACAGAATAAAAAACTGCCCTTCCTCATAATTATTTTAGGATAAAAATTTAGTTTGTAAATTACCAGCATAGCAATAATTTTTAACCATATTAAATTAAAAGGGTAAAAGTAAGTGGTAACTCTCAGGCCATTCCATGATCCTGTTTCAGAATTAATATTTTACATTTTATTTGACATTTTCATGGACATATATTACATCTGATTCATACATAACCCACTTTATCCTTCCTTATCCCCCTCATTCCTATTGTATTCCTTTACTTTTTCACTTACCTAAAGTATTAAACTGAAGAAAATGGCTCCTCCTCAAGCAACAATAATTGTCAGTAGCTTGTGAGGGAGGAGAGCAGTACCTCAAGTCCACACCCTATTCATAACATGCCTCATTAGGTGCAGGTCATGCGCAGATAACTGCAGCTACTGTGAGTTCATGAGTGCAATGGCAATGTCCACAGCACTTCCCGCTATGCCCAGCACTTAGATTCTTTGCATTCCATCTTCCATGATGTGCCCTGAACACTAGAGTAGATGAACTGATATGGGGGTATAAAGAACATATTTAGGAGACAGTTTGATAACACATCTGTTGAGTAATGAAACAATAGTAGGTTCCTACCTAAGGCCTATATTCTCACTGGCCATGGGCTCACCAGGATTTAAGATTTAAGTATTAGGCATGAATTCCCTCCTATAGAGTGGACCTCAAATCCAATCATAGAGCAGTTGGATACCCTGTAACAGTCATGCCATTATTGTAACACAGGATGTATCTTTCCTAATGGGTCATTATTGTAGGGTGAAGGATTCACCATTGGGTGATATTTTTAATGACTTTCCTCTGTGAGCAGTTTGTATAGCATCTTCTGGCACTATGAAAACTAGGCAGCAGGAAGAAAGCTTCAGTGAAAGTTCCAATTTGATGTCCATGTCCTACAACTAACATGTGTCTTTAGTAAGAGAGTCTCACAGTTCATTTCTGGTGGGCAACCAAGAGACATGGAGGTAGCTTGTATCTTTTTAAGAGTCTCAGAGGCTTCTCTGACCAACAATTTACTGGAAGGTATCCCATGCCTGGCACTGATAACCCATGGCTATGAGGAGAAACACAACTCTATCCATCTGTATATGTAGGTTACTTAGTAATTTTTATTTTTATATTTTATTAGATTTACTTAGCAGTAGGTTTGCTTAATTCTTTTTCATAACTCCTCATTTTTGATTATATTACCCATACTGCTGCTTCTCATTCATATATCCTTAAGTGTTAGGAGCAACAAAAGTCAGGATTTATTCATCACTAAAAGATAGTTCAGAGACAATGAAATCAGGTTCAGAATACTATGTTGACTGGTTTCTTTCTCCACCCTCTTGGCTGTGTTTATGTGGATGAATACACTTCAAGTACATCCAGAGAAATCTTAAAGAGTGCGGAACATTTATATTTGGGTCTATTGCTCTTATGTAAAATCTACCTAAGACTCACCATTTTTCATTCATTTTGTCACATAATGGTACTGATAGTTACTTAGTGTGTGTGTGTGTGTGTGTGTGTGTGTGTGTGTGTATGCAGGTGGATATGATTGTACATATGTGTGGAGGTCTTCTTCAAGAATTACATCTCCTTTGTTTTTTTTCTTTAAGACAGGGTGTTTACTGGCCTGGATTTAACCAATTAGACTGACTAGTAAGCTGCAGGAATATGCCTGTCTCTACTTTCTCATCACTGAGATTACAAGTGCATGACAACATGTTTAGTATTTTTTGTGGGTTTGGAGCTTGAATTCTTATCTTTATACTTGTGTGGAGAGCACTTTATTGGCTTAGCTGTCTTTCTCTTCCATTATGTGGGTTATTTTATGTAGCAAATTCATTAATGCTCTGATAGCAAGTCATTGAAATATTCAGGTATTATCTGTAGAAGCTTAAAACCTTCATCTCCAAATGTCAAGGACTCGCTGAACTTCCCTCTTGTGGTACTCATGATACTACTTCATTGCTTTAGGTTATGGTATCAAAATTTGCATTTAAAATATCTTATAGATTCAAATTTTAACTTAGTATCTATTTTAGTAGATAATAATTTCAACTTTAACTTGGTAATCTTCATAGATTATGTTGAGATACTGGCAATATTTCCACATATTATAGAAACACCATGCATGATAAGAAAGAGTATTTAAGTCAAGGAGAGCTAACGTCCAAACTGGAAACAAGTGTATGGGAAAATAAATATAAAATCTCTTGTTTCTTTCCTTTTTTTTTTCTTGCAGTAGGAATTGAACACAAATCATCACATATGCCAAACAAAGTTCTTCACAATAAGGTACACCTCCACCTTCTAAATTTCTTCTGTTGATCACCTACATGATTATAAAAATATTGAGGCTATTAATTAAAATTAAGTGAACTCAAAGAATGATGATTCTTGGGTTATTTTTAATAATAAAATTAGAAAATATAGAAACACTTAACCTAATTTCTAGAGGAAATATCTACAGAACAAGTCCTTGGTACCACTAGGTGTCCGTTTTAATTTATTATTTATACTTATCCCATAGTAATTTCACCATACGTATATATCCTATCTTCAGACCTCCATTACCCTCTCCTGTCTGCCATCACTCCTGATGAGCTCCATCTTTTTCCTTTCATACTAACTAGTAGATACATTAGTGATGGAAATAACTCCCCCTTCCCTGGCAACCATTTATTACCAGTAGCTCCACAGAGAGGGGTGGGGTCTCAAATGTACATCCCCTACTCATGACAAATTGGTGACGTGTCCTATTTTGTGCAGGTCTTGTGCATGCAATGGCCATGTTATATCCAGCTGAGAGTACCACAGCCTTCTCCCCACCCGACAGGTCTTACATTCTTTCTACTCACATTTCAATGATCCCTAAAGACTCAACCAGAAAACAGAACAGATAAAAACTTTCTACAAAGTGGCAGTATACACAATTAACACACAAAATGTATTAGCTTTCTTATATAACAGTGACGAACATACTGAGCAGTCAGGAAACCACTTCCACAACAGCCTCAACAACTATACCATGGATGTCTATGCTTTGATGCCACTATCCATACTGCTACCTCTCTCCTTTCCATAAAAATATACTTTTCTATTTCCTGGATTAGATCTTTGGCTAAAATTTAGAAATCAACCCAATGCAAGTCTAATTGATGCAGGATAACTGTAATTCTACCATTCCATACCCAAGGCTATGGAAAAAACTGACCTAGCAGTGGTTATGAAGTCTATCTGAAAACTGTTCAAGTAATGCAGTTTATTGTTTTCCTCTATAATGACAACTTATTTGAATATTCTGTGGTGAATCTGTGAAAAGTTGTGGCATTCTGAATTTTCAAGATTTTAGGTTAAGTTTTTGTGTACTAAATTTTGACCTCATACCAGAAAAACAGTAGAAAAAATATAGGAGAGATGACATTCATGGGACCCACACCAGCTGTGTAAGTAAACTGGATCTGTTGGCTGTATTTATGGATTTGTGCTCAGCCATGTATGCAGAAACAGTACAGAGAAAATCTAAATAAATCCCGTGGCTTTAGAAGAGACAGAATTGGGGAGGGGGATAAAGGCTATACAAAATACAGAGAAAGCCAGGCATGGTGGTGCACACCTTTAATCCCAGCACTCGGGAGGCAGAGGTAAGAGGATGGCCATGAGTTCAAGGTAACTCTGAGACTACAGAGGTAGTCTTCCAGGTCAGCCTGAACCAGAGTGAGACCCTACCTCGAAAAACCAATATATATATATATATATATATATATACAGATGAAAGCACTACTGAAAACTTGGCCTTGCTGGGATGTGGACCATATAATCAGCAAATGTATCCCGCACAGAAAATGCAATTTCAGTGTCCTCAGATTCATGTGCTAAATAATAATAATAATAATATAGTAAAAAACAATTTAGTCATTATAATGTGTCTGTAGAATATTTGCCTTCATGAGGAATTTTGTGCAGAATCTTACAATTGGGGATGTATGGTCCTACATAATGTTTTTGGTGCCATGGTGCCTACTGACATACATCAGAAAGGAAGTGTGTGTACAACTAATGTCCACAAAGACACATACTTTTCAGAAGAGCTGAGTGAACCTCACTCAAACATAGTAACAAAAGGAACATTTTTCTATGTCATGTTTTTTTCTTTTGGGTCATTCTGACTTGTGGAAAAAAAAGAACAAATATAGATATGAAACTTTGTAATTTACAATTCCAGGATCCACACTCTGAACAGAGAAGGTACAAGAAGCAAAATACAGTAGTTCTAGAAATTCCTTTTTTTTAAAAAAATTATTTATTTATTTATTTATTTGTGTGAGAGAGATTGAGTGAAAGAATGAGATAGATAGAGAGAGAGAATGTGTATACCAGCACCTTAAGCCACTGCAAACAGATTCCAGACACATGTGGCTTAGGTGTGTCCTGGGGAATCAAACTTGGGTCATTAGGCTTTGCAGGCAAATGCCTTAACTGTTATGGCACCTCTCCAGACTGAAGGTCTAGAAATTCTTAAGCATGTAGGCTGGGGTGTACTCATTTATATATACATAAAACTTTTTTCATATTTTACTTCCTTTTCTGGCTATATGTTGAGTAATACTCAGTGCTTCCCTCAATGGTTTGTATTCTTTTGGGTGAACATAACTACTGTTTATTCCCTTGCTTGTGTCACTGTGCTATTAAATATGAGACTATCAGAGTGTTCTTGGGCAATATGACCACCTAGGGCACTTTTGATGTTAATACTTTAGTATTGTTTCATTTGGACGTCTATTTTAAACTTTTAAATGAAGCTGTAGATTTCAGTTATATTCATCTTATTTGTACCAAAGGCTATATTAAAAATGGAACCACAAAATTTTCTTCTGCTTGTTAACTATAATCTTGGCTTTTGGGAAGTAGTATGTGTTCTCTAGATTGTAAATACTCGTTTCTCTGAAATAGTATTAAACCTTGAAAATTCAACTTGGTTAGTTTATCAGTTCTGAAAAGAAAGATTTGGATTTGTTCCTTGAGGCTCTGTGGTTGATGGGAAAAAATCTGCAGAATATATTCACTGTTGTTTTTATATAGAAAGAAGGATTTCTTCTGATACACTTTTAATCAACCTGTATGAAACTACCATATAGCAAAGAGGCTATTAAGGCCAGGAGAAACACTTTCTTTTTAACCAAGGTCATATCCACTGTGCCATATAGTATGTGGTATAATTTGACTTTCGATTTCTAAGTAGATTCTATTCCAAGCACATTTTCAGAACCTTGTCTAAGTCTATGTTGAAACAAAGTATGGATCAAAGGTGGCATTTTTCTTAAAACATATAAAGCACCTATCATTGGAGATCTGACATTTATCCAACACAGAAGTCCCCACCCAGCCAAGGAACAGACATACATGAATATGTTGTGTTACCCAGAGAGAGAAGTAGATATAATTAAGGTGAAGCATGAGCATGCAGAATGTTTTATTTATTTCTGGTGTAAGGCATGTGCCACATGAAACAGGGAAAAACCTGCAGTGCAAGGATTCTCAAGCAGGAACATAAAGTAGGTGGAAGCTAAGATTTCAAGGTCCATGGTCAACCTTAGGCGATATTTTTAATTTTTTATGGAAAAATTTTCAGTAAAATGTCTTTTGGTATTTTACTCTTCAAATCTTTTCTCTTTATTTGTGAGGAGAGAGAGAGAGAAATGATAGAGGGAGGGAGGGAGTTTGAAAGGACCAGGTCCTCTTGCTACTGCCTCCATTTCTCTCTTCTTATTTACTCACATGAAGTCTCTCACTTGAAGCAAAGGCTCGCTGATTTGGCTAGTCTAGCTAGCCAGCTTGACCCAGGGGATTTCCTGTCTTCATCTCCCAAGGACCAGGATTACAAAAGGGCTGCTATGATTGCCAGGCATTTACATGGGTGCTGGGGATTTGAACTCTGGTCCCAAGTCTGTTTATCCACTGAGCCATCTTTCCTCCCCATTGTTCTGTATGACTAATGCTCTCACAATCATGTATTAGAAACACAATGGCAGGAAAGTCATGGGCCAAATGTGGATGCTTCCTCCAATGGTTTTCTTTTTTTTTTAACTACTGTACTGAGTTGTACACAACCTTACTAAATATATGTCAGACAAATTGAGGTATAACATCTATTAGTATCATCATATAAAGACAACTCAATTAGAGTTAAAGGAATCAAGAGACTTGCCCAAATTGACACAAATTAATGTTACAGAAGGCTCAGCTTAGGTCTGTGATGCATTTCCATTGCTCAGTGTACTTTAGCTACTAAATTAAGCAGTAGAAAAGAGTATCTTGATCACTTGACAGGCATAGAAAAACATGACCCTCCACAGATAGAGTATAATAGTAATGACACAGATCAAGCTTCATTCAAAGATGCTCTTTAGTTACTTCTTTAATCTAGAACTTGAAAGATGGAAAAGCTGTCAAAAGACAGGTCACTGAAATATGGGGAGTTGAGAGTTTAATAACACCCCAAAAGTCATCAATCCATATGAGAACCTAAAGAATCCTCAGGGTAAGATAGACATGAGTAGCTAGTGCTATAAGAAACTGGCACAATTTATCCCCTGGATATGAGTTTGTGAGATATCAAAGACCATGGAATTAATTAAGAGAGGTTATTCAGTATGAATCTATCAAGGGATGGATTGAAGGGACCATGGCAATAAGAAAATGATCAGAGCATAACACTTCCAGCCATCTCATGAATTTGACAAAGAAGAAATTTTTTATGGTTGTAATTGAAGCAGGCTTTAAAAAATAAGTATATGGAGAGGGGACAGCTGGTAAATGTCATATGACCAGGTAGTTAAACTTGAAAAGATTCACTTTGTGGCCAACGTGTTTTCAGGAGCTGTCTGATTGCTCTGAGAAGGAAAGATACTTAAAGTTCACTTAGTATGATATTTCTTCTAAAGGACAAGCAGGTCATATAACCATATACAAGAAAAGAAGGGGAAGGGCATGAAAGGTCTATGTCTAACATCTTCATAGAAAAATAGGACTTTTATAGGTGTCCGGACTAAGTTGAATGGGGAAAAGTGCTTTTTTTTGCAGTAAAATATTCCTAGAGAATAAGAGGAACAGGAAGGGCAACTATATCTGCATGGTTTTCTAGGTTCATAGGGCTCCCATAAAGTTCAACATTGTCAAATAACTGATATTAAACTATGCTTCTATATAATCAAAGAGCATTTCTGAAGCAGTCTCCAGGAGATTATTATCAAACTGTAAATAAATATGAATAGGTAAATAAGATTTTTCAAAATTTCCTTTGATAAGTAGAAGAAACTACATCCATCAAAGTATCTTGATGAGATAGTGTGCAAGAAAATTGAAAGTGGATTCATTCAGTAGTATTTCACTTAAAAGTTTGCCTTCCATACCCAAATTCAGCTCTTAAGTGTAAAATCCATTCACTTTAAGGTCTGAATACATTTGCAATAATAACAGAATGATGATTTTAAAAAATGGCAAACCACAGTTTAGCACGAGGCAATCTACCTTTTAGTGTTCCTGATGTATGCTTGCAGTGTGCAGGTATGTGCAGTACATATAAGTTGACACTATGTGTCTACACACAGACCACACACACACACACACACACACACACACACACACAGACATGCAGACATACACACATGCACACAAACACAAACACACTCAGACAAACAAACATTATATATATGGAATCTCTTTGGACTTATCAAGTTATTTTATCTCCTTGTTTTCTTCATTAATAACAAAAAATCTTCAAACCTAACAATGTTTATATGCATCATAATCATGATTTTGGTCTTTCAGAGAGGTAAGAATTTTTTTTTTCTTTTAAACAATCTCAAATTTTAAACAATTGAGCAGGCATGTGAAATTCAGTTTTCCTCATTCCAAAGCATGTTGTCTTTTGTATATTTGATTCTTTATTTTCTTCCCAAGAATTATGACATGGAAAAACAGTATACAGAAAGGAAACTGAAACACAGAGAAAATGTCTCCTTTCGGTGATGGGTGTGAATGGATGTTTAAATGGCATATTCAGCTCTAGATGTCCAGTCTTTGAAGTCCATGTCTCTTAGTCTTTTTCACCAAATAATTGAACTCAGATGATGTTTACCTCAAGACAGAGGCTGAGCAAAACTTTGAAGTGGCACTGAATGAAAAGGGAGACAGACTCAGAAAGCTTTCAAAGAGACAAAGCAACAGGAGAGAATGAAGCATGGTGCACATAGGCTGCGGTTTGAGGGCCCAGATGAAGAGATTTCATTAGTTGGTTCAGGGGAGAAAAATCAATAGGTTAGGTAAGCCATTAGAAATCACAAATTGGGGGAAGCTGGAGATCAATCTGGGGTCAGAATTACTTTAATCAGACATACTGTTTTCAGCCAAATATGTTTAGGAAAAGAATTCTAGTCCCTCTAATGAACTCATGAATGTCTACCATATAAACATTTTTAAAAACCTTGGAATTGAAAGATAAATTAAAATAAAAATCCTAAATATAAAATTCTAGTATACTTTAGAAGACTTATTAAACAATTAGGGGCAAATTGATATGAAAGATAAAGTGGATGAGTGATTAAGTAGGAAAAATGAAGTTCAAGGATAATTAAGTAAAGTTAAATTAAAAGGTTTATTCTGTTACTTAAGACAAAACTAGACCCATTGGCTCTCCAAAATTATTGCTTACTGATGTTTTTACAATTTGACCATTTGAATAATCCCCCACAAGATAATATGACTCATATTTCATTCTACTAGTGCAACTGTCACAATGAAAAATGGAACCAAATATTACAGATAAATAAGTGATATATGATTACAGAAACACTGAATACTGAAATTATCCACAAAATAATTTGAGTCCTTTCAGGAGAAGGAGGAGCTTATAAATGGAATTATGTTATGCTATTTGGGGTAATAAGTATGTAATTATATATCTTAACACTGACTAAGATTAAGATAATGACCACAATAAAACTTGATGTTTGAAAATATTCCTTCCTCCTGCATTTTAAAATACTGATGCCCACAAATGTTCATAATTCTCAAACACTCTGAAAACCACCTCTGATAGAGTTGAGATACTAAATATTTGACTTGGTCTACATTTAGTTTTTTCCAAAATGCAATATGTCAGTGACAGTAAAAATAAATAGAAAGGAGTTCATTCTTGGTTCTTTCACTTTTTCCATCAACTTCTACTGAAGAATATTCTTCGGAGTAAATTTCATACTCCTGTGCATTTTATACTTAATGGAAAAATCTGTTATATGGATTAAGTAAATATGAATTAATTTGTGAAAGTGTTTTAATAAATTTTTCATTGAACAGTTCTTTGTGCAAGAATTGATCAAGATAACTTTAGTTTGCAGTAAAAAAAGAACAGTAAGAAACTTTAGCAAATAACCTACATTTATAAGGCACTCTTGAATTCTTAATTTTAACTCAGAAATATTTTCAACAAGGTGTGAATTTCCAAGCTATTTATTAATTTACTCATTTATTTAACAGATGTTTGTGGAGGACACTCTGTTTCAAGATCTATGTGCTTTGAACTCTGGATGTGGCATTTATTCAGGCAGGAAGCCTGGTAGGTCCTGTTCATGATAAAGTATAAAATGAGGCACATATAGGAAATACTGATAATTTTGTTTCATATCTTAATGCCATACAAGAGAATAAGAGGAATGATATAAAAATGTCATAAGTACACTCACCTGGTATTGTAACTTAATGACATATACTTCATTTAAATACTAAGATTATATTTGTTTGTTTGGCTATTTTCTTATTTTATGTTTATTTCAATCTCAGAGTTTATGATCAGCATCTTCTCTGAGAAACAAAACTAGGAATTTGAAATAAGAGGGGTTTGAAAACATCTTGAGTGTCCACTTTTCCTACATTATCATCTTAACAAAAATAATGAACGTGGTATTTTCAAATATTTCATAGAATAAAGTTCATTTTAAGCATGATTTTTGGTTCAATGGTAGAATGCACTTTTAGAACACAAAAGATTCAATTGCCTGCAAAAAGAAAGACAGAGTGGCTGAAAATTTTCCATGAGAGATAATACAAATGCCAATGTTTCAAGAGATTCCAAAGATCCATTGTTACCACACCTGCAGGAAAGGCAGGCCAACAGACCAAAACAAAACCAAAAGTAACTAGCAAAGGTTTAGAAATATAAATACATATAAAACAATTTCAAATTATTGTGTTTGGCAGATTATTTACATTTTAAACCTGGAAAGTTCTTGTAAAACATGGGGTAATTAATTTTGAAAATATATTTACTTCATAAGGTCCTCACATAATAAAGATCAGTAAAAGAGAAAGTAGTTTATTAATGTCACTATGACAAAGTAAAATAATCATTTAATTCAATGCAGGTACCCATCTTCTATCATGGCATAATGTTTCAGACACTATGCAAATTTAAAGTAGAAAATGGTCTATTGTCAAACAACTTGCTTTATGATTTTTTTTTTGCTTTTATGATGTGATAAAATGATTTAACATAACTATGTAAGAATGGCAAGAAATAACTACCAAGTTAATTGTGGTGGTGCATGCCTTTAATCCCAGCACTTGGAAGGCTGATGTAGGAAGAACACCATGAGTTCGAGGCCAGCCTGAGACTACTTAGTAAGTTCCAGGTCAGCCTGGGGTAGAGTAAAACTCCACCTCAAAAAAAAGAAAAAAAGAAAAAAGAAAAGTACCAACTTGTAAGAAGATAGGACACTTCTATTTAACAAAACTCTTAACTTCTTGACAATCAAGTGAAGACAGCATTACAAAGCACTTTTCATATCCCTTGGCTCTTACATTCTTTCCATCACCTCTTCCACAATGTTTCTTGAGCCTCACAAGAGATGAGAGAGATATCTCATTTAGTGCTGAACACTTCACTGTCATTTCCTTTAAGCACTTTGAGAAGTTTTGAGTCTTCCTAGTAGTTAGCAGTTGCATTCCTGACCTCACAGTAACTTTGATAACCTGTACACTACTTTCATCAACATGTTGTCATGAATGATGGAAGAGGGCAAATAAAGAGAGATCAAGATAATAGGTGAAAAAATCTAGTTGAAGAGGGAGTTCAGTGAGGTGGGATGGAGAGGAGGGTCAAAGGGGGGTGGTGGAAAGGGATTACAATCAGAGTGCATTTTATATATGTATGGTGATTATCAATAAACTTAAAAGAAAAACATTCAAGTAAAATATACATCATGTGACACGTGAGACAACACTTTATATATATTTATTTATATATGCACTTGTATTAATATTCACAAATAAATAAGACAGCATGAAGAAGACAGTGGCCAAGGGTAAAGGACATGTAATTTAGCAGTCTGCATACAAGTAAGTCTTAACAAATGAATTTTTGAAATGAATTTTAGCATTCTAGTTAATAAAATGATTACAACAAAAATGACAACTTGATCTTTCTCCAAATACCTATTAACTACACTGTTCAGGGACTGTTTTCAGTGAAAATATAGATTCCATTGCTGCAAGACCCAGAAAGAAAAAATTATTAAAATAACTGCTTGTGTAAGTTGTATATATGTGTGTAGTGAGCTAAGTGGTAAGGCCTATTAACTACAGATACACTGACTAAAAATTCATGCCCATTGCCATATTTGAAATAAAACCTGAAAGATCAAGAAATATCATATTATGAACTTGAGGAAGAATAAGCCTTGCCAACAGAAAAATGACTACATTATGACAGCTTAGAATATTTCAAAAAAGATAAAAGTAAAAGGAGGCTATGTGTCAAGGAAAAAGAGGAAAATTGTGGCAGAACCCTGGGTTGAAAAGACATACTCTTTTGTTAAGGGAGTGAGGTGTTAATTAAAGTGCAGGGAAAGGTGCTGAATGTCTGCTGAATGTCAGGTCAGAGACAATCATAGTTTTGACTGGGGCAATGCTGCTGCTGGCATCCCATGTGGTTGAGATGGGTGGTCGGGTGGTCTGAGACTGGGTCATCATGAAAGACATGCTCATGGGTGAGGTGTCCTGACTACTTGGAGCATCACATCAACACTCATTGACTTTCTGGAGGAGAAAAAATACAGGTTAAAATTTGTTGTGGGCATAGTTATGACACAAGTAGATAGGGGAAGGAGTGTTTAAATACTGAAAATGCACAAATCAAGGTTAATGGGATTCATTTTCCTGAAACTACAGGTTGGTGGCTATAAAACTGCTTGAGAGAGAGAATAAATGTGCACCAGGGTCTTTTGCCACTGTAAACGAACTCCATATGCATGTGCCACTTTGTACTTTACATAGGTTCTGGGGAAACCTGTGTTGGTAGGCTTTGCAAGCAAGCACCTTTGACCACTGAGCAATCTTCCCAGGCCAGAATATTTGATCTTTCTTGAATGGTCATACGACACCTGTGGTAATGTAAAACAATAAATTGGATTATATGATTTCCTACTTATGATTTTGATATAGACGAGCCAATCACCCAAAAGAGACAGTTGAGTTTTGCATTGTATCTGAACATACTAAAGAGATTTATAATAATCACCATAAAGGGAGATAAAATATTGTCATTATTATTCCAAATTTGTATTTTTACCATCATTTTTAAAAAAGAGCTAATAAGGCTATGAGGAGAAGATGGACCAGTGGGTATCAGGTTTGCCATACAAGCATGACAAGCATGAGTTTGGGTTCCACAGCGTCCATAGCCAGCACGGGGACATGTGCCTGTGATCCCAGTGCTGGGGTAATATAGACAGGACAATCGCTAAAGCCAGCTAGTCTAGCCAACATAGTGAGCTCAGGATTCAGCAAGAGACCCTGTCTCAAAAAATAAGGTGACTTGTAGCCATACAAGGCACTGGAAGTCAGGCTCTGGCCCCCACACATGAGTGTACACAGGTGGCCCCACATGTCGAAACATGCACACACACCTCACACTTGCAAACACATACAAAAAAACAAAGAAAATAAAAAATAAAAATAGAGTATATGCATAGTAATAATAATTTTAATGCATATTGTCTTATTGGTAATTTTTCAGGGAAATAATAAGGTTCATAGTTTTGGAATTACGACCTTCAGAACCACATGCACTAGAATAAGAAGCATCTGTTGAAATATTTAATGGTAAAGCAGAATTATGTCACAGCTTCTGGGATGTTAGATGACCAGAGAAGGATCTGAATTTTCATAAAAAAGATCAAAAGTAAATTAATAACTTGAAAAAGCTAAGTATAGTCACATATTCCTTATATCCCGACTATGTTTATGGCTGTGTGGCAAGTGGGAATTTGCATGCTCATAGGAAAGATTACAATTTAAAAATAACTGGTACTACTTTATAATTTTCTGCTTAGTGTTTGGATTTCCATTTCTTCTTGTATGAGACATTATAGAGTATTTATATTCCCTTTTCATTGTGTTCGCAGACATTTCCCACTGAGGACTACAATATGTGCCCTCCACCCTTCTACAGTTAACTTCAGGTGGATGAATTCTTTCAATAACTCCATCTTTCATTTGCAAACAGTATTAATGATACAAATTTATAGGCATGACAAAAGTCATTTCAATCCCACAGGCTGTATCCATCCCCCAAATAACTGTGGTAATTATATAATTGGGAAAGGCACTTAGAGAGACATGCACAAATGCTTATTAGTTTGAAAGTCAGAGGAAAGAGATGATGATCAATATGTGAACTGGGGCTTATCAGTCAAACTGATGAGACAGCTTTTAATCTATAATTTTAAAGATACATAAAAGTCTGAAATTGCAACAAATTTAAATACTTTACTGGTCAATTTAAGGCTTGGTTCATTTTAAAAGCTAAATTATTTCTATTGTAAATGTTTAATTTTCATAAAATATCTTAATACAATATAGAAAACTTTTTTCAGCACAATTTATGTTTTTGAATATGATCAATGACAACATTAGAAAAAGCTTGGGAAGAAAAAAGGTCAGTGTTTTCTATGAACAAAACAAATACTTCAAAGGTAAGGGAAAGAGACAGATACCAGCAGTTACTTTGAACAATAAGTATGACTATGGAATTTCACTATTGATCTTTCCTATTTTGAGTTTGAAAAACAAATATACAGAAGAACAGAGCAACTAACACTTGTGATTGGAATTTAAAGCTACTCACTTAATTTTTGATTGTTTTTGCAATAAGCTACTTCTGTTGTGTGTAATAGGTTAAATATGTTTATAATGAAAAAGATGTCAAGTAAATATTAATTTATATTAAGACATATACATATATATATATATATATATATATATCTATATCTATATATATATATATATGAGACACTATTGGGCCAAGTGAAAGTGTATAAGTGTATGCACATTTATTTGCAAATTGAAAAACCTGGGCCAAAATAAGCTCACAGACAACTGTGGCATTTGAGAGACATCTGATGAAATTGAGGGAATTAAGAGACTAAGCCTGGGTAGTTAAGGGTGAGGGGCTTAGAGAGTGAGATCTGCCAAACTTATGTTCCAAGAAGCGTGTCCCAGCTAGGATTTTATCTGTAGGCAAGTGGAATACAAACAGAGAAGATTAAATTGAACCCTAGTCAAATGAGAAAAAGAAATTGGGTTGATGAAGCGGCCAAGGCTGCCAGGGAATGGAAGGGGCAGCTGCAGGTTAAAAAGGATATTGCTTTAATGAATCAGTGTCACCCGAGATTTCACCAGAAGGTAAAAAGTTGAAAATTCACATTTGTTGAATTTTTAATTGCTTTTTTTCTTACATTTTTGGGCAATTAGAATTTCATTCTTTAAAAGGAGTTCTTGGTAAACTCACCCTTAAGTATTTCCTAGTCTCAAAAACTTTTTTTTTTCATTAATGGGGATTGAATCTAGGGTTTCACATGTGCTGGGCAATTGCTGTACTATTTGATTATGTCCCCAAACTGCCTTTGTTTTTATTTTTGTTTTTTAATTTTTACTTTTCATTTTGAGCCTAGCTCTCATTAATTTTTATATGTTGGCTTTGAATTTATAATACTCCTGCCTCAATCTTTCCAGTAACTGGGATTACAGATTTGTTGCACTAGACCTGACGTTTTATTCTCTTACCAGTAAACATTTTTATTGTTTTTCAGTTTCTGAATTTCTATCAGTTTTAAATCTCTGAACTCATGCTATGGACTTTTAGAGACTTTATAACTCTGGATAAAATTCTTCAATGCATTTTGTGAACATTTGTAAAGAAGTGTGAAATTTCCATGCGTTGTTTATTGATCACTTGCTTTTGTTCTTATATGAAATAACATGTCTTTTTGCTATGATTTGTTTTCTTTAGGATCTAATGAGTATACAAATCCTTGATCATTATTTATTTGTTTTATTTACTGCAATCGAATATTTAATTGTATCTTATGTCTTTTGCTAAAATTAATTTTTCTTTTAATGCAATGAACTTCACTAGTCATGTAAGTTATTGCCTTTATATAATTGTAATAAATCATCCCTCTCCAGAACTTATTAAGATACATGTTCCAGCTTTGTTTTCATCATAGGCTTTTCATTAAGATAAGAAGGCAAACAGAAGTAGAAGATGATAGGGGACAAGAAAAGAAAAATGAGACCTGTGATACATTTGTAGAGAACTGGGGGGAGGAAAAGGAAGCAACATCTATTGCAGAAAGAAACAGCAATAAACAACTGTATCTTTTAGTACTCTGCTTTAAGCTTCCTGTCTTAACTAGCTCAGCTGTAAATCTTGAGTCCACCCAGCTCACTATCTAACAAGTCACTGCAATTCATATGTTCTGGGTTTCATCACAACAAATCTTTGCGGAGTGAGTCTCCTCCTCTGACTGTAGGTCATGTAGAGATAAGAATATACCACCAGAGAATATACCTCTCTGATACAAACTCTTCTGAGGTGAATGAAAGGTACAGAAAATCTTCTATAAGCATAAAATAAGTTTCCTAGGTTCCTGATAAGCCTTTAGAGTACCTAAGTTGAGGAATAAATTATGGATTTTCTATAACAACCCAAGAAAATTTACAATCTTCTTTCTCTCTTTTTTTAAAAATCTAGGATCAGCCTCTTGCTATTATTACCTGTGTAGAGTTTCCTTGTGGCTAAGGAAGCTTCATGTTCATGATGCATAAAGAAAATTCCTCTAGTGTTCTAGGTTCAAATGTTTATACCTTTCCAGGCATAGTCTCAGATCCCAGACCATGTTTCCCTAAAAGAGGGAAATTGACTGCTTTACATCCCTACTTATGAACCTTAAACATGTATCATGAACACTGGTAATCATAGATTAGCATGTCTGATAGGTTGATTCTAATTTCAGAGAAAGAGCAATGAGACTGCATGAGCCATACCTTCATGACTTAGCACTTCACCATAGAGTGCAAGAAGCGATTTGTGTCAGAATAAATATTTGAAATTATTCTTTATACTTTCAATAGAAAAAAGTCTCCATGTTAGGATTTCAGTACAGTCATACATTAATTTACTCATGTTCTTTTGAAGAAACAAAACATAATAGATTTTTGCTTCTTCTGTGTTAATTAAAAACTTGACAAAAATTGCACATCATACAGGTTGACTGATTTTTATCTAAAGTTATTATATCTAAGGAAATGTGGCATGCGAGTTTGCTCACAATTTTCTAAGAAAATGTAAGTATTCACTTTTTCTGTAATGGACCTTGTATTCTGGGAGCCACAGGAGGCATTCATGTTAGACACAAGTCACTCCATATTGAAATAAGAGAGGCTCCAATGAAAATGCTGGGTGACTATTTTGTGTGAGCAAAGAGTAAGAATTTCTAGATTAACCCTACACATAAAGGATGAGAGATGCTATCTCGGTATCTCTTCTGCTAGATCACAAGTACTCATACAATAATATGGTGAAAAGTGAAGAGATTTGAGGAGGTGAAGCTCCCCTTAACCCTAAGTCTTGCTAGGTTACTGAAGTTTTTACAAGTTATTAATTAATTCATCTATTAAATATTTTACAAAGGTTGTAGCCTTACATCCCCCCCCCTTCCTCTGATTTTGGCCTATGGGACACTGTGCAAAATCTAAGTCTGTGGTGTTCTCATGACTTAGGTATAATTGCTTGTAATGGAGATTGGTGCTGTTAAACATCCCTTTCAAACCTGAATGTGTGCTGGGTTGTGACATGTCAGCTATGTGGATATATCCTATGTCAGCTAAGCAACATACGCAAGGGAGAATTTTTTTATCTAATTCAAAGCACCAACAGTGTGTCAATAGAGGGAAAATACATACCAGTTCCTGGAATAGAGAACTCACAAAGCTGGGCTTTACCACTGTTTCAGCTCAACAGACAGGAAGAGGATAGATTTTTGTTAATTTTAATTTTTTAAATTTTTTATTAGTAATTCATTTTGTACTCAGTGAATACAGTCAAGTTGGTACCATTGTTAGGCTTATCCATGGCCTACCCCCACCCCTTGGCCCCTCCTTGTTGAGGTATATGGGTCATGCATTGTGGAGTTAGCCCACAGTTATGGGTAGGAGAAATGTCTCTGCATATCATGACCCAATGTGTGGCTCTGACATTCTTTCCTCCCCCTGTTCCACAAAATTTCCCTGAGCCATGTTGGGTTCATTTTGGGTCTGCTTCAGTGATGAGGTGTTGGGAGCCTCTGTGTCTCTGGATACCTGATTTGGTAGGAGTTGATTGTTCTCTGTGCTGATCTCCTTCACCCTTGTGCTGGTACCTGGTTCACCAGGAGAACAGCACCCTTGCTTGTTTCGCCAACTATTCTTAGTTTCAGCTGGGGCCCTTTTGAGGTTTGATGGGGTGGTTCTTTCCTTAGTATCTCTGTGTATCTGAAAAAGAGTAGCAGATTCTCCAATGGAGAATAAAGTTAGCACAAGACAAATGGGATAACCCTTATTTTTTTATAGAGAACTTAATATGTGTAGGTCTTCCTAAATGTTTCTGTACAAACTGGATACCATATGCAGGAATTGAAAGTTGACCCACACATCTTGCCATGCATGACACTTAAGTCCAAATGGATCAAAGACCTCAATATAAGACCAGAAACTTGGCTACTACCGGAAGAAACTATAGGAGGAACTTTCCATGATATAGGAATGGAAACAGATTTTCTGAACAAAACCCCAGTAACACAGGATCTTAAACAGTCACTCAACCAATGGGATCACTTGAAGCTGAAGAGTTTCTTCACAGAGAAGCATACAGTAAGCAAAGCCAAGAGATGACCCACAGAATAGGAGAAAATATTTGTTGAATATCCAACTGACAGAGGCCTTATCTCTAGAATCTATAAATAACTCAAAAACCTAAACAATAAAATGTCAAACAACCCCCTCAGAAAATGGGGCAAAGAGCTGGACAGGCAGTTAACAGAGGGAGAAATGCAAATGGCAAACACACAGTTAAGAAAATGTTCATCATCCCTAATCATCAGGGAAATGTAAATTAATACAACTATGAGATTCCACCTTATACCCCAGTAAGGATAGCAAACATCAAAAAAATCAAATGAAAATAAATGCTGGCGAGGATGTGGAGAAATAGAAACCCTCATCCACTGTTAGTGGGAATGTAAGATGGTACAACCACTTTGGAAAGCAATATTGAGACTCCTAAAAAAGCTGACTATAGAGTTACCAACAGACCCAGTTATTCCCTTACTGGGAAGAGGATAGTTTTAAGAAACAGTTTTTTGCTGCATCTTTCATAAAAACCTCAACACTGACACTGCTCAGAAATCATGCAAAATGAAGCAGAAGGAAGTTCTGTGTTAATCACTGTCAATGTACATTATTATATTAATTTAATTATATCAATTAATTGAAATTAAAGAAACTCTAACCCCCTGATTTTATAGAGAATGAGTCATGAGAATAACACATATTAAGGAAATAGTCATGTATAAAATACATGACAACTGGTGACAATTTGACAGCATTTTATTTTATCTTATTTTATTGTTACATGCATATGTGTCATTGTTATGTGTCATTGTGTGTTTATGCATGCTCATATGTGTGTGGGCACACTTGTGTATGCAGGTGCACAAGCACACGTTTGCACATGTGTGGAGGCCAGAGAACAATCTGTAGTATCAAGCTCTTACATTACATCATCCTGAGACAGGATGTCTCATTGGTCTCAAACTCATGGTTAGGCTAGACTGACTAGCCAGTGAGCTCCAGGTATTTGCCTACTGTACCTCCCCAGCACTAATCACTTACAGGGTCCTAGGAATTAAATCCACATGGTCATGCTTGTGAGGAAAGCACTCTCCTGACTGATCTGTCTCTCTGCCCTGATTTTATTTTGATTAACAAAGGTTAGAGTTAAATTGTGTATTTGTATGTGCATGCATGCACATGTGGAGGCATAGTGACTACATAGGCCTATGAAGAATTTGGTAACTGAACTTATTTTTATTAATTTCTTCTTGTACTTATAACTTTTCATCGCCATTGCTATATGCTATCTTTCTATAGGTTAATCATTCTTTATCATAATGATTTTAAATATTCACATCTTTCCTATGAATAATGATTAAAATTTCAAAGTTTCAGCATTGCTATCAGTAAGTCATGACCTCCTTTCCTTTAAGCAGATAGCTGGTTAAGACAACAGCATTTCAGGAGACATTGGAAAATTGGAATTTTTATTTTGTTTGTGACATTATTTTGCATTGTTTATAATGTAGAATTGTTGTCGCTAATATGTGAAACTAGAAACACTTTCTTCAATATTACTGCCAAATAAGGGGGGTAAAATATTACCTTGAAAATAAAAAGGAGGTAGAACAAACTAGAGTCCAGAGGTACTACTTCCTAGTAAGTGAAGAGACAGACCACAGAGAAAAAATTAGGGCTAAAATACACTTCAAAAATTCATTGACAGCTGGAGAAATGGCTTAGCAGTTAAGGTGTTTGCCTGTGAAACCAAAAGAACCAAGTTAAATTCCCCAGGACCCATATAAGCCAGATGCACAAGGGGCACATACTCCTGGAGTTTGTTCACATGGCTGGAGGCTCTGGCGTTCCCATTCTTTCTCTCTCTGTCTTTTTTCTATCTCTATCTCTCTCTGCTTGAAAATAAATAAATAATTTTTTTAAAAAGAATCATAGAGAAATCTTCAGGCAGTCAAAAAGGAGAATGAATTTCCATGCTCAATGAATGAAGCAATGTATAAGTAGTTGAATTTAAATTATGACAATAATTTCTAGACGACTAGGCATGCTTGTCACACAGAACAATATATGATTCATCAGAACAATATATTTAAAAAGGAAATCACCTGAATGAAAACCAATACCCAACTCTATTTTCCACACCACATATAGGAGACAATAACAATGGAATACCATTAAAATTGAAATTATTTGATAAGTAAATACAGGGCTAAAGACAGTCACAGTTATGTATTTAAGTATAAGCTTTCCAATCCCATATCAAATACATGAAATAAGCAATTTGTAGACAGAAAAGTTTTCTTTTCTTTTTTTTTTTTTTTTTTTTTTTGGTTTTTTGAGGTAGGGTCTCACTCTAGCTCAGGCTGACCTGGAATTCACTCTGTATTCTCAGGGTGGCCTCAAACTCACGGCTATCCTCCTACCTCTGCCTCCCAAGTGCTGGGATTAAAGGCATGCGCCACCACACCCGGTTTATACAGAAAAGTTTTCTTTGGCTCATAGTTTTGGAAGTTATAATATCTGATTAGTTGGCCAACGTCTTGGACCCATGGTGAAATTAGACACCAAGGTGGGAATGGGAACCTGTGAGAGAACAAAACTTCATGGTCAGAAAACATAAGAAGTAGAAAATACAAGGTCTGAAAATCTCTATGGGCATAACCTCAGTGACATCAGGACCCAAGAACTAACTTACTAGCTTCTACCACCTCCTAATAACACTTCTCTTGGAATCAAGCTCTTTAACACATGGAATTTGGGGGACATTAAATCTCTAAACTGCAGGAGTTATCTATTAAACTGCACTGTATTGCATTGAGTTACAACATTATGACTGTAAGAAGATGGTAGTTTTGTTTCTTTTAGGAAATTTTGGAGTTTCCAAGTTGTGCTTGCATACCAGCACATTCTGTACTTTTCTGGATAACAACTTTTTTTACTTGCTCAACTATTTATTTATTATTCATGTTCTTTGTTTTTATAGGCATAGGGAAGAAAGGTTTGAGCCAATAGATCCAAGTTGCCATACCTTGGTGTCATAATTGGCTTCCTCCAAGAGATAAAACATAGTACAATATGATGTTTGACTAGATAACTAGACTAAACCATCTAGTTAACTTCCTCTGAGAGTCCTCATTTTAATGACAGTAACAAGAGGCTTTAATTTGAAAATAAGCACAACTGAAAAGAACCCCATTCAGAAAAGTAAATCACAAAATATAATTCAATGCCACTGAAATAAACAGAGATCATCAGAGCCCAGTGTGGTGGCATATGCCTTTAAACCCAGTACTTGGGAGGCAGAGACAGGAGGATTGCCATGAGTTCAAGGGGAACCTGAGACTACATAATGAATTTCAGGTCAGCCTGAGCTAGAGTGAGACCCTACCTCAGAAAAAACAGAGAGAGAGAGAGAGAGAGAGAGAGAGAGAGAGAGAGAAAGAGAGAGAGAGAGAAAGAGAGAATCAGGAGAAACAAGAAAAACAAGAAATCTTACTTTAAATGGATATAAAGAGAAATCTGAAAGGAATTTACTAGCAATTATTAAGTAAGTGAAATGGAGAGTGGTGGTTTTCAGTCAAATATATCTAATTTGATTGGATTCCTATCTTAGATCTTAAACCATGTCTGAATCAAGTAAAATATTTTATGATTAATTATTAAGTTTAGAATTTGCTAAAAAAAAAAAAAAACAAACTAAAATTCTGAATTGGGAAGGTTTTATCAGGGATGGAGTCAGGAAGATGGAGAAGTGAGGTTGGAAGGCCTTCTAATCAAATCTAAGGATGTAAGTAAAGAAACTATTTTGGAAAGCTATTTTTTTATAAAAGACCCCCCCAAACTGTAATGCTTCTAAGCATTAGCCATAAAAATGTTCATAATGGTATCAAAATTAACAGAATCTAGTATCCGCTTATCCAACTGTGGTAATTAAAATGCTATTACTAAAAATATGAAAAAAAATCAAAGGAGGTCCTATGAATGGACAAAAATAAATACCCAATACAAAATACAAGGCCCTTTAAAATCTTAATCCCCAACAAAATGGAAAATCCATAAGTGAGGTTGACTTCTTAAATCTAGTTAGATCTATTCTGACATCATCAAAATATATCACCATATAAACAGAGTATATATTTTGTCAACAATGTTTGTATTTTGTGATAGAAATGACAGTAACTCTCTGGAACTAACAGTAGAGTCCACAGGTTTAAGAGCATGATACCCAACAAGACTACTCCAGCTTAGAGGCAAATTGCAAATGGGATACCTCAGCCTCCACACTCAAGATTAAAAATTCAGGGGTTTCAAATAACCTCTGTCAATTTTGGTAATGCTTCAGGATACAAAGCGATCCCTTCTTACCAAACCCCTGGCTCCGGCATATATTCCATTGAGAATATTTATTCATATTGAACCAGTTGCACATATCTCTACTTAATGAGTTTTGATCTTGAGCAGAATTCATTATGCTGTATTCTTTATAAGCTTAATTATAAATCTATCTTTCAGGAATGCCATCAAAATTGAGTTGTGTTTGCTTAATAGTCACATACTTCTGTACAAACAAGGTTTATGCCAGCTTCTGTGCTCCATTTCACATAGGAGAAACACACAAAGAGGGAGAAATAAACACACACACACACACACACACACACACACACACACACTTGTGTATACCAACACAGACATGTAAGTCTGCCTTATGACAAAAATGATGATTGTTTATGTGCACATGGATGTAATACATGATTTTAAAATAGGAATATTTTCTGAACAAAAAGTCAACCTCTTTTTAGGCATTGTCTACTATTTTCTTAATTATTCTTTCTCTTACACTTGGGCTTTCAAGAATACAGTTAAACTATTAATGCCTTGAAGTTTTCACAGTTCCTTTTGTCTAGCTCCCTAGTGTCCACAATTGAATTTAGCATTCCAAACCCTAAAGAAAGCATCACAAATTTTACTGACCTTTAGGAATAATATGCAAAGGATACTCTAGATACAACTTTTTCTTACTTCTGACCTTATTATTACCCATTTGGGCCTGTTATTTATATCAAAACTATAAAGATTCAAAAGCAGTTCACTAATGGTTTTAAGTCTTGTTTTTTTAAATCCAATGAAATGGCTTAATCACAATTCATAATTGATATGTAAAAATGATATATCTAGCAATTTATTTGGTTTACATTTGTATTGAATCTTTGACTTGTAATTTGTTTCATAAAAATACAAGTCAGTGGGGATAGGGATACAGCTGAACTGGGAGAGTACCTGCTGCTTCTCATGATGGATGCTCTGAGTTCAAGCTCTCCAGCAGCATGCATACTAAAATAAATGACTTGTCTTTTCCCTCCACATAATCTTTAATATCCTAAATTGTTTGATTACTCAAAATATAATCATAGAATTTATTTTTAATGAGTGATTAAATAAAGACCTACCAATATTTTTATGATATTAAAGTTGTTAGGTGAAAGAATATAAAACCATTCTTGGTTTTCAGAAAAGCAGAGAGAGACCGAGAAAGACACATTTTTTCACCATTTGGAGTTTATTAGAAGAAAGAATGTCTAGTTTATATCGTGGCTTCAATCTGCGATGTTCCCCACATGCTCATGCTTGAGCCCTTGTTCCGTGTCCTATGTTCCTGTTCTGGGAGGCTGTGCACCTTTAACAGGTGAGGCCTGGCTGTAAGAGTATATCACTGTGAGTGGATATTTGAAGGTTGGAGTACACTCCCAGTTCCAACTGCTTTCTGCTCCTTAGTTCAATAGGATATGAAGAGGATCTAGGTCATTTCCCAAACACTGCTCACACTGGTGGACTTTGTTCCCATCTGTGTTAGTTACTGCCCCTGGTTCTGTGATAAAATACCCAACAAAGAAAATTTAAGAGAACAGGGATTATTTTGTCTTAAAGTTTGAATGAATACAATTTAACATGTTGAGGAAGTCACGGGGACAGCTGATCTTGAAGCACCTGTTAACATTCAACCTGCAGTTGTGAAGCAGAAGGCAATGAACACTAGTGTTCAGCAGACTTTCTCCTATTTATTCAGTTTATGTGCCCAGCACATGGGCTGCTGATGCCCATACTTAAGGTGGGTCTTTCTATCTTAATTAAACTTATCTAGAAACACTCTTAGAGATGTATCTAGGGATTTTTTTTCCTATGTGATTCTAGGTTCTGCCAAGTTACAGTATTTACCATAGCAGCATTTTCCTGTATTCTCCCCCAGAATTCACTGGACTATCTGAAGCCATAAAAATAAATACACCTTAACCTCCCTTCATTCTATCATATTTTGGTCACAACCTTGATAATACAAATATGAGACCAGATGACTACAATCTTAATGCATTTTAAATTATCTGCTGTGATCCCACTTTCTGACAACTTAAGGGATCATATAAAATTCTAAATGAGTGTTAGAAATGGGCCAGACAAATGGGGGCCATGATACTTCTAGAATTACTCAACTTATTTTTCTAGATGCACTGAAGTTGACTTGGAATTGGATGTCAGAAGTCACATTTAGCACAGTGAGTTCTAAGCTTCAAATATGCTGATGGAAAAGTGATATGGAATCATTAATCTACTGTAACATTTATTAGATGCACATTTTCCTGTTATTTTCATTTTATTAACAGTCTGTAAGGAATAGAATGAGCGTTGTCTCTGATTAAAGTCATTAAGACACTAATATAGGTAAACCACAAGGGAGCCTTCTTGTCAAGCTTGATAATATATTTGTCAGAGGAATTCTTCCTAATGAAATCATAAAAGTTTTTATCATTACAAGATTCTACCAATAAATAAAATTCAACTTTATGAAAGTGTTTTTAAAGATAGCTAAATATATACATTATACTCAAGTGAATTACTCTGTGATAACTGGTCTCCCTACTAAGTGAAAGTGGATACGAATGTGTAGCAGACAGCTTCAGGTTCACTGAGATAAACTTCCAGACCAGGCACAGTTATGGAGGAAGGGATATTTACTGAAGCTTACAGATCCAGGGGAAGTTCCATAAATGGCAGTAGAAGATGGCCTGCCTTCACACGATCAAACACACACAGAGAGAAGCACAAGCCAAAAGCCAAAACTCCTGCTAGGCACACTTTGCATATCTTTAGATTTAAATCTGAAACCCATAACCACACCTTAAAATCCACCCAGTGACACTGCTTCCAGCCAGGTGGCTGCAGATGCACACTACAAACAAACAAAAAACTGAATATATTGGAGGCCATCTATTCAAACCACCACAGAATGTATGGGAGTAAGTCAAATAAATTCAACCCTCTATCATTTATTATTTACCAGAAAATTATTACACATAACAATTCATAAAATACTATAGGAAAAAGCTCTGTATCTTTTAAATAAAATTCTGAAATCACTAGTACAAAAATGTAAATTAATTCTTGATTCAAGCTGAATCACTTAATTAAACATATACTTAGTCTTTGTTGCGTATGTAATATGAGTGTGGTATATGTACACATGTGTATGCATGTTTCCATATGTGTAGTTGTGCATACACATGTGGGCATGTACATGTGGAAGCCAGATGTGACACTGTCTTCTTAGATCATGTTCCACCTTATTTGTTGGTACACTCTCCTTAAACTTAGGATGCACTGATTCAATTATATTCTATCTAGGTTGCCCTGGGGACTACCTGGAATTGACATAGGTGCTTGAAATCTGAACTCAGATCTTCATACTTGCACTGCAAATTATTTATCAATGGAGCCATCTGTGCAGCCTCTATCTGTTATTTCTTAAGTTTCTACTCAAGAGTAATATGAAAACATACACACAAACCATATAGTTATGCACACACACGCACACACACACACACAAACATATATATATATGTGTATATATATATGGATTTCTTCTCCTGAATACATATATAACATGAAAACAGAAGTGGAACTAACTATTGGGCTATAGGAAGGGGACAAGTGTGTAGAAAGGAGGGTAAGAGAGGATAATGGGTTTTATGAGCAATGCAGATACACATGCATGAAAATGTCATAGTGATTTCCATTCTTTGGCATGGTAACTAAAAATGATCTTTAAATGCACTACTTAATAGAAAGTAGTAATTAACTGTAAAAAGTCTGCATTTACTCAGTGCCATCCTGAATATGTCTGTAATACAAATTTTCACTCATCTTTTATTTTGCATATCAATTTTTATATCTCTTTTATTTGTCCTTACATTTTTCTCAGACATGCTCCCTATTGTCCTTAGAGTTTTTGAGACTGTCCATTCCTGCACTCTTCCCCCAGCCAAGGATCTATCATGTTTGTTATGAGTATCATGGATACTGATCTGGATGCTGGAGAGACAGGCACTATTTAAACAGCAGAAGTTCATCGTTCATTGTGTACACATTCATAAGTGGGGCTTGTGCACTAAAGCACATAGAATTTATACAATAGGCCTGTTAGTGGAGAATCAAACTTAAGGTTAAATTTGGGATATTTGGATGAACTCTCCAAGACATTTGAGTAGTGAATCAAGGCAAAGTCAGAAGTCACTGCAGAGCCCAATCACTGACCACCACAAAAGACACTAAGCAACAAATGAGAGAAACTTTGTCTCTTTTCCACGTAGTCATACATTCTCTGATTTTTTTCCCCCAGTGTAGTAGCTGAATTATTTTCTTATCTTTGCTCTGTAAGACTGACCCAGGAAATTTCATCTCAATATATGTTTTATTAATGCTATTTATGGTTTATGGCACAGTGTCCAAAGTATTATAACCAATGAGATACAGGAAATACTTCTAAAAGAAATAGGTATGGAACGTTGGAAAGTGAAGTGATTTTAAATTTCCCCTCAATGTGTCAAATGTAAAATTAGATTACAAATTTTAATCCCTGTTCCAGAGATTCACTCCTCATGGTTGAGCAAATCTACATATCATATATCATTTACTAAGGGTTTTTTCTAATTTCTGCAATCAGCTTGTGTCAGTGACTTTCTCACTGCTGTGAATAAATTCCTGAACAGAAGCAACTTACAGAAGGAAACAGTTTATTTTCTTACAATTCCATAAAGCAGAGTTCATCCCAGCAGGGAAAGCATAACACACCACAGCAGAAGTGGAGCAGGTCACACTCACAGGAAGCAGAAGGTGAACGAAAAGTGTGGCCAGGCCACAAAACATTAGGCCTGCCCTCAGTGACCCACTTCCCAAGCAAGGCTTCATCTCCTAGACAGAGCTGCCAGCTTGGCGCAAGTGTTTAAACACCCAATCTTATGGTGAGGTGAGGCAAGGGTGTTACTTTCGCATCATAACAGAGTTAGTACTTACATTCATTAGAGTCTGCATCACATTGTACGACAGCTAGTATTTTGTGCAATGCCTTGCTCTGCTGCGCTTTAGACTTCTTGAAAGGATACACCATAAATCCCTTACTTGTTCTTGTACTTAATATGTCTGAACTCTTAGTCCACAACTGGTGGCAAAGTTTTGGATGTTTCTGGAGATTTTAGGAGGTGGAGCCTTAATAGAAGCGGATCACTACATTTGGGCCTTGAGGTTTTATAGTCCTGTAGACAGTTCTATGCTGTCTGTTTCTTATTTTGCCAATGTGAGAGGAGGCAAGGAGCCCCAATTGTATACTCCTGCCTCTATGCTGCCCTACTAACATGTCTCCTACACCCCCCATGGTGGACTGTGAGCCAAATTAGAGTGTTCATCATAAAACAAGAAAAGTAATCTGCAGCAGCCAGTTTCCTAGGACCATAGGTGATAAAGGGTTGGTGCTATACAGATGGTTTTGTTTGCGTTAATGAACACAAAGTGATGCTATCCTATTAAGCCATCACTTCATTACAATATGTGTAATTTCATTGCCCTATGTTCACATGTAGTTAGTGCAGAAGATTTATGTACATACTTCATTTTATATATTATTCTGTTTTTAATCTTAACAAAATTATTCTTGAGATTTAATGAGGTGTGATTGTATATTGGTGTGTACATTTTCATGATATAAGCATGCTAAGATTTTGTGGATTACCAAATTGCACCCAGTGAACTCATATTTTCTCAGAATCTGCATCTTTGTGCTTACAATTATAATGGCACCAACAGTATGACTTAAATTGTCTTCTGATAATGAGAAAAGAAAAGCAGTGACTCAATAAGACATGACTCTGTGCCAAGAGTAAACCAATTGTTGCTTTATGATGCATGTTGCCACAGTCCTATGCATAAGAAAATCTAGTGGGAAATTGAGTCCCCATAGGACCTGGGAAAGTAGAGAATGCTGACTCTAAAGAATGGGTTACATGGCACTTGGTAAAATATACCTATAGTAAGTAGCAATTTGGTTCAACAAGTCTTCCAACGGACATCTTAAATAAATGATGTCAATTTGGATTTTTTCTTTTATTTAATGGATACATTTGTTTTAGTTTATGTTTGTACAAAAGCCACCACATTAGGACTTTACACTTCATGTTTGAATATATCTAAGTGACATTACTATTAACATAATTTAACTCAACATTGGGAGGCTGGGACGTTTTTCTTCCTTTCTATTGAGTGAGTTGTATATTAACTTGAATTAGAGAAACAGTATATCTGAGAACAACATAATTATTTCCAAAGTCAAATATTTCAAAAGTGTCAAGAATCAGGGTCCAACATCTTGGACGACCTCATAGGATTTGTGTTAGAGATTGCTAAATAACAGGGGGTAGGAAGTTTCTGTCAACTGTGTTTTATTTAATTACATTATTGTCAATTTTAATTCATATTTTATCCCCTAGCTAATATTGCAAATGAAATGTGTAACAGTCACACTGCTTTAAATTTTTATGACTTACTTGACAGTTTTCATTAATGTTTCACAAACAATTCACTATTCAATTTTACTTTAACTTTGCAATTTTAAACTTTTGATTACTTCTGAAAGTGTAAAAACAAGTACTATAAAAACTTGGCCTTCTGAAGAAGAAAAATTCTATTTGAATCTCTCCTATAAATGCTTACTACCATCTTTAACAAGGGCATCAACATGGGAAAAAGATTGTCCACTGATCTTATTAGGCCTATACTGGCACTTATCAACTTCAGAGCTCATGGTATGACAGAATAACATTTTCGGGAGAGTTCTCATCCTATGCATCCCCAAAACATGGCAGTTTTATTTCTAATTCAAAGTAAATCTGAATACATCACAAACCTATTGTACAGATAATCTCTTAGCAAATACAATTAAGACATAAATTTAAAAAAATAAATTAGGGCTGCAGAAATGGCTCAGCATTTAAAACTGCTTTCTTGCAAAGCCTGATGGGCCAGATAAGATTCTCCAGTAATCATTTAAACCCAGATGCAGAAAGTGGTGTGTGGGTTTAAAGTTCGTTTGCAGTGGTAAGAGGTCCTGGCATGCCCATCCTCTTTTTCTCTCTGTCTTCTGTCTAACATCTAGGGAAGAGTGGGTTTTGAAGTAGCAGAAAGTAGATCAGTTCTATATATATTGTCAACACAGGCAGCATGTCACATGTACTCATGGCCACTGGCCATGCTTCAGATGACAGGGCCAATGCCAGTGAGAGCAGGAGCATCGCTAGTGAGTGCTGCTGTCACGTGACATGACATGCTGGCAGTAACACTGGGTTTGCTGAGGGTGGCAGTGTTTGGAGTTTGAAGTCTTGGCAATGGTGATGTGGGTGGCAGCTTCACCAGGCTCTGCAGTATCTGTGGCTGTCCATATGCATGGCAGGTTTCAGGCATATGAGTTTACAGAAAACATTCACAGTTTCAGTATGAAATAGTGGAGAAGGATAAAGATAAATGAAGTTAATATTAATAGGTGTATCATCTTTCTTACCCTCTTGTCTTTGCTTTTTGAAATACCAATATAAGGGGCTGTGTAGGGTAGAGCACACATTTAAACCCAGCTCTAAGGAGGCCAAGTTAGAAGGATCACTGTGAGTTTGAGACTACAGAGTGAATTCCAGGTCAGCCTGGGCTTGAACAAGACCCTACCTTGAAAAAAAAAAAGTAAAAAATGAAATCCCAATAAATGTCTCCTTTAGTTTTTTTGACCCTTCCGAATACCACCTCATTTTAAGAGGTTGCAAAACATGTATACCCACTACCAAAAGTAATTATAGAACTTATAATGCATTATTAGCTATGTTTAAGATAATTTATATGGAGTGTGTTTTTGAATCTCCCTTAAGATAAAAGGCAAAAGGAGAGAGGTGTGTAATACAAGTGGTGATGTACAGGGTACTTGCAGTTTAGCACACAAAGCATCAGGAATCCTGGAAAGAAATTTGGCTATATGTAGTGAAATGAAACATGCTAAGCCACTTTTCCAAAAGGTCCCCATGCATTCCTGTATATCAAGAAACAGTTATTGGAATGGTGAATATGGAGGTTAGAAGGAAGGGACAACCCATGCTTCCATGATGAGGGGCCAGTGCATATGTGATGAGTGGCCTGCTCCTTAGTTGCTCCACAACTTTGCCCACAGCATAGCTCTATGTCTCCAAGCCAAGAACTCGATACATTTTTAAATTATGAATCAAATAATATTGTGTGAAATAAGTGAAAAGGTAGAGAAACATCACCAATCATACTAGAATGAGTGCCTATCAAAAACATGTCATGATTAAGGTGACAATTTTAAGAAAACTAAAATTAGTAATCAAGGGGAGAACTTGTACATGTACAGATTAACATAAGTGTGAATTACGGAATATGTCAAGGCACTTTTCTCAGTGGGAGAGCAAATATTTTTAAAAGGAAAAAAAATATATATATATATATTTCTGTCTTTACTGTGTGTTTATTAAGTTTACAAACTAGAGAAAGTACAGGGTTTAGAAAAAACACCTGCAATAAGAAGGAGAACAATTCACTGAATAGTAGAAGCACCTTTTCTTTTACCAATACATATTTAGTCACATGCCCCCAGGGGTACTTAGCCCTAGGAATATTCTTCCACTGACAAGATAGAAACTTCAACAGGAAGCAAGGGATTGTTTTCAGTGTTACTTTAAACAAACCTTAAATATACATACATACATATATATGTACATATGTATACATGTATATATATATATATGTACGTATATATGTTATTGTTGATCCAAAGTGATTATATTATCACAAGTAACAATTGGTAAGACACATGTAAACAATGAAAGAACTGAGCAGAATATAAAATGGTCATTTCAACAATCTCTTAATATGTAGGGCTTTCTTCTGGATGAATATGATAGTTGGTTAAGTTTACCTTACTTCAAAATAAGAGATGCTTCTTTTTTGTTTCTAGGTAGCTTCTTGCTCTGAAAGATTCAGAAACTACTTTCTTTAGTTAATAGTATATATTGTAATCAATGAACCATTTGAAATGTGTGTGTTTATGTGTGTACACTGTTAACAGTACAAAATGGTACCTTTGCACTTTTTGTACTACAGTGTAAAGTGTGGAGATAGATGATAATAAGACACATAGATCCTTTCTTCATTCCATTATTATTGCTAGAGGCAGTGTGGTTCAGGCATTTGTAGCAGCCGTTTTCATGTAATGACTTACTTTTGATTTAGTGATTAAACAGCAGATATATTATTCAAAAGTATATCTAGAATATGCTAAGTTATTCATTATATTCACTTTTTCATTAAAGCCCAATTAATATAATAAGATCCACCAAGATGTGAAAAGATTTTTTTAATAATTGTCTTTTTCTTAGGTATAAATCTAGAAAGACTTGTATTCTTCCTCACACTTCCCCATAAAAATGTTCACAGATAGTAAGACAAGATTTATCTAGACTCCCAAAAGCAGTGAGGTCATGTGTCCATGAAAAATATGACTGGTGAAGAAATAGAGCACAGATTGACAACAGAAAGGAAGAAAGAAAGAAAGAAAGAGCATAGACAAAGAATATAGTTTAACTAATAGCCAGCAAAACAACCCAAAGTTAATGAACAGCCAGACCAACCAAGATGGCAAAATGAGCCAAAGTCAGTCACTAACAGAACAAGACATGATGGACATGGGAGGTGGCTAGGATGGATGGCCACCCTCTAATCAGACAAACAGCTGATCATCTCCATGATGTGGTCCAGTGGTCATGACAGGTACATGAAAGTCAACCTTGATCCATGATAAGCCCAGAAAAATAACCCAACCAAAAATACTACCTCAGATGTTGCCTGGTCCCAACCATTGTTTGTAAGTATAAATGGGGGTGAAAAGACTTAAGTGAGGTCACGGGAAGAGATTGAATAAAGGAAAGGTAAAGGGAGGGCTAATCAAAATCTAAGAGGATATAAATAAATCATATGGAAACCTACTTCTTTGGACAATGGAACACACAGGAGCCAAAGATTGTTACTAGAAAGTTTTCAGTGCCAGGTATGTGATACCTTCCAGTGAGTTGTTGGCCAGGGAGGTCCCTGATGCCCCAAAACATTACAGGCCATTGCCAAGGCCCTTGGTTTCCCACCAGAAATAAATGGTAAGACCGTATTGCTGAAGACTCCACATACTTGGGCTACAAGGTCACTAATAAATTCTGCTAGAGCTGAAAACCTCCTTCATGTAGAGCAGCTGACAGAAAGCTGGAAGAAGCCATTCTGCATGCAGTTTAATGGGAGAGACCGATATCACCAGTGAAGATACTCCACAGTGGAAATTGCAAGCCTTATAGTTGGCCAGCCAGGCCAAATGAGCCAACAGGTGAAATAGTGGCATGTCTGTCATGATGGAAACCAACTGCCCTCTAATTGGACTGGAGGCCCACTCTGTGGGAGGGAATATATCCCTGATACTGAATACCTACAATAGGGGTAGTCATGAGCCCTTGGGATGTAACGTCTGCTGCTGACTGGCTGAATATATATACTATGCTCACCAAAATGCCTAGTTAGCATTTCTCTTAATGTTCATACCCATATATTAATGCTACTCTCATTTTTGGTTAAAGAACCTTCTCTTTTCAGATGCCAGTGATCTTGGGATGACTCATAAGACACCATGGTGCTAAGAAGAAGGGACAGAGGAGTGCTCAGCAATGAAATATCTCAATCACATCTTCCTTGGCTCAGGGTCCATTGTGGAAGAGGTGGCAGAAAGAATGTAAGAGTCAAAGGAAGGGTAGGACTCCTTACAATGTGCTCTTCCAGACACAAAATGGCCTGGATATTCATGACCTCACAGTGCCTGACACCACCTACACAAGACCATCATAATAAGAAGAAAAGATCATGACATCAAAATAAAAGAGAGACTGATTGGGGTTGGGATGTGATGGACAGTGGAGTTTCAAAGGGGAAAGTGGGGGAAGGGAGGGATTTACCATGGGATATTGTTTACAATCATGGAAACTGTCAATTAAAAAAAGAAAAAAAGAAAAACCTCTAAACCTGGCTCCTGACAGCAACCTTCTTCTGACCCATCGTACTATGGAAGGCTTTTTTTGTATTTTTTTCTTTTTTTCTTTCTTTCTTTCACTTATGAGAATATTTCAGCTTCCAGTTTCTTTTAAGATTTTATTTGTTTATTTATTTGGGAGAGAGAGTGAAAGAATGGGCATGCCAGGGCCTCTAGCCATTGCAAACTAATTCCAGACACTTGCTTCACCTTTTGAATCAGGCTTTACATAGGTACTAGTGAATTAAACCCAGGTCCTTAAGCTTTGTAGGCAAGCTTCTTAACAGCTGAGCTGTCTCTCCAGCCCCTCCTGCTTCTTTCTTATATAACCATTTATTTATTTATTTATTTATTTATTATTTTTTGGCTATTCACTCCTTTGTCCTCATACCTCATTCTTCAGTAATGTGAGAAAAATAACTTGAGAGCAACTATCTCAGTCATCCACTTGTGCTTTAGTGAAATTTGTTTTTTGTTTGCTTTTTAAAGATGGGGTCTTATTCTGGCTCAGGCTGATCTGGAATTCACTATGTAGTCTCAAGCTGACCTTGAACTCATAGAGGATCATCCTACCTCAACCTTCAAAGTTCTGGGAATGAAGGCATGTGCCTTCATGCCAGGCTTTTAATGACTTTTTAATCCTAAAATTTCTCTAGATGGTTAAAAACAAGATGATGACCACCATGGAAATGTGTCTGTCTGTCTATCTGTCTATCTATCTATCTATCTATCTATCTATCCATCCATCCATCCATCCATCCATCAATCCATCTATCTCCTAGATATGGATTTCATTTAAATGTATTAAAGGACTATAAAATACATTAACTCCTACATGTGGGCAGAGAAATATATTTGAAAAAAATAGACCATAACTGAAGCACTGGTCAAAAGAAAGGTACCACCTCATCCAAGAGCGCTGAGTGAAGATTTCATTCAGAGACACAGTCTGTCTTCAGTATGTGATAGGCACACACCCCCAATATTGAATCAAGACAAACCACTCTAGGTAGTGATTTCTAAGAGCTGACTGGATTTGTCAAACCTGGAAGAGTTTACTAGAATAGATGAGTCCCCCATGGTTAAGAAATAACTCCTAGAGTATTTCCAGTTATAAAATAACCTTAAGAATATGATTAATGTTTATATTGTAGAGAGTGTTGGATGAGGACAAGAGACAACCTTGGTACTGGGCACTGAATATTCTAAGCATGTCAGACCTACCTCCATCTTCAAAAAAAAAAAAAAAAGAAAGAAAAAGAAAAACCTTTCCATTTCTGGGTGTGCTATTATTCTTCTTTCTCTTATTTATTTTTCTGTAAAACACATTACTGTGATAAATATCTACCATCTTGACTGAAAAATGAGGAAACTGAAACTTTTGTAGCTTGATAAGGAAATGTAGAAATCAATTTATTTCAAAGAAGTCAGTGGACAAAGATGGGGTGCTGGATCCAAGGCCACACAGTTTTCCTGTTTTAAGATGTTTGTGGTGGGCTAGAGAAATGGCTTAGGGGTTAAGCACTTGCCTGTGTAGTCTAAGGATCCGGTTCGAGGCTCGATTCCCCAGGACCCACATTAGCCAGATGCACAAAGGGGGCACACGTGTCTGGAGTTCGTTTGCAGTGGATGGAGGCCCTGGTGCGCCCATTCTCTCTCTCGCTCTCTCTCTCTATCTGCCTCTTTCTCTCTGTGTCTGTTGCTCTCAAATAAATAAATAAAAATAAAAAAGAAAAGAAAGATGTTTCTGGTACTCAATGAGGTCACACGTTAGGTTTGTACTCTAAAGCTTTTCATTACAGAGAATGAGTATTGGTCTTGAGTTTATTAGACTGGACTGATATTTAGAATGCTATTCATTAAAGAAACCATCATTTCCACAGTTAACACATTCGTGCTAAACTTCATGCCCTTGTGATGAAAATAGACAAAGAAAAGCAAATATTCACACCACCTTCAGTAGTACCTTAAGGGACTATTTATAGCTATTAAAAATATAAAGTAACACATAGGACAAAATAATAGTGAGCTATATTGCCTATGATTTTGGATAAGGCAAGGAAAGTTCCACTTTGCTTTTAAGAGTGGAGCCATAATGTGTTAATGGAGGAAAACATGCCTCTGCTTTGGACACAATGCAAGGTGTAGAAACACCTCTGGGAGGTGGGGAGATGCAGGTGTCTTAAGGGATCAAGGAAGAGTTTCACATGTCTTAGCAGAAGCCATATATATAATTTTGGTGACTCTCAAGTTGCATTTTGGAGGGTTGCTAAAAAACATTTTTCTTTTGTTCTCCTTTTGATGAATGAGATCACACTTGGCTTTGGAGCTGCCTTGGATAGGACTGCAATATGATAAGATCAAACAATGTGCCACTAGGTGTGCACAAGGAAGTTCACATGACATTCCTAGAAATTGCAGGTTTACAGCTGGGAAAGAGCAAAGTCCATACTTGACACTCATAAGCTCATGCCTTCAGCATGGCTCTTTGCTATGTTAACATTCTTGTATGAATTATCTCTTTGTGAAAGGAATATTGTCTGCATGTAACCAATCTTCACAGTACATGTTATTTGTGTTCAGATTCTCAACTCTCAGCTGACAAGACTTCAACCAGACCCTGGGCCAAGAGGCTATTTTCGTTTCTAATGAGCTCTTTATTAACCCTGTCTCTCTATCCTGCCTCATATTTTTGCATATGGTTGGGTGAGGATTTTTTTTTTTTACTCTGTACACATAGAAATTGTGGTTTGATGAAGGGTCAACTCTCTTAGTGCTGACAGCCTTGAGTTCAAGAGACTCACAGACTGAGCTTCCAAAGCCAGAGGCTTTTACTTCCAGTCACTGACTACCAGAGGCTTATGCTCCCTAGCTTTCCAAGCTGGAGACTTATTTCCACAAATATTCAAGGCAGAACCTTATTGTCCATGGCTTAGGGGAAAACATCCAGCAGCCAGAAGTTCAGCTCTCGGCTTTGGGAGTTCTTACTGACTCCTGAACTAGTGACCAGGGCTGCAGTCTTTCCTGTCTTCCCTAATGTTTCTGGCTTTCAGCCTCTCAGTTTATCCACCCTCCCTCACCTTCTCCATACTTGCTGTCATTCTTTGCTTTTTATTATTTCTGATCTCAGTTGTTTGGTCATTCTTTAGATTTTTTCTTCTGCTTGCTAGAGTTATGACTTAAAGCTTCCCATCTTGGAACTCTCGACACTTTGTGACCCTACACATCCTCAGATGTGTCCTTTTTCTGTTGTCTGATTCTGTGAAACAAGCTCAGCCTGCTTTAAGTGATAAGAGGGCAAGATCATTCATGAGGAAGTTTTATGTTCTTGCAACACTGTGGGTAATGAAGGAATAGAGAAAAAAAAGGCCCTTTTTCAAGTGGTCAACTTATGTAGTCTAGAAAAAGGTCATAGTTCACTTGTGCTTGGATTGCAGTTCTGCTGATTACAGTGTGGCTTCCGGTTCCATTTACCTACCCTCCAGTTAGGACCAATAACAAGTTTTGCACCAATAACAAGTTTTGCATACTCTACCCTTTCCTCCCCTCCCTTGTTAATCATAAGCTTTAGGCTAAATCACTGAAAAGGAGCATCTCTTCCTCTCAATCTTCTTGAAGGCTGCTATTATTAGATGCAGAACAGCCATGGCTGAGGTTATCTGGAGGTCACCAAGGCAAGAAAAGCCAAAGTAAGTTTTCTTTGTGCTGATCAGGTGGATCAACTGTGACAGGACCAAGTCCTGTAGCAGAAGGCTATGACTTCAGCAGCAGCTGTGGTTGCAGTACTCCTTGTAGCTGAGGTGGAATTTCCTCAAAGTGAGGGGGCCATTCACAAGTTGGTCTACCATGAAATCTGTTTAGTTGATCTCTGTCAACCAAAGCACAAGGGAAGGATTCCATTATCAAGGTCCAGTGACCAGTTTCCACAATTTTGTCCTTCAAAGAAAAACAATACAAAACAAAGCAAACAACAACAACACAAAATAAAAACATTAAAGTGCGTTAAAATGAAGACCCAGAAAGTTCACATTTCCAGAAGCTGAACCTCCAACCAGGTGCCCTAGGGAGAGGAGAGTCCTTTTGAACTGTCTCTTTCACTGTACCCTGTTGTTCCTGATCACTAACCAGGACTTAAAGCCCTTCAGCTCTACATCAGTTAAGCATCTCTGTGGTGTTCCACTCATCTGTTCAACCAGTAGTCCACTCATTTTTAGCTTCCCTGGGAGAAGGTAGAGACTCACTTGTACTGTACTATAAGAGTATATAATAGAAATATTTTCATTTATTTATTTGACAGGGAAAGAGGGAGAGAGAAAGAGAGAGACAGAGAGAGAGAGATTGAGAGAATGGACATGCCAGGGCCTCGGACTCCAGGTGCTTGCACCCCCTTGTGCATCTGGCTAACGTGGGTCCTGAGGAATTGAACCAGGGTCCTTTGCTTTGCAGGCAAATGCCTTTGCTGCTAAGCCACCCATCCAGCCCATATGTTTTTAATTTTAAAATGCCTCCTAATATGAAAGATGGTGTCATATATTTCACTTACAAACCCCACCTGTTTACTATTCTCTGTAGGAATATTCTGTGGGCAAACAGAATACAAGTCACAGATAATCTTTGTTTGTTTTTTGTTTTCAGATAGGTTCTTTCTATGTAGCTCTGGTGTCTTGGAGCTTGCTATATAGACCAGATCAACCTGGAAAACTCTAGAAATTATCCTGCCTCTGCTTCCCAAGTGCTCCACTATACTCAAAGTGAGGTTTCGTACCCTTAATGGCCAATTTCCTTGAAGTTAATGATGGGCTTTTAAAAAAAAATATTTATTCATTTATTTGAGTGGGGGAGAGAGAGTGAATGGGCATATCAAGGCATCCAGCCACTGCAAACAAACTACAGACACATAAGCCACCTTGTGCATCTGCCTTATTTGGGTTCTGGGGAATTGTGCCTGGGTCTTGTGGCTTTGCAGGCAAATGCCTTCACCACTAAGCCATCCCTTCAGTCCAGTGATAGACTTTGATATTCAGTAAGAGCTATGTGTTTGTTTTGATAATGTAACCCTGTGCTTTTGCTACTGATTATGTTCAAGTGAAAATGTTAAAAGACAAAAACTATTTATATTACCTATAAAATTGACAGAAAAATAATGATTATAGAATAATAATAAATGTAATATATAGAAACAAAATGAGAGGTGTTAGGTGGTCAGGAGAAGAATAAAGATCCTTTCAGATATCACTCAGTGGCTCACCAAGCAGGCATAGGGACATTATGAGTATATCTTCATAAAGTAGATGGTAAGACCCATGATAAAAGTGACACAGAGAAGATAGCACAGACTCTGCTACCAAATTAGCATGTAGGATGATATGACATTTGCATCTTGAGGTTGATCCTTATATAGAAAATGACTTACATAAGGATTAAAGAGTTATAAAAGTATATAACAAATACCTTCCTTTTTGCCATTCTAGAAGACCAATTTTTACAGTCTTCCCATTTCCTGTTCCACTTCCAAATGAACACTGTCATGGAGTTATTCCTATTTTGACATTTGTATTAAAATTAGTGTATTTTAGTAAGCCTATCTCAACCAGATAGTTTTCCATCTCATGGTGTTGATGGCAACCTTAAAAAATATTTTTATTTATTTATTTGAGAGAGGGAGAGAGAGATACAGAAATAAGCAGGGAGAGAGAGAGAGAGAGAGAGAGAGAGAGAGCCAGAGAGAATGGGCATGTCAGGGCCTTCAGCCACTGCAAACAAACTCTAGATGCATTCGCCTCCTTGTGCATCTGGCTTACGTGGGTCTTGGGGAATCAAACCTGAGTCCTTTGGCTTTGCAGCCATGTAGCTTAACTGCTAAGCCATCTCTGCAGCCTGATGGTGACTTTCAAAAAGGGAATAAAAATGGAATTGCAATACTCACTGCTTAATAAAGATTAGAACGTGAATGATAACCCCAACTCTGTAACTTGTTTATCCTTGGTGGATGAGTAGACAAACTATGATTTGTAAATTAGTGGGAACTTCCTGTGAGAAGTAGGGCTGATCAGAATTTGAATCTTCTTGGTTGTGGACCTCATCCTGTGTCTCACTTTTCTCTGTCAGCTCTTCTGTTTTTATCTCCCCCTCCACTCAGTGTGCAGACGAGGGTCTCTGACACATTGATCCATTTCTTTTTTTCAAAGTACTTGTGAGATAGGTATATAGTCCTTTCACTTCTAAATTTCCAGTGCTTAATCATATTTTCAAGTTACACTAAAGATGTAGCATAGTACTGTAACTCAGTTACTCACTTTGTTAGCATCCATAAGGTTCAGCATGATACTCAGCGCACACATGCATGTGAGTGTGTGCACACCCTCACACACACACAAGAAGAGAGAGACAGCGAAAGATAGAGAGAGGGAGGGAGAGAGGGGGGATAATTAGCTTATCCCACACATTTTAGAGAAGTAATACCCTATAAGGTGTTAATTTTTTAAGAACTGAAATTAATTTCGACAAAGATATAAGGTGGTATACCAGAATTATAAGACACAGATCAATAAGATATAAATTTTGAATAATGTCCTCATAAACGTGAAAAATATATCTGGAAGACTAGGAACATTTCAAAAAATTCATCAAATTGCATTATGTTGGCAATTGCTCATATTTTCAGTTCTTCTCCCAGTACATTGACAAATTAAATCACAAGTTTTTTATTGTGTGGGAGAGTACTTTAAACACATAAGGTTTATTCATTTCAATATACCTTAAATATACTGATGCTTATACATAAAATCATTTTTAAAAATAAACAAAACAATTATCAAACAAAAGTTTATGGGGCAAAAATTGGTTCTGGAAATACAGTACCGTTGAGACATATAAGAGACTGAAGTAATGACAGGTGAAAATGACAAGTAATTAACCTGGCTGGGTCAACTCAAATAAAAACCTTTGCCAATTCAGGACACCAAAAATACAAGGTTCCATGTGGTATTATTCTCTTTATAATAAATATCTACAGGATACACTAGGGGATGGAGATTGGGAAATGGGGATCACTATATAAGAAATATGCATTTCTTTAAGGTAATAAGTATTTTAGAAACTTTTAAAGGTCACACAGTATTGTAAATATATTAAATGTTACTGAATTTTAAACATTAAACTGGCTAATCTTATGATATCTGGTTTTCACCTCTATAATAATATTAGATATATCCACATGCACATATACACTCATATATACATATGTTACATTTTGCATACATTTGATGCATGATTTTCCTCCATACAACTGGGTCTTCACTTACTGCATCCACTCTATGTAAATTAATGTGTGTCTTCTGTATTCAGTTCATAGGACTTAGAGTACTTCTTTCCTAAGGATTGTTAAGCTAAGACCCTAACACATTCTGATATGGACCTATAGGCTGTATCTGATTTGCCTGCAACACTAACACTGATGTTAAATTTTCTTGATTCCATTTTATCATCTCTGTCATTCTCCTGAACTTTTACATTGTGTCAATAACTATATGTTCTTCATTACACTGGAAAATTGTTTAAAAATCATATGCCTGCTTACAAACAGTTGGGCCTCCAGCTAAATCACTACTGTAAACCCAAATGTGAAGTCTTCTCTTGCCTGTATACCATATTCATTCAAAGCTTTTGTTTGTAATTTAGTTTTAAGAAAATTCAGCTGAAAAATATAGTAAAAAATGTGTTTCCACTATGCAGAATCATATTGTTATATTAAATGTGTGTCATTTTTAAAGAAATAAGGCTATTAAGGTTGAGTTAATTTTTTTCCATTTTAATTACTTTATGAAATGGAACCCATTATATAGTCAAAGCTCGCTTTAAACTCAGTATTTAGCTCAGGCTGGTGTTTAATTTTACTTAGTCCTGCCCCCAGCCTCCTGATTTCTGGGATTACAGGCATTCACTACCATGCTGTGCTGAATTTCTTTTTATAATTCACTTTAGTTCTTTTCTTATTTTCTTCTTATGTTGAGGAAATGTAAGCATATTTTGTATATAGCTATTATTATAATCCACATGTTTATACATTTAACATATATGTAACTGTTATAAATAATAAATGGTGAAATGAACCAACTTTTATATTTGAACTGTAAGATTAATATATAAGTATACACTTACCTATATATATAGTAATACAACATGCCTAACTAATTGAGGAATCTCCCTAAATAATTTTTATAAGCGGAATGGTCTTTGGACCTCTCTTCTGACTGCCTGTTACAAAGATTCTATATTCTTATATTCTTAAAAGTTGGTACTTATTGACCTATACCAAGGAGCTCCTTTTACTTCCAAAACATCATTGCATTTCTAATTTAAACCTCACTGTATATTTCATATTTTCCATAGGATGCTTTACACACTGGTATTAACCCACTATTCTTTTATTATTTAGACAGTGTCTCACTGAGGCCAAGTTGGTGTTGAACTCATTATGAGGCTGAAGATGACTTGACTTTAAACTTCTGATCCTCCCTCCTGCAGCTCTCAGACACTGGGATTCCAGACATGCATCATATCCTCTTTGGAGTCAAACCTTTACTTACTTTCTCCTTATTTTCTTCTTTATTAGCTGGTTTCAGTTATAGCAGTGTCTTCATGACTTTTGTAGTTTTACTTCTTTTAAGACTTCCATGAGTTGCATAAATTCCCATTTATCCATTCTTGCATCCATGAGCTGTTGAGAAGGTGGTACTGAGTTCCTGGCTTTCTGGACTCCATGCTGTTCATTGTTCTAATAACAGTTTAAATTTCTTTCTTTCTTTCTTTCTTCTTCCTTCCTTCCTTCCTTCCTTCCTTCCTTCCTTCTTTCTTCCTTTCTTTCTTTCTTTCTTTCTTTTTTTTTTTGAGGTAGGTCTCACTCTAGCTCAGGCTGACCTGGAATTTACTATGTCATCTCAGGGTGGCCTCAAACTCACAGCGATCCTCCTACCTCTTCTGCCGAGTTCTGGGATTAAAGGTGTGCACCACCATGCCTGGCTAAATTTCAGTTTTTGTGTAAATAGCACTTCTGTATTTTTACATCCTGCAAAATATTTGGGGCACTTAGTTTTATGTGTTCTAAGCTAAGGCTGTGGTGTTGTTGACTTCCTACTCTGCCCCATCCTATACTCTATTGTCCCATATGCCCCTGATAAGCTATCATATATGTGTTTTAGAGAACACATAAAGAACATAAGCACTTGAGAACTACATGGAAACTAACAGTTTGCTGCATTTGCTTTCTAGAGTATTTCCTTTGTGGTCCTTGCTTTCTGTCCATTATTCTTCTCTTTATCACTTTCCTAATCAGTCTCTGCATTTGGAGCCCATTTCATTTGCTTTCCAAGTTTATTTCCCATCCAATATATTCAAAGTTGTTTTTGCATGTGGGTTTTTAATATCCCAACTCAGCATTACAAGTGAACCATAGCTGATAGCCAGCACTAATTTATTGTCTTGGATTTAGTCCAAAAATGTATAATGATTAGCACTCTATCCAGTGAAAGTCAATACCTCTACCCTGAACTTTTCAGAGGCTGTCAGTAAAAAAGAGAAATGTGCATACCCCAATTGTGAAGAGAAAAAAACCCTGAAATTTGTCCAATAGACATTTATTATCTATTTGCCAAATATAGGACAAAGTATAGTTGTTTGATTTGCATGTGAGGATGTTATTTTTACTGTATTCTAATATTTAATCAGAGAAATCCTCTGTTTCTCACATTTTATAAACTCATTTACTTGCATGGCACTTTATCCAAGGCCCATGAAACTTCCTCTGCCCATTCCTAGTAATGTGAAATGGGTAATTTGCCAAAGTCACAGAATGCTGGCACAGTTGTATTTTCCATGTCCTGGCCTAGATAGGATGCTTTTTGGCTCACATAGGACTCAGTTTTCTCTACATTCTATTTCAGAACAATTTCCGGGCATTGGATGAAATACCTTATGCCAGCAGCACTGAGAAGCTGAAGCCCACTTGGCCAGGACACTGCAGAGCTGGCTGGCTGAAGTCTGTTAGATAATGAGACTCTTCCTTCCCAGGAAGCAGAAAGGGAAAGAAAAATAAGATATCCATGACAACAATAACAACAGAATAAATTTGGAGGTTAGCTTTCCTAAAGACATTTTCTAAGAAATTTATATCCAAGGCCATATTTATTCTCAACTCTTTAAAGTACTCTTTATAATTCCTGTTTTAATTTGGAGGCAAACTCTCTCACACTAGATAAACAATGTGACCCAAATAGCTTACAGGACTTATAAATACAGGAGTGTTGTTAACATAAAAAATGAAATTTGAACTGTTATTAGAAGAATGAACATTATGGAGTCTAGAAAGCCAGGAACTCAGTACCACCTTCTTTACAGGCTATGGATTAAAGAATGGATGAACAGGAATTTATGGAACTCATAGAAGTCTTAAGAGAAGTAAAACTACCCAAGTCTTGCAGACACTAAGATTATTTTAGGGCCCCAAATAATTACTAATCCATATTTTTAAAAGAGTGAAATATTATTTTTGTATTATTTTGAAAAAAAGTTTAAAAATATCATGTTCACTGTTTGTACTCCAAAAGCTAATGAAAGATTATTATTCAGCAGTGGTGACCCACAATGTCAACATTAAAGATGAGCACATACTGCTTTAAGGCAATTTTGCTTCCTCAGTGAGAAAAAAAAAAAACCTAAAATCTAATACCAATCACATTTTAGAGAGGTTTGTTTTTGCATCTGGATTGTACATATGCTCTTGAATAATACTACTTTTCTCTTGACGGTAACTGGTGAGTGTGTTGCAAACAATGCATTTATTTGGCCTCACTGAAGTATGTTAGGGAGCTAGCTCAGTGAATAAAGTGCTTGCAAGCAAAATATCATGAGTTCAGTCCCTGGAACCCACATAAAATATAAAAGATATATGAAAAGAAGAGGAGAGAAAAGTAAAGCTTGGTGTGTTGGCATGTATTTGTAATTCTACTGATGACAAAGCAGAGACAGGCGGACCCCAAGGCTCACTGGCCAGTCTAGCGTATTGTGTGTGTCCCAGGCTTGTGAAAGGCCCTGTTTCAGTTAAACAAAAAAAGATTGATGATGCTTGATAAATGACACCTGCGGTTGTTATATAGCCTCCACTTGCATGCATACATGAAAACACATTCGTGTGTATGCACTTATACCACATGCACATACACATATGAAAAACCGAAAGAAAGGAAAAGAAAGGAAGGACTCCTATATATTTGTTCCTTGAGACCTTTCAGGAAAACTGTGAAAATTATGTTTTAGAACTCTGAAACCAATTTTTTCCAGAGTAAATTTTTAATCCTAAGTGTTCAAATATTTGACTGTGTAAGTGACCATAAAATAAACAGATAGATCAGCTTTAGACACATGTTCCTCACTAGCTGCTGTAGAATCCAGCAGAGTGATCTGCATTTCCCTTGTCACTGTCTTACATATGTTTCCATTAGAGGGAAATCCCAGGTTGTACATAACCTATTACTCATGCCCCAGTTGATTTCTTGAATCATAAAGCTGTATAACATTTAGATGCCTTAATTAGGTGCTCCTGCTTAATGGAAGAGTGGTTTAACTGCTAAAAAAGGGAAGTTTAAGAGGAAACAAAACACCTATTCTGAAATGAACAGATTGTGGAGTGTAATATTTGTCTATGGTGACATGAAAAGAAGTAAGGAAAAAAAGTATGCAATGAAGCATGCATACAAAATAGATATTAACTATTTCCTATTGGTATTGGCAGTTTCTACATTTGTAATGCCTGTTTGCAAATTCATTATGGACAGTAGATTCAAGAAATCCTTATTAATTTCAGCTCTTTATTTTATACATTACAACATCATTACTTAAAAATATTTAAAACAATTGTCAAGAGGAACCTAGATTAACAGAGGGGGGAAGACTTGTTCTGAATATGGGTGCCATTATCCCATGTGCTGCAGTTCCAAGCTGAATGAAGAGGAATACAAGAGAAAGCTAGCTGAATACCACCATTCGTCTTTCACTGCTTCCCAAATTGCCCAGCTATGAGCAAGGTCCTGCTGTCACAGTCTCAGACTACTCCTTGCCACCATGCCATTCCTGCTCTGATGGACCATAGCTTTCTAAATGGGCAGCCAAAATAAAATCTTTCCTCTTTTATTTCCTTTAACCCAAAGATGAGAACAGTAGTGAACACACGTTCTTCTCACTATAGGTTTGTACCAAGAAACATATGTGTGAAACATGCAGACTCTGGAATCAGCCTGCTTGTATTCCAGTCTTAGTGGCAAGATTTATTAGCTGTATAATCTTGGTTCAGCTACATTATGTGCTTTTGTGTTTTTGCAAAATGGGCATAATTATTACATCTACATATTAATATGTATATATATGGTCACATAAAATGATTCCAGTAATATGAGCACTGAAAGTGTTAATTATTTTAAAAAGAAGGATCCTAGAATGAATGGTCTGTCAGGAATAAGTCCTGGAATTTCAATAGTTTATAATAAGCATTATGTTCCATGTGTTTGAATATTTCGATACAAAATAGGGGGACACAAAACTATAAAACCATTCCCATGAAGGTCCTCGGGAGTCAGAAAACACAGTGAAGACTGTACCAACTCTGTTCCATCTGATTGAGGTTCACATGTGAAAAAGAGTTCTGAAGAGTAGGATGGTTTGGTAAGTTGGAAGTTATTTCTACCAATACAAAAAATGTGGCACTAAACAGACAATGAGTACTGAACAGTACTGAGGAAAGCATGCCGATTAGGCTAGAATTGGGGAGGCTGATGGTGAGGAATAAGTGTGGTCCAGATATATACTGAAGTAGCACAAAAGGAATTCTTACTGAATTTGATTCATTTGTACTCTTGTGTTTGCCAACCTGGGTAGGTGACAGAAAGCAGCTTATTTTAAGCAATCTTAGGTTTTGTTTTGCTTTTTGAAAGTTTGCACATGGCAAATTGAACTTAAGAGGGGCATTTGGAGCTTTGCTTGGAGCATAGCTTAGATCTTCTTTAGAACAGTGTGGTGCAACACTGAGATTCTTTGCAGCCTTGTGTTTTGTGATTGACAGCGGAGCCGCCTGAGAACTTATTGTGAAGGGAGCATGGGGTGAACAGCATTTACGGACTGAGTTCTGTGAGCACCACAATCTATAGGTGAGGAACATGAGGAAGAGCAGCATTTCTTACACTTGATACTTTATGATTTAGTGTAAGCATAAAGAAAAAAAGAAGAATAAAAGAAAAATAAATAAAAAAACAGAACAATGAACTCTTCCTCTAAATCCCAGTGAAACATGGACCTTCTAGCACGCTCCTTGTTTCTTCATTATGCTATTAGAATATACAGTGATTGTAATTGTATGCAACAGTTGGTAAACAATTTTGAGACTCTGCCTCAGGGAACTGAAAAAGAAAGCTAAGAAATAAAATTGAGTTAGGGCTGCACATTACCATTCACTGACATGAGCCATTTTCTTTGCAGTTGGAAAAAAACAAAAAAAAAAGTCTGATTGCAACTTGTCCTATAGTCCTGAGTTTGAATAACAAGAAGATCCACACTCCAAATTGAAGATTATCAGTTGTGAAATGTGCTGATAATATAAAGAAAACAAATAAGAGTGGGTATTCTAATGGGTAGTGTGGTATCTCCAGAAGGAATTGAAGAGACCAGCATTTTATTCAAAATGGCCCTGGAAAGGAGAGATGTAAGTACACAGACCCCCCCACACACTAAAAAGTCCTGAATGTGAGTTATGTTGGAAAATGTTAATTGTAATGAATGAACTTATGTTGCCCTACTGCAATTCCTACAGCATTATCAGCAAGAAGTTTCCTATATAAGGAGACCTGGATTCTATAAGATGGTATTCTCAATACTTATCTAAATTGAATGCTGTACTTGACATTTGAACAGAGAACTCAGAAAGAAAATTTAAGGTAATAATAATAAGAAAATAAAATATATTGCTAATTCAGGGGAATGGAATCTGGGAATAAAGTTGAGATCTATTGATTTTAGATAGTCTAGTGAGAGTTGGGCATACCACTTAAACTTCTAATAATGAAGTAATCACACTGCCACTTGTCTGGCTTAGAAAGGACAAAACAAAAGTTCTCTCTTTTCTTTCTGGCATACATGTTAATTTGAAACAACATTTCAAAGTTTCAGAATGACAGTATTTAAGATCATAAGTACATCCATTAAGGAACAGCATTTATAGAAATGCTTCACTCTCATCATTCATTGTGTGAAGGTTCACAGTGGACTTTTACAGATTTGAAAGAACAGATAATAAACAGATGTCCATATCTGAAGATTCTGCATCTTTTTAGTCAACTACATAAAAATGTAAATTTTTAGATATATATTTCTACACAAGTATGTTTTTTTAAAATTAAATCTTTTGTCTTTATTTTTAAAAAATTATTAATGCTTTATTTTTATTCAATAAATGACAATGCCATTAAATATGAAAAACCAAAGCATATTAGAGAATAACTCATAGAACATAATCATTAGCCATTACATTTTGTTTTTATGTGTTACTGAGCTTAACTATGTTTTAGAAAATGATGGGTTTTTTTTGCACTTTTATATGAATTAGTTTTGTACTCAACGAAAACAGTCAATTTGGTACCATTATTAGGCTCATCCATTACCTACCCACTCCCCTCGGACCCTCCTTGTTGAGGTATATGGGTCATGCATTGTGGAGTTAGACCACAGTAATGGGTAGGAAACATGTCTGCATATCATGACCCAAAATGTGGCTCTGACATTCTTTCTACCCCCTCTTCCGCAAAATTTCCCTGAGCCAAGTTGGGTTCATTTTAGGTCTGCTTCAGTGATGAGGTGTTGGGGGCCTCTGGGGCTCTGGATACCTGATTTGGTAGGAGTTGATTGTTCTCTGTGTTGATCTCCTTCACCCTTGTGCTGCTACCTGGTTCACTAAGCAAACTTGTTTCGCCAATTGTTCTTAGTTTCAGCCAGGGCCCTTTTGAGGTATGATGGTGTGGCTCTCTCCTTAGGATCTACATCTATCTGAAAAAGAGAAGCAGATTCTCCAAAGGAGAGTAAGTTAGCACCAGATAAATGGGATAACCCTTATTTATCTAGAGAGAATTTAATAGGTGTAGGCCCTCTTGTAGGCCATGATTGGTGGTAGCTTGATAATGGGGAGCAGGCTTATGTTTGGATATGGTTCTGACTTGTTTCCCAGCTCCAGCTCTGGGTCCCGTACCACTGAGGGGATCAGTTAGCAGAATCAAGAGCAGTTGGTTTCCCACCATGGCTGTGCGCCACTATTGCACTTGTGTGAGCATCACGACAGGTTATGTGCTGCTAAGTAGGTTAGACCATGAGTTGCTTGGACAAATATTGGTCATTTTACCCAAGTTGCCCATGTAGCACCTTCTGGCACTAGACGTGCTGACTGTCTGGGGACTGACTCTCTTCCAGCTTCCAGCCATGCCATTCCATTTTATGTGTCAACCACATGAGGTGTCTTCAACAGTAGGGTCTTACCACTAAGCTTTGGTGGGTCATCAAGTGCTCTGACAGAAATCTGTCTTTCTTTAGGAAACCTTGTAGGTCACTCTGATCAAAAGCTCATTGCAGATGATATCCACATGCTGGTACTGGGAGTTATAGGTAAGTGACCACTAAGAAAAGGAAGAAAAAAGATAACTAATATAAAAGAGAAAGAGAGAATAGAGAGAGAGAGAGAAGCTGTAGAAGATTAAGGTCAGTCTTCATCAAACCCTCTTCAGTGTCTTGTGGCTCAGTTGTTCCGTCTAAGGGCCTGGTAAAGGATCAGCCATTTGGCCTGCCTTTTAGGATGTAGAATTTTCTGGTACCATTGCCATTTGGGTCTAGATTTGTGTTTCCCACCCCCTTCAATGCCCTCCCCTCTCTCCCCACCCATCCTATTGTCCCATCCTATTGTCTACTCCATGAGATGCTTGCTGGTTATGTAAGTCATCTTGGATAGATTCAGGTTAGGTGCTATAGATTAGTGAGAATATGTGGTGACTTTTTTTCTGTGATTGGGTAAGTTCACTGAGAATGATCTGTTCCAGGTTCAACAATTTTTCCTCAAATTTCATTGTGTCATTTTTTCTTACTGCTGTATAGAACTCCATTGTATAGATATACCACCTCTTAGTTATACATTCTTGTAGTAATGGACATCTGGGTTGATTTCAGCTCTTAGCTCTTACAAATTGAGCCACTACAAACATGGTTGAGCAAATCTCTCTGGCCTGTGATTTGAAGGTTTTAGGGTAGATGCCTAGTAAGTGAATAACTGGGTCTGTTGGTATCTCTATAGTCAGCTTTTGCAGGAGTCTCCATATTGTTTTCCAAAGTGGTTGTACCATCTTACATTCCCACCAACAGTGGATGAGGGTTCCTATTTCTCCACATCCTTGCCAGCATTAATTTGCATTTGATTTTTTGATGTTTGCTATCCTTGCAGGGGTAAGGTGGAATCTCATAGATGTTTTAATTTGCATTTCCCTGATGATTAGGGATGAAAAACATTTTCTTAAATGTGTGTTTGCCATTTGTGTTTCTTCCTCTGTGAACTGCCTGTTCAGCTCTCTGCCCCATTTTGTGAGAGGAGTGTTTGACTTTTTACTATTTAGATTTTTGAGTTCTTTGTAGCTTCTAGAGATTAGGCCTCTGTCAGTTGGATATTCAGCAAATATTTTCTCCCATCCTGTGGGTAATCTATTGGCTTTACTTATTTTATGCTTGTCTGTAAAGAAACTCTTCAGCTTTATGTGATCCCATTGATTGAGTGACTGTTTGAGATCATGAGCTACTGGGGTTTTGTTGTAGAAGTATTTTTCCATTAGTACATAATGGAAAGTACTTCCTATATGTTCTTCCAGCAGTAGTCGAGTTTCTGATCTTATATTGAGGTCTTTGATCCATTTGGACTTGAGTGTAGTGCATGGCGAAATGTGTGGATCAAGTTTCAATTTCCTGAATATGGTTTTCCAGTTTGTCCAGCGCCATTTGTTGAAGATGCTATGGTTTTTCCAGTTTATATTGTTAGGGCCTTTGTCAAGTATCAAGTAGCTACAGTTTCTTGACTCAAAGTCCAGGTCCTCAAGTCCATTCCATTAGTCTATATTCCTGTTTTCATGCCAGTAGCATGCTGTTTTTATTACTATGACTTTGTAATATAGGTTTAGATCAGGTATGGTGATGCCTCCAGAGGTATTTCTTTTGCTGAGGATATGTTTGGATATGTGAAGCCTTCTGCCTTTCCATATGAAATTTGAGATCATTTTTTCTCTCTCAGTGAAGAACACTGTTGGGATTTTAATTGGTATTGCATTGAATCTGTATATTGCCTTTGGTGGGATTGCTATCTTCACAATGATAATTCTGCTATCCAGGAGCATGGGAGGTCATTCCATTTTCTCAAGTCCCCAACTTCTTTCTCAGTGTTTTTATGTTTTCCTTGTATAAACCTTTCACTTCATTGGTTAACGTTATTCCAAGGTAGATTTGTTGTTGTTGTTGTTGTTGGTATTGAAAATGGGATCATGTCCCTTATTTCTTTCTCTAGTATCTTCATCATATGCATATAGAAAGGCTACTGCTTTATGTGCATTGATTTTGTATCCTGCTACTTTGGTATAGGTGTAATCACCTACAGGAGTTTTGGGATGAAGTCTCTCAGGTCTCTTAGATATACTATCATGTCATCAGCAAACGGAGCTAACTTAACTTCTTCCTTCCCAAATTGTATCCCTTTTATTTCCTTCTCCTGTCTTATTGCTTGAGCTAGGACCTCCAGTACTATATTGAAGAGCAGAGGTGAGAGTGGACAACCCAGTCTTGTTCCTGATCTTAATGGGAATTCCTCCAGTCTCTCTCCCTTAAGTATTAATTGGGCCTTAGGAGGATTGTATATTGCCTTTATTATGTTAAGATATGAACCAACCATGCCAATTCTCTCCAATGTTTTTATCATGAAGTGATGTTGTATCTTTTCAAAGGCCATTTCTGCATCTATTGAAATGATCATGTGGTTTTTGTGTTTAACCTTGTTTATGTGGTGTATTACATTGACAGATTTCTGTATGTAAAACCACCCCTGTGTTCCTGGCATGAATCCCACTTGGTAAAGGTGGATAACGCTTTTGATGTGTTGTTGGATTCAGTTTTTGAGGATTTTTTTCAGGATCTTTGCATCTAAGTTCATCAATGAACTAGGCCGGTAGTTTTCTTTTCTTGTGGCATCTCTACCTTGTTTTGGAATTAGGGTGATACTAGCTTCATCAAAGGACTTGGGTACCTTTCCCTGTTCTCCAATTGTGTGGCACAGTTTAAGGAAGACTGGTTTGAGTTCTTCCATGAAGGTTTGATAGAATTCAGCTGAGAAGCCACCTGGTCCTGAAGACTTCTTTTTGGGGAGGTTTTTTATTACTTTTGCAATCTCAGTGAATGTGATATGTTCATTGAGGAGATTAATCTGCTCTGAGTTTAGCTTTGATAGATGGTATGCATCCAGGAATTTATCCATCTCCTCCACATTATCCAGTTTTGTGGAGTAGAGGTTTTTGAAATAAATTCTTATGATTCTCCCAATTTCACTTATGTCTGTTGTGATCTCTCCTTTTTCATTTCAATTTTGTTAATTTGAAGCATCTCTTTTTTTGGCTGGATCAAATTGGCCAGGTTTTTGTCAATCTTGTTTATTTTTTCAAAGAACCAGCTCTTTGTTTTGTCAATTGTCTTAATTGTTTTCTTAGTTCCCAATTCATTAATTTCTGCTCTGATTTTACTTATTTCTTTCTTCTGGAGCTCTTCTGGTTGGATATTTCTGGTTTTTCCAGTGCCTTTAGGTGGATGGTTAGGTTATTGATTTGGTATCTCTCTGTCTTTTTTATGAAAGCATTGAGTGCTATGAATTTTCCCTTGAGGACTGCCTTCATTGTGTCCCATAAGTTTTGGTATGATGTGTTCTCATTGTTGTTCAATTCCAGAAATTTTGCAATTTCATTCTTTATTTCATCCACTATCCATTTATTGTTTAAAAGTGAGCTGTTCAGTTTCCAGGTGTTGCTGGGATTCTTGGTGGGTCTTTTGGTATTCATTTCTCGCAATATAGCATTGTGATCTGATATCATGCAGGGAATTATATCAATCCTCCTAAATAAGTTGAGGCAGTCTTTGTGACCCAGTATATGGTCTATCTTAGAGAATGTTCCATGGGCTGCTGAGAAGAATATGTAGTCAGTGGATTTGGGATGGAAAGTTCTGTAGATGTCCTTTAGGTCTAAGTGATCTATGGTTTTGTTGAGCTCTCTTACTTCCCTGCTGAGTTTCTGCTTGGATGATCTGTCTATTACTGATAATGGTGTATTGAAGTCCGCAGGTATGATGGTGTTGGTGGTTATTTCTGTTTTATTGTCAAGTAGGTTTTGTTTCATGAACTGTGGTGCTCCTGTGTTTGGTGCATACATATTTATGATTGTAATATCCTCTTAATGAATCATTCCCTTGATAAAAAGGAAGTGGACTTCTTTGTCTTTTTTGATTATTTTTGGTTTGAAGTCTAATTTATCTGATATTAATATAGCTACACCTGCTTGTTTTATATTCCCATTTGCTTGCAATATTGTTTTCCACCCTTTCACCCTGAGGAGGTGTCTGTCTTTCATGGTGAGGTTGGTTTCTTGAAGACAACAGATTGAGGGGTCTAATGTTTTGATCCATCCTGTTAGCTTGTGTCTCTTGATTGGTGAATTAAGGCCATTGATATTTAGGGTAATGACTGTGAGATTTGTTTGATCCTTGCCATATTGTGATGGTATATGTGGTTTGGTGGTTTCATGGACTTTAATGTTTTTGTGCCTACTCTGAGTATGGTTATTGTGATCTGGTTCTTGTAGGCATTTGAGTTTGATTATTTGTTTCTTCTCTGTGGAGAATTTCCTGAAAAACTCTCTGTAGGTTTGGTTTTGTGTTCATGTAATTGTAAAGCTGAGTTTTGTCATGGAAACTTTTTCTTTCACCATCTCTTATGAGGGATACTTTTGCTGGGTAGAGTAGTTTGGGTTGGAAGCCATAGGTTCTTAGACTTTGCAGTGTTTCATTCCAGGCACTTCTAGCTTTCAGGGTTTCCATTGAGAAGTCTGGAGTAATTCTGATGGGGTTACCTTTAAAAGTGGTGTGCTGTATTTCCCTAACTTCGTTTAGGATATTCTCTTTGGTGTCAATGTTTAGAGTCTTAATGACAATATGTCTTGGAGAGTTTCTCCTTTGGTCCAGTCTGTTTGGAGTTCTGTTGGCTTCTTGTATCTTGATGGGCCTTTATTTTAAGATACTGGGGATGTTTTCTTCAATTATTTTGTTAAATAAGTTCTCTATGCCTTTGGTCTGAATTCCTTCCCCTTCTGGTGTTCCAATGATCCTGATATTAGGACATTTAAGTGTATCCCACAGTTTCCTCATGTTCTGTTCACAGAAACTTTTGAAGTTACTGAAATTTTTGAACTCTTTAGCTGTTTCTTCCATCGTGTCTTACAGATCAGAGTTTCTATCCTCTACATGGCTGACTCTATTCTTGAGAGCTTCTAGAGAGTTTTGGACTTGTTCAATTAGGTTTGCATTTTCTACTATTTTTCTATGCATAATTTCCATCCCTCTGTCAAGCTCCCTTTTCACATCATTTTCTGATTTTCTTTTTTTTATTAATTTGTTTTGAATTCAGCAAATACAGTCACTTTGGTACCATTGTTAGGCTCATCCATGACCTACCCCTTCCCCTTGGCCCCTCTTTGTTGAGGTATATGGGTCATGCATAGTGGAGTTAACCCACATTTATGGGTAAGGTAAATGTCTCTGCATATTATGACCCAACATGTGGCTCTGACATTCTTTTCACCCCTCTTCTGCAAAGTTTCCCTGAGTCATATTGAGTTCACTTTTTGTCTGCTCTAGAGATGAAGTGTTGGGGGCCTATGGGTCTCTAGGTCTCTGATTTAGTAGGAGTTTATTTTTCTCTGTGTTGATCTCCTTCACTCTTGTGCTGGTACCCTGTTCACCAGGAAAACAGCACCCTTCTTGTTTCTCCAATTTTTGTTAGTTTACACTGGGGAAGAAATTATCAGGTAAGTGGAAGCTCATTCTTCCTTCTAAAAATATTCTGATGTTTCTAGATGATATACTCTGTGCTATTTGCCTTTAGCATAAGGAACAAACTTTTCCTCATTTTAACTCTGACACTCTTAAAGTTTGCATACCGCTGTTTGAGTATAAAAGCATCATTTTGGATGAGCTTCTCAAATATATTGTTGTTATACTGAAAGCAGTCTTCTTTTCATTTTGTTGTGAATATTTTACATGTAAATTCTGTTACTTTATACAAAATCCTGAGGATCCCTCTGATAAATTTTATTTGCATAATGTTTCTTTTCATTAAGCCCCAAGTTTAAGTACAAGATAGAATGTGATTAAAACATAATAGAATTCAATTTCTGATACATATTGGGTGTGATGGTTTGATTCAGGTGTCCCCCATAAACTCTGGTGTTCTTAATGCTAGGTTTTGAGCTGATGGAGATTTGGAAATTAATACCTCCAGGAGGCAGTTTATTGTTGGGGGAGGGCTATGGGTGATATAGCCAGCTCCTCAATGCCAGTGTTTGGCACACTCTCCAATTCCTGTGGTACACCTGATGTTGGCCAGGGGGTGATGTTCACCCTCTGCTCATGCCATCATTTCCCCCTGCCATCATGGAGCTTCCCCCTTCAGCCTGTAAGCCAAAATAAACCTCTTTTTTTTTCCACAAGCTGATCTTGGTTATGTGATTTCTACCAGCAATGCGAACCTGACTGCAACAGCAATGTTGGTACCGAGGAGTGGTGTCATTTGCTGCTAGACACCTGACTGTGTGGCTTTGGCCTTTTGATGCTGATTTTCAAGAGGAATGTGGGAGGATTTGAAACCTTGGCCTAAGAGATGCTTTGCAATGCTGTAAGTACAGCCTGATGGTCTATTCTGGTCACAGTTGCAAGACCTGAATGCAGGAAGAATAATGGCTGATGAGATTTGGCTTATGAGGGTGAAAAGGAGCTTTGTCTGGACTGGGCTAGAAGCAATATGCGTGAGAGGCTTGTGTTATGCCTGTGTCCTGAGAAGTTGTGCCAGGCTGCTTTGCATAGAGACAGACTGATGTAAGCAGAGGGTTATGACACAGAAAAAATGAAATCTTTGGGTAAACTGTTGCCCATTCAGCTGTAATTGAGAGATTATGTCCTTTGAGATTGGCTCAGCTGACCTGCACTGGGGCAACAGGTAGAACGTAGACTCTTTTGAAGGGGCCTGAGTGCTCAAGGAGTGTCCTTGTCCCCCATCCCCAGATTAACAAACTGGCATCCTACCTGGTATTGTGGAGTATAAGAAATGCAAGAGAGGATCATTGAGTTTGCAATGCAGTCTTATGTTTTGGGAACAGCCATAGAGAGTGTGAAGCAGGTTTATTGGATGCCTGCATGGAAAACTGATAGAGCCATGAGGATGAACTGGGGATTGCAGTGGAGAGCCAGTGGAGGTGCAAGGACCACAAGATGGCTGCCAAGGAGAGCTTATGGCCCTAGATGAAGCTTTTTAGGACTCTAAGTAGCCTAGCTGGAGGGGCAGAATTAGAACTCCAGAGACCTTGTTTCTGGTTAGAATGATCAGACTTGGAGACTTGTCAACTTGTCACCGACTGCAGTTGTTGGACTTAGAGCTACATAGTTTGACGTTTGCCCTGTTTAAATCTTGTACTGGTTGAATATTTCCTTGCTATGTCCAATGCCATCTTTTGCTGTGTGAGTGTTTATTCTGTGCCACTATGGGCTTTGGGTGACATTTTTTTTTTTTTTTTGGTGTTATAGCTTAGTTAAAAGACCTTGGACTATGGGAATGTTTGAACATCATTAGGGTTGATAAAAAATATGGGGACTTTAAAAGTTGGATTGAATGCATTGCATTTTACATCATGGATGGTTATCAGTTTATGGAGGCAAGGGGTGGAATATGGAGGTCTTATTTAGGTGCCCCCTATAAACTTAGGTGTTCAGACTGCTAGGTTACCAGCTGATAGAGATTTGGGAATTAACACCTCCAGGAGGCAGAGTATTGTTGGGGGCGGGCTTATGGGTGTTATAGCCCCCACCCATGCTAATGTTTATCATACTCTCCTGTTCCTGTTGTTCACCTGATGTCGGCCATGGATGATGACTACCCTTTTCTCATGCCATCGTTTTCCCCTTCCCACAAGCTGCTCTTGATTGGATGATTTCTACTAGCAATGTGAACCTGACTGCAATATTGGGAAATATCTTTGAGTGATTGTAACATAATAGCAAAATTCTAAATGAAAATGTGTTTGCTAAAAAGTGTCTTTGTCTAAAGCTAATGAGACATTGGACAAATTTAAGAAACAAAAAATAAATTGTCAGATTTACCTAGTAAAGACATGTTTTCCTTGTCCTCCACATCTCTCCTTGCAGAGCTAGGAATTGCAGTGTTTGTGGTGCAGGATTCATTGTCAAGGTTCAGGAATAAGTTTTATCACTGAGCATGCCCCATCACCCTTTTAACATCAGTGGCATGGAGGTAAAGAACACATCATTTAAACTTTGCTATGGAAAGGAGTCAGCCAACTTGTTTTCTTTCATCAGATCAAAGATGAGTAAGTAGAGAGAAAGCTTTACCTAGAAAAAGAAATTTATCATTTGAAGTCCACCTTGAAGGCCATGAGATATATCCACATTTGAACAGGCTAGGTACACTGAGACATAAATATTCAAAAGCTTCTCAAAACCTTCTAAGTTAGTCATGCCTGATTTTATGGGATTCCTTGCATTTACCTCTAACTACAGTGTGATACATATATTTGGTTGACATACATATATTTGGTTGACAGTGATACTGTGTCCTCTGTGGGTCAGGCCTAGAATATGAAGCCCAGCCTCCTTCAAAGATAATCATAGCAATTTGTGTTCTGTGTCAGAGAAAACCAAAGAGAACACACTACCTAGATAAAATTTCAAGCTCTTATACAATGCACTGGACCAAAGGAGAGACACATTTCATTTTATTTATAACACATACTAAAGTTTATTGAAATGGATACTTGTCCAAACTTGTTGGTTTGCAAAGCTGGCTTGGATTACATGCTTATAAAGAAAATAAAAATCTCAAGGAACAGCATGATTCCACTTAAGATGACAAGTAGTAAAGTGAAAGGATGTCCTGAAAACAAACTAAAAATAAATAAGATAGAACCTCAAAGAGCACACAAGTCAGAGCCAGTACTGACTTGTCGCATTAATAAAATCTCAGAAAGCTGCATACAGCAATGCAAAGGGTAGTACACCTGGGCATAGGCTCACATCTACAAAAAGACAAGGATAACTGATATCTTCATATGGAGTGATGACCATCCAAAAATAAAAATTAGGTGAGGTTTTCTCCCCCTTTCAGAAATTGCCATAGAGCATTCATTTCCACTCCAAAAGGGAGGCATATGGCATATCAAGAAATGGTAAGAGGAAAATAAATGCAAAACTAAACCCAAAATAAACTGGTAACATATTAACCTTTCTCCTTGATAGAAGACTAAAAGGTATAACCCTTAACAGGAGTTTGAGGGGATCATCTGAGAAGAAGGGCCCTGAAGAGGGTGGGATGAAGCCTAACCTTAAAATATTTAGCTCTGGCCTATACCTCCCCATACCAGAAATTGGATGCTGCTGACACAGAGCACTGAGTGACCCAGCTGGAATCCAGAAGGAAGCCAGTCCCCAGATGGTTAGCAGACTTAGTACTGCAAAGCACTGCATGAGCTAGTGTGGCAAGGTGGCCAACAGTGGTGTGAGAGAGCAGGATTCAGGTCTACTGAGAAACAGCCAGAGTGACAAGAAGTACATGGCTGTGCACTGATGGCATACCACCTCAGTGAGTATCCAGTGGCTTTCTGATTGGCTGAGAGATCCATTCAGTCTAAAGAACCCATTTCTGGGACTGGGAATCAGGTCAGAATCCTATGGGGACCAAGATTATGGTCTCTACTGACAAATTCCCACTAGTCTTTGCCTGATAGAGAAGCTACATCTATTCAAACCTCTCTAAGTTGACCATTTAACTATGCTGACTTCATTCTCCATTGAAGAATCTTTTCTTCTTTTTCAGAAGGTAGCCAGACCTGAGGAGGTAGACCTCCCCTCATACTTCATCCAAGACTCAGATGAAAGTGCAGAGGAGCTGGTGAGTTGAACAACAGTGGTCCTTCCATTGCAAGCCTGACATTCTGCACCAGGGTGACAGAAACAGATGCTGAGGATACTCAGCAAATACCAAAGCAGAAATCCAGAAGCTCCTGAGAGCTTAACACTGAAGTCAACGTAAAACACACACACACACACCACAGCTCAGGGAATTTTTCAGAAGAGTAGATGGAAATATTGTAACAGCGACAGGTGGGGAGCACATACACAGAGGCATCCTCTCTCCCCTACAACCAATGACTAACTTCTTCTCTCACAATTCATAACCACAGCCCCATGAAGAATACTGGCAACCCAAATGATGTGTGTCTTCAGAGGACTGGGGGCAGGGAGGAGGAAAATGATGGTATCAACACATCATGTGTCCATACAAAGCATGTTCTTATTTTAAAAAAAGAGTGAAAATGTAAAGAGAAGAATAAATAAAAAAATAAGATTGGATTACAGGAAAATTGAAACCCCAAAACACCAAGCCTTATAGTTCCTGGGTGTCTGAGGATTATAATAGAATCATCTGGGCTCCAAAGGGTTTTGGCATTCTCAGAATCCTTTCAAATATAAGACTTCCACAAGATGAAGCCTTTGATGGCTGGTGTAGTGCCCTCAGGGTGCCTTTCCTCTTCATGTGCAGAGAACTAAGTTTCTATTTAGTGACACTAGCATCTTTAACAAACACAGCCTCTGTTTCAGCACTTGACTTTTCCACAATTTTAAATTTGCCTTTTCTTTGTCAAGATAAAATTTTTCATGTCTATTTGATCCACTTGTTCTCCCTTATAGAATTATGTAGGAGCAGTGAGTAGTAACATCAATGACTCAGCTTGAATGTTGTCCTTTCCTGAGCTTCCTCAGCCAAACACATTAGTCCACTACATTTGAATTCAGACACATACAACTTCCTAGGACATTGGTAGAATGAAGCCAGATACTTTGCCAAAATATCACTTGAATGGCTTCTAGCCCAGTTCCTGATAAGCCCTGCTCCTCTGAAAACTCACAAAATGTGTTTCCACTATCCACATTTCTTCTGACCTTGTCTTTCAGATGCACAACCCATTATGCTCTACTTAAAACTATTTGAAAGTTCTTCTAGCCAAAAGTTTCAAATTCTTCCATCTTCTTCCCACTAACCAGTTCCAAAGGCTTACGGATCGCATGATGGGTTCAGCAATGGCCCCACTCCTCAGTACCAATTTTCTGCCTTACATACTTCCCTCATTGCTATGAAAAGGTGACTGACACTTGAGGGAAGTGAAGTTTATTTCAGCTTATATTTTGTGGAGGTCATGGTGGAAGGAACATGGGGCAGCTCATCACAGGGCATCTGCAGCCAGGGAGCGGAGAGAAATGAATAATGATGCTCAGCTAGCATTTTTTTTTATTCAGTCTAGAACCATATCCCTTGGCATGGTGCCACCTATTGTTACAGTAAGTCTTCCTATCTCAATTAACGTAATGTAGAAACACTCTTGCAGATATTGCCAAATATTTGTCTCCTTAGTGATTTTTTGATTCAATCATATTGACAATAGAAATTAACCATCATGAGGCTATAATTTTTCTTGCTGGCAATTCAATAATGTTTAACTTTCCAGTTATTTTGCAAGTAATACCAGATTCAGCTAGAAACAGTATGAAGCAGCAAGTAGGTAGGGTTCAGCTTGTGTATATGGTGATGCAAATGATACAGTGTATGACTTTTACAATGCAGAACCTTCATATATGACATTTCTTTTGGTTCTATAAGCTCCTCTAGGAGATATGGTTATTTCAGCCAAATGTTTTGTTGACATTTTCACAAGCAAGATAGTATAGAACTGACTCTCCCCTTCAGAAATTGGGCTATAATTCAAAAATTAATGATCCAGTAAAACTTAAAGAAGATTCCCTATTTATCTAAGTGAGACTCCACCTTCTATGAAAGAAAATATTTTATGCAACAGATGGGAAGTATCTTTTCAAGACTATAGTCATAATAAATTTGCTTCAGTTACTAAAATGTTTTCCTGGAAGCCTGTCTTAATAGTATACTTATACTGCCTTTGCAAAATATGATTTATGAAAAATTAAAAATTTATCATCATACAAATATAAAGAAGTCATGCATTTCATTATATTTTTTCTCTAGTGAGACCAATAAGATAGAAAGCATAGACTCAACGATTATCAGGAGTTGTGACAATTATTGCTAGGTTTTAAATAAAATTTCTAGATATCCAACAGAGAATGAAGTCATCATATTTAGACTATCATTTTGATGGAGAGACATAATTTGTCTCTCTGGTAAAAAATCTACAAGTTAACAGATAATACTAAGTCTAGTATATCTAGGCAGTAGACAACTGAAAGTTATTTGCCTATTAAGTAATACTCTATGATATTAAAGACATGTTACTTAACTTTTACTTTTTCTGAAAGTTTTTCTTATATTTTATAAACAGAAGTTAGAAGTTTAATTTAATGTTATATCATTTAGACAAGTTATTGTTCCTTTCAAAATTGATTAGAATAATCTAGGATTTATGAAGTTAAGTTTGTTTTCTTGTTTTAATGATTCAAGACCCATGTTTCTGGAATCTATTGTCCTTCAACCTTCTTGATTTTAGGAATTCCTTTCCTCCAGTTATTATTGATCATTCTGATCTTTTCTATTCTGCAACAATATTCTTTACTTCTAAATCACATGATCTTATCTAGTATAATTTTAAGTTCAGAGGAAAAAAGTAACACAACAAGCAAGAGGTCATTTAATGGATAGCTTGAGGAATATCACCTCTGAGCATCTAATCAGTGTGCACTTCTCAGACATGACTTTGAGGTCATCGCTTGCCTGGGGCACCAACCTCTGTGAGCTGTAGAGGGGAATCAACTACTCACCAGAGAACATGGTAGATGTGTACACACATACTTTAAATTTTTACAAGAATTTTAATGTGATAACACTATAACATAAAGGGAAACTAATCCAAAAAATGGGGTGGTGATATTTTGAGGCTGCCTTTTTGAGGACTTTATTGTGTGAACATATTATATATTGCTTAAATTCTAATTGCATTATACTCTTATATTTCCTCTCCCCCCACCAACCCACCACCTTTCCACTGAGGGTCCCCATTAGTGAGTCTATCATCATTCACTATGTGGTCATGAATGTATCAGTCAGTCTCTATGGGTAGTGCTATATTAGAAGCTGCTTTTAAGCATCTGCAATGTGCTGTCCAATAGGTAGCAATGAGCACCATCTGGCTGTTGAGCAGTTGAAGTAAAGAAAATGTGGATTGAAATTTGATGTAATATGCAATAACTGTGATTTTGAGGATCTACTAGGAAAATAATGTCAAATGTCCCATATATAATTTGAATTATTTTATTGGTGAAATATTTGTGATCACGTTAAATAGAATGTGGTATTAAGAATAATTTCATCAATCTATATTTTCTTTTAAATATCAAAGTAAACTACAAGAAAATTTATGGAAAGTATTTATTTTGTTCAAAAATATCATAATCTAGTAAGATATCAGTACTTTATACTTACATTTAATTTGAAAACCAGTAGTCTATGTTAGAGAATAATTAATTTGTGGTATACTTAAGGAAGAGAAGCAGGAGGTATTCAGAAACTGGGGCATGGCCATCTTAAGAGTATTTGTGAATATTCTGACATCATAGACTGTAAAGTTTTGGGAGCAAGGACTGCATCAGTGCACTGCAGTCCTGAACATGTGTGTTAGGTTGTGGTGGTGTTATTTCACACACATTTTACCAGGCAGCTGAGTTTAAGACACTGGCTATATGAATGAAAAGGTAGCAGGAGAAAGTGCCACAGCACTCTGAGGAGATTCTCTACTTGTGTTAATACTGAATGCACCTTTGCTAGTTGCAGCAACTTACAGTCATCAGTACTGTGGGACAACTATGATCCTAAGACTGTTTCTAGGGTCACAATTTTAAGAAAGCAAGAGTCTGAGTATCATCTAAAATGGAACTCAAATATTATCCAATCTATATCTGTTTTTATTTTATTTTTATCAGATGCGACAATGCGAGTATTATTAGATTAGGTAAGTTTTCCTAAAGAAATTATTACAATTGATGATTCTGGCTTCTTGAGTCCATTTTATTTTAAAAGAGAATGGAATGTTCAAGCAGGTCTTAGAGTATAGGCCAATGATGGAGTGCTTGTCCAGGAGGCGTTTGGTCATGTATACCATGTAACTATAATTTGATGGACTTTACACAAAGAAACATTTTTAATAGTCACAAAAGTAAGGAATAAACTATATCAGAAATAAAAACTAGATTTCTTTATATAAGTACTGATATATTTATTCACATACACTATAATTTGCATATTCATCTATTCAAAATGAGTGAAACTCACCTAGAGATATAGACCAGAAATTGGAAGGCGACTCACTCTGTTTGGGGGATACAAACACAGGATGTTTAACAACCAACAATGACTACTCTTGTTATAAAGATACATAACAGCTGTTGAGATGACACCAAGAGATATATAAAAGGATATTGGTATAATTTTAAATTTATATTATCTCTTAAGAGATAAGTCTCTGGACATGTGTGTGAGCAGGGGTTCTAGATCAGGTTAACTGAGAGAATACCCATCATAACTATGTGTAGCATCATCCTAGAGGTTAATATTGCAGACTTGATAAAAGGGAGAAAGCTAGCTGAGTACTAGCATTCATCTCTCTCTGCTTCCTAACTGTGGATACAATGTGAACAGTTACTTCATGTTCCTGCTTGATGGCTCCCCTACCATGTGTAATAAACCCTTCCTCCCTTAAGTTGCTTGTTTTCAGATATTTTTGTCACAGCAACAAGAAAATTAAGAAGTACAGATGGCCTCTCAGATGAAGGACTGTGTGCAAACTAGTTTAAAAATTGGAGATTTAAGAGCTCAGTGGAGAGGGGAGGCCATTGCAGAGCAGATGTGAGATGAGACAATGCCTAAAGTTAAAAACCTGCCAACATTTCTGGGAACAGCAGGTGACTCAATCACATACTTATTAAATAAATGCTATTTACCACCAGTTTCCAGGAACTGTTTGAAAGGTTGGACTCTTAAGATTATAGGATTATGTCTGCATTTCCTCAGAAAGTTACCACAATCACAATTTGTAGAAATTCCCAGACATTGGATACCTCTGCCAGCCTTCACTTACAATTTACAGATAGTATTGGAAGCATACATCAACCTACAAGCTCTATGATAGCTGAACTTGGATTCAATCCTACTTTTAAACTCTCTTCAAGTGAAAAATGAAGATACTTGAAAATATTCACACATTTCCTACTGTTCTTTCAGAGATTGTGGGGAAAGTCAAGGAAATTTATTGCACTAAAACTATCAACTCCACACTTGTATTCATTATCTGCTATTGCAGTAACAAGTTATCAACTCAATTACTAAACTACACAAGTTTATCATTTTGTAATTCTATAGGTCATGAATTCAAGATAGATATGGCTAAGTTTAAAGTGAGCTATCAACAGGGCTATTTTCTTTCCAATAGATCTGAAAGAAGAGTTAATTTTCTTGCCTTTATGTGCTTTTCTGTTTGTGGTGTGGTCATTGGAATTCTTCGGCTTATGACTCCTTCTTTGAATCTTACCAGTCTTTTACTTCTATCATGTTATCTAATCTTCCTTTTGTTTCTTTTCTTAAAAAAAATATTTTACTTATTTATTTATTTGAGAAAGAGAGAGAGAGAGAGAGAGAGAGAGAGAGAACATAAGCACACCAGGGCTTCCAGCCACAGCAAACCAACTCCAGATGCATTCGCCACCCTGTGCATCTGGCTTACGTGGGTCCTGGAGATTCGAACCAGGATCCTTTGGCTTTGCAAGCAAATGCCTTAACCACTAAGCAATCTCTCCAGCCCCTTCCATTTGTTTCTTTTTTCAGAGCTTTTTAGTTATGTTAGAGCCATAGATTTAGTCAGGATAATTGTTCACCCCATAATACTTAGTCACATCTGCTAGGAGTTGAGTTAGGATATTTTCAAGGATGTTCTTCATCCCATCATGGTGATTGGTCCACAAATATTCCTACCTATATCACATGCAAAACATAAACAACAAATCCCAAAATATTGAGCCCATTATAACCCTAACTCATCCAAAATCTCATATTAATATCACAGGTCAAAAAGTCCCAAGTCTTACCATTTAAGGAAATTAGGTATCCATGAGGCCTTGGATTACAAATGGATCACAATTCAAAATTCTACTCTTACTTCAGACCTGTTAGATTGGAAAATAATTTAGCATGCCCAAAGAAAATATGGTTAGCATTCCAAAGAGACCATCTATAAGAGAAAAACCCCAGGAAACTTTAAAGCTAACAGGGAAAATAAAGTTTGAAAACATGGAAAATCCTTATGGTTCAAATCTCTGCTAGCTCTGTGCCACACAAAGCAAAGTGAGCTTTGTGGCTATGGCCCTTCCTCTTGGGAGATTGTTTCTCAGGATGCCATGACAGGTATGCTCGAGAGTTTTGTAAGCCTGTCTCTGTGCCTGTAGAGTTTTGGGAATCAGTAGAAATGGACAGTCTTCTTGCACTTTGTCCTTTCTATCATTCTTTAGTGCAAGTCATCTGTGCGACAGCTGTCCCAGCATTACTGCAACGATGCAGATCTTCTTTGTGTTACGGGGATTCATCCCATTAATCATGAAACAATTCCTGAAAGATTTTATAAATATGAAGGAAATATAGTTTCATGTTTTTTTTCACTTTCTAGACTTTGGTTCTTTAACTTGGTATGCCTTTCTTTCTTCATCTTCAAAACCATCAGCAGCTGATTGAGTATACCTCCGCTGTGATGCTCACTCCAGCATCTCGCCTCTTTTTGTGACTCTGACTCTTGACTCCATCTTCTATGTTTGATGTCTCCTGGATTACATGGAGCCACCCAGATAGACTCAGTTGGTTTCCAGATTTTGCTATCAGCTGAGTAACAATCAATCATCGCTGTAGCCTCAGTTCCCCCTTGTCATGCAACATGTCATATTTTTAAATATTCATTTATTTGTGTGGGTAATGTCCATGGGTAGGCCAGGGCCTCTTGCCACTATGAATTCTAGACATTTTATCACTTTTCCTTCTGGCTTACATGGGTGGCTTGCAAACTGAACCTGGATATACAGGATTTGCAAGCAAATGTTTTTAGCATTCTGTTGCAGATATCACACACTGAACCATCTTCCTAGCCTCTCATATCATATTTATATCATCTTAGTATTAGGATGTAGTCATCTTTAGGGGATGATTGTTCTATCTGGCACAGTGTTTAACTCTGGGCAAGCCAAGAAGTATAACTTTAATTTACATACTGCAGAAGTCTGATTTTGATAATTGGCAAGCATTATGAACATATATGCATACACACTAAGTAATGTCTATGTATGTGAGAACAGTTTTATGAAAAATGTAAATTGAAGTATCACTACACAATATAGCTGTTCTTGCATAAAAAGCAGCATGGCCAATGTTTCATGTTTATTCTACAAAGAAAATCCTTGCTTTTGGGACTTTAGCAGTGGTAATATACACCAGTGTAGTCGCTGCTATGAATAAACTATGTTGTGTATGTTCTATGATAATGAACTTTTTGCACCAAACATATGAAACAAAGAAGTGCTTATTTTGATGGATAAAGACCATATAGAGCCATATTTCTTGCAGTGTTATTAATGTGTCTCTAGATGGGAGGAGCCTAAGTTAAGAGAGTGGGTAGATAAAAATGTGATAAGAAATAACACATATGTGAATAGGCAGCAAAGCAATTCAGAATAGTGACCTTTTACATATCATACAATAAGGTGAAGCAAAAAACATATGTCCAAGTCAAACATTGCTCTAAATTATAAAAATATGTTTCTATAATAAAATTATTATTCATTTTGCAACAATATATTTGAAAGATACACATCAGATATAACTTCATGATTTTCTATTGGATAAGCTATATGACTAGCATATCCTTTTACATCTTGGGCCCACAGCTCCTAAAGAAACAATAGGGAAGAAAAAAAGAAAAGGGGATGAGAAGAGAAAATAAAATGATGAGAATGAATAAGGAATTCTGGAGCAGAAGCAATTTGAGGAGGTATCAAAGGAAAATAATTTCAGGCAAAGTGAAACAGATTGTAAAAGATGAAGATAGGACAGAAGGTAGCATAATTTGTATAAAGGAACAAATAAATATTTTCAGCTTTTGGAGCCATGCATTTTCTGTTGCAGATATCACACACTGTAAGAAATTATACCTAATATGTTACTTCATTCCTACAAAAGCAATTCAAGTAATAAGCATTTTAATTTCTGATAAAGTTTAGTGTCATATGTGCAAGAACACACGTGTGTGTGTGTGTGTGTGTGTATGTGTGTGTGCATGTAGTGTTTACCCTTGTATGTGCAGAATAGCTCACTGATGCACAGAGGTTGCAGAATGTCTCCATCTCTTCTTCCTCCATCTCTATAACTCAACCTTGTTCTTCCTTGAGACCAGTCTTTCTCTGAACACAGAGCTGTGGTTTTTGCATGCCCCAGTAGTTCTCTGGTCTCTACTTCCCACAGGACTGGTGTTTCTGATACATGTGGTCGCAACCAGCTATTGACTTGAGTACTAGGGAATTGAACTGAGGTATTCTCAGGCCTTCATCCAAGTGCTCTTACCCAGTGAACCTTCTGCTCAGGTTAAATTCATGTAATTTTAATAAGAGATATACTATACTACTTTTTGTATTTTTGTTGCAGGTGTTAAAACAATTCAAAAGTCTTATTTAATGGGCTATACCAAAACAGAAATTGGAGCAAATACATTTTATTGGCTGTAGCTTGACAATACCAAACACTAGCACAGAAAGAAGAAAGTACTAGTTACCCATCAGTTTCATTAAATCATGAATTTATTATTAACATTTTACCTAACAATTGTTGATATTTTTCAAGATTGGGAATGTTTATGAAAAATAACTCTTATAGATAGTTCTAGAATATCATGTTCCCCATAGCTAAAATTATTTGCTAATACATGTAAATTAATATACTATAATTTCTCATAGTCTTTCCTAGGTTAACTTTAAAAGACCTTCTTTGACAAATAGGTCCCTGGATATGGAAAGCCCTTGTTTAATCCACTGTGTTTGAGTATCGTGATTCTTGTCTTTATCTCTCTCTAGGATCTTGCTCTTTGAATGTACTATATATAACTTCTCAACAAGGGAGGCAAAATGAGAATTTAGACTACAGTTCTACTTTCATGCCTGACAAAAGTCCATGACCATGAATGGACTGGACCTTGGTATCTTACTAGGTCCTTGATTAGGACATGTACTTCAGACCACAGAGTGAAGGTTAGCTATACATATTAAGCACCTATGATTCTCTAATCTTCATGCTTGGGGCTCAACCTCTTATTAATCACATCAGATGCTTCAAGAGAAGGACCAACTTGTTAAAGTTCTTAAAGAATTTGCTATCTATAAAGGGTTCCTTTAACACCTTTGTTAGTTTCCACCTCCCAAATAGTCAAATGTATCCACAATGTGAAGAGTAGGAAAGAGAGGCATAGGAAGATAAGAAGAGAGAGACAGAGAGAGAGAGAGAGAGAGAGAGAGGGAGAGAGAGAAAATAGGGCGAGATATATCATTAAATTCTAAAACAAAAAGTTTTGTTCAAGATACCGCATGACCCATATATCTTTTTTTCTTATCTATTCTCTCAGAAAATTAAATAAAATGAAATAAAGGATTAAACTGCTAAGTGGTATACACATAACTGTAAAATCTAATCATGAATTAAACTAAATCATCAGAATCCCATAGCACTCACATAATTCTGGCTCCACAAATAATCTAAGCTGCATTTCCCTTGGCATGCTGCCTGTGAGAGTAGGCTTTAGAAATATTTGTCATGTCCGCTGAGTATGATTTCCACTCAGTTACAGCAAGTGTATTGTTATTGGCTTTCTTGTTGAGATTTTTCCTTTGCACTGAATGTCAGGCATCATCTATTCATTAATCTTAGGAAGAATCTGTCTTGTATATTTTTTAATAACACTGTGAATATTTTGTTTTAATTTTAATAGGCAAGAAGGAATCTAGAATTGAACAGTGCTAATCTATAGACAGAAGACTGGATCAAGGCAAGACTTGACACTTGAGAAATTCTAATGATGGTGAGTCTTCCAAGTATTAAGTCACCTGCTTTGAAGTTCCTCCTGAAGTTGACTCAGGAGGCTAGTTTCTTTTAGGTAGTTTCAGTAGGGACATAAGCCCAAAGAGGAAACCAGAAAATGTCACCCCACCTTAGTAGAAACGGAACTATTGGCAGGAATGGAACTAGTGCCTGATCTAGTTTGATTCACAGTGGCTGCAATGTCCCCTGCTGCTTCCATAGTCTAACATGCCACTTAGGCGTGCTTGGCTTTGGGGGTCACTCTCAATGATTCTGCAAACCAGTGTTGTCTTCTCCTTGCATACCTGAATCTGACGAAAGACTACATTTCTTTCATTGTTTTTTGATGTTTTATGAGGTAGGGTCTCACTCTAGCCCAGGCTGATCTGGAATTCACTAAGTAGTCTCAGGGTGGCCTTAAACTCATGATGATCCTTCTACTTCTGCCTCCCGAGTACTGAGATTAAAGTCATGCCCCCACCATGTCTGGCTAAGAATGTGTTTTTCAGTTAACTATAAAGGCTTGTCCATCTTGTTCCCATCTCTCTCTGCCCTGTGAACTTCATCTAGACACATGTAAGTCTGGCGTTTCCCTCCCCAGACAAGCTGGGTAGTGGGGAGCACTGTTTCTTGACCTGGGCAGTTTTCTTCTTGTCTTCTATCTCTTTTGTGTTTAGAGGTAACTTCTCCCTTTCTCATTACATGTATGATTTTTCTCTAACCTTTAAGTCAACCAAATGTGTATTTCCTTTACACTAGATTGACCATGTGGATATTTCCTCTAAACCCTGGGCTTGTTACCTGTGTAATTTCTCTAAACTTGAGGTAACCAGGAGTGTTTTTTACTACCCATTTCTTATCTGAACTTCCTGGACTCTGCTTTGGTACTGTCCCTCTGCTATTCTTCCATAAGCTATCACCACTTGCTCTCTTAACTTTCTTACAGGAGGAGGCTCAGGGTGGACACTGTGCCTTCCACATGAGTGTGTGTTTCTTCTAAATTCTACACCCCAATTTCCCTTAAACAAATCCCACAATTTATGATTTCTCCCTAAATAAACTCGATGATTCAAAAATATTCTTAATCAATCCATTTTATCAGTTATTTGTTAAAATATAAGTAAGGACCCAAAATTAGGGTTCATAACTTTGGGAGACCACTCTTGAAGCCCAAAGTCCTGCATAGCTTCTCCTGACAGCAATAAAGCACTCACACACTTGACTCTCACATGTGATGGCACCAAACAGAAGGCTCTACAAATAGAAGAAAGGCAATTTGAAGCCTCTATTTATTTTCACCCAACTATGTTTTAGACTTCAGTATTTTGGTAATGCAACTGTTTCCTTTTAAAACTATGTGGTGTCAAAAGAGGTAATAGATATGTCTTATTGTTGAGGGAGAAGTGTTTGCAGTCTTAGATTAAGAGACTGTTGTGAATATATTTTGTGAATTGTTGACTTACTGATTTGTTTTCATAAAATGTCTGTTTTCACTATCTTTTTAACACATTGCACCAGTGCTACAGTCTACTGAGAATGGGCCCATGATAGCATTGTGAACACCTGATTGATATATACATAATGTGCTTCAGTTTGCATGCTTCCTGATTTGAATGACATTCTTGGATACCTTCTGGCCAAGAATTACAGTATTGTTGGAAATAATTTGTTTCTAAGTAGAAAATAAACTTTTTGTTTGCTTTTTTCATAAAATGTTGTTAGCACCAGAAAATATCACCAACCAGAGAGCCTGAGTAAACACAGCTGGGCAGTTGAGTAAACAATTAGAGAGAACATGTCAAGATAAATCTGACCTGGAGAAAAAGTCTCAGCTTTTGCCTCCCAATATTTGAAGTGTACTTTATATCTAATAATCAGAATGCCTTTAGGGAATAACCTTTAATTTCTTTTTACTTATGGGGGAAATAGCTTCCTTGGTTTTGTAGGAATTTGCAAATGTGTAGTTTGGAGAGATTTTTAAAAGTCTAAGATTCTTTTCTATGGTAATTATAACAATACACAGTATTTCTTTATACAGCCTTCTCTGAAATAGTAACAAGGCATCAGCTTTGGTATTTTGCATAATGTAATTTCATTTACTTCTCAGAAGATAGTAAGATGGACTTTTCTTTCATTATTAAAAATTGAAAGAATGGGGCTGGAGAGATGGCTTATCAGTTAAGGTGCTTGCCTGTGAAGCCTAAGCACCCAGGTTTGACTCCACAGAACCAACGTAAGCTAGATGCAAAAGGTCAAACATGTGCACAAGGTGGCTCATACATCCGGAATTTGATTGTGGGGCCTAGAGACCGTGGCACACCAATTATCTCTCTCTCTCTCTCTCTCTCATATAAAAAAATTAAAGAATGGTCTTTACTTTTAAAGGAGTTAAGTTTAAAGAAAATTGCACAAAAACAGGAATTCTAGCTCTCTTATGCTAAGGCAGAATGGTTATACATTTGATGTTAGCTCGAGCTATGGTTAGATATAGTCTCAAAAAAGTGTCACATAGTAATGTAAGGCTTTTGATGTTTGCACATGACTTTTGTCTACCACACCCAAACATTTGTTGAAATGGATTAGATACAATTAATAAATCAATATTTACTCAAGTCCATAATTTACTTCAGGATTTACACTCTGTATTATATGGTCCACAGCTTTTGACAAGTTTATAATGCTCTGTTTTTGCCATTCTGATACTTTAGAGAATGAATCCATTGTACTCCACATCTCCATTCCCCTAGCTCTCCCTATGTGCACTGTAAGACCTGAGCAATGTCTGATCTTCTAGATTTCTTGATAACTTAGTCTTTCAAACAATGTCATGTAGGTGGAATGTTAATGTACACAGCCCTTTCAAATGGATTCTTTCATTTACCAATATTCATTTAAGATTCCTCCATGTTCTACTATAGTTTAGTTAATTCCCTACATAACATTATATTGCCTGGATATACCATGGTATACTTACCTATTCACTGCATGAACCACATCTTATCTACTTCCAATTTTTGCTTATTGTGAATAAGTCTATTATAAATATTCATATGAAAATTTTTGTGGAACATGAATTTTCAAATAATGCGCATATACTTTGATGTTTATTTGCTGGATCTTATGATATGTCTTTATGTTTAGCTTTGGAGAAAATTGGCATACTCTAAGAATTTGGCAAATATTTTTTTCCAAAGTGTCTGTAAGCATTTTGAATTTTCACCAGTAATTAACAGGAGATTCTCTTCTTTATTATCTTTGGAACTAGGTATTATCAGTTTGTGGATGTTAGCCAATCTACTGGAGTTGTAGTGTTATCTCGCTATTCCCAGTTGTCTCAGCCACATGAGGAACTAGAATGAGGGCTTTCTAACTAGAATCCTGCTTTTACATTTTGGCTCTGATTCTTTGCAATTGTGTGATCTTGTGTGAGTTCTTTAAGAATATTTTGCTTAGTTTGTTTGCAAATAGAGTTGGTGATACTATATACTTCAAGGGTTAAATTGTCTTGAAGAGTCTTATGACTATTCACAAATGTAAGTTCTTATCATTGGAATGGCATGACTAATTTTAGAGATGAGAAAGATATGTATTTTGGCCAAATTTACTGATTTAGAAAACAGTGAGACCAAGATTTAATTTTGGGTCTCTCTTCTAAGTGCATGTTCTTTACAGTCTTCCATAGAACTTTTGAAGTTGAAAATGACAGTGTTCTCATTCACAAAATGTCTCAGAATATCTAGTCAAGTGTCAAGCAATTAATTTGCATTGCCAAATTTATCCAAAACTCAATTCCCAGAAAAAAAAATGAAGCTGACAGTGCATCTTTAAGGCCATCTACTCCTTTTCCCTCCTGTCTTGTGTCCCTCGTGCCAGAAGCTCCATTTCTCATTGTTCTTACTTTCACCTCCTGGATAACCAAAAGCTTTTCTTAATGCTATTCCTTTCATCCAATATCATAAATACTGATTAAATTATCACTGATGATCCTATGTTTATCTGTATTTTGCTGTTATTATTTAACTGCATTCTAAGAGGAGTCATAATGGAAAATTATGGCACTCATTTACATATAGTCTAAGCTTATGAATCTCAGCGTAGTTTTGCTAAGTTAAGGGTAATATAGTACAGTCAATGTGGAAGACAAACCTAGAAGACTAGGTCACAATTTGATTTCTTTTTTTTTTTTATCACATTATGCCTGTAACATCCCCCCAGTATACATCAGTAACTTGAAACATAATTTGATTGAATGAATGGTATAATCTAGGTCTCCAATTTAGGAGAAATAAGTCAGAACAACTTCATGCAGTAAACATAGATAACCTATCTTCACAGAAGAACCCTGAGCACAGAGGCCACTGGCTTGCTGGGATCCAATGAAGAATAGTTTCTCTTTCACCTTCACAGTATGGATAGTAGTGTGAACTCTGCAATTATACTGCCATGACTTCATACACTGTACAGCAGTGTGAACTCTGAAGCATAGTGGTTATATCATATACTGTGCTTCCTCCTCCAACTCTAGGGCTGACATGTATGATCTCCAAGTTCACTATTTTTATAGAAAACTGAGAATTGTGCAGTGCAAGTTTATATTCCATTTAATTTGAAATGAATTACCCAGAATTTGCCTGCTGTATTACTATGTTTTGTTATTTTCTTAAAAAATATTTATTTATAAGAGAGGGGGGTGGTTACATGCATCAAATTCTCCCTAAATTAATAATGCTTATCCCATTTAAATATGCTGATTTCACTCTTAATTGGAGAATCTGTTCTTTTTCTGAAGGTAGTGAGAACCAAGATGATAAACTATTCCTTGCATGTCAGTCAAGCCACAGCTAAAACCACAGAGGACTTGGGGAGATGACCAAGAGTACTGCTTCCATGCTGAACCTGACAATCAGCACCAGAGGGAAGGAGACAAACCCTGAGGATACTCAACACCTACCAAAGCAGAGATCCAGAGGCTCATCACTGACACAGACTTAAAATTCACCCTTCACAGCTCTGGGAATATTGCAGAAGAGAGGGTAGAAAGATTGTAAGATTCATAGGTTAAGAAATCTTGCCCAGAGGCATTCCCGCCCTCAACAAAACAAAATAACTGACTGTTGCTCCCACAATGCATAACCCACAACCACATAGGGAATACCTGCAACCCCACTGAGGAGGGTCCCCAGTGGAATGAGAGTAGGGACGAGGGAAAAGAGGGTACCAACACATGTTGTATCCAAATTATCTTAGTATTAATAATAATCATCATAATAATAAAACAAATTTCAATTAAAAATTCTGTTGGTGGCTCTATGTTCATCATTTTCAGGAATCTCCATATTGATTTCCATAGTGGTTGTAAAAGTTTATATTCCCACCAACAGTGGATGAGGGTTCCTCTTTCCCCACAACCTCACCAGCATATGTTGTTGGAGTTTTTAATGATTGCCGTCCTTATTAGAGTAAGGTAGATTATCATAGTTGTTTAATTTGCATTTCCCCAATTGTTACAGATCTTGAACATTTTCTTAAGTGTGTGTTAGCCATTTGTAATTCTTCCTCTGAAAACTCCCTATTCTGAACTATTCTCTGCCCCATTTTTGGAGTGAGTTGTTTAATTTTTTTATTGTTAATTTTTTTGAGTTCTTTGTAGATTCTACATATTAGGTGTCTGTCAGTGGTATAGCTGGTGAAGATTTTCTCCCAGTCACGAGGTAATCTATTGACTCTACATATGGTGTTTGTGAAAAAGCTTTTTAGCTTCATGAGATCCCACTGATTGAGTGATTGTTTCATTTTCTGGGCTACTAGGTTTTGTTCAGGAAGTCTTTCCCCACTCTTATATCATGGAGAGTTCCTCCTATTTTTCCTTCCAGTAGGAGAAGAGTTTCAGGCCTTATATTGAGATTATCAATCCAATCTTGGACTTTATTTTTTTGTATGGTGAGATGAGTGGGTCTAGTTTCATTTTTTTGCATATGGTTATCCAATTTGTCAGGCACTATATGTTGATGATGCTGTCTTTCCTCCTTTATTGGCACTTTTTTCAAAGATCAAGTAGCTGTAGTTACTTGACCTAAGGTCTGGGTCTTCAATTTGCTTCTATTGGTCTATATTTCTCTTCTTATTCCAGTACCGTGCTTTTTTTTTTCTTTTTTTCTTTTTTTTTTTTTTTTAGTCTGGCTTTTTAATACAGCTTCAGATTGGGTATGGTGATACCTCCAGAAGTGTTCCTTTTTGTTTTTTTTTTGAAAATTTTTTTGTTACTTTTTATTTATTTATTTGAGAGCGACAGAGACAGAAAGAGGCAGAGAGAGAGAGAGACAATAGGTGCGCCAGGGCTTCCAGCCACTGCAAATGAACTCCAGACGCCTGTGCCCCCTTGTGCATCTGGCTAACGTGGGTCCTGGGTAATCAAGCCTTGAACCAGGGTCGTTAGTCTTCACAGGCAAGCGCTTAACTGCTAAGCAATCTTTCCAGCCCCAGAAGTGTTTCTTTCTTTCTTTTTTCTGTTTTCTTTTCTTTCTTTTCTTTTCTTTTTTTTTTTTTTTTCTTTTGAGTATGAGTTTGGATATCCAAGGCATGCTGCCATTCCATATGAATTTTCAGAGCATTTTTTTCTATCTCTGTGAAGAATGATGCTGGAATTTTTATTGCTGTTGCATTAAATCTGTATATTGCTTTTGGTAGAATTGACATTTTCACAAAATTAATTCTATGTATCAGCTACATGGTAGGTCTTTCAAACTTCTCAAGTCCTCCTCAGTTTCTTCCTTGAGTATTTATGTGTTTTCATTAGATAGGTTTTCCAATTCTTTGATAGCATTATTCCAAGTTATTTAATATTTTTTGTTGCTATTGAAAATGGGACAGCGTCACTCATTCCTCTCTCTGTATATTTGTCCTCTGCATATAGAAAGGCTACTGATTTTTATGTATTGATATTGTATCTTGCCACTTTACTGAATGAATTAATGACCTGTAGGAGTTTTGAGATGGGGACTTCAGGTCACTTATGCATAGGATCATGTCATTTGTGCAAAGGACTAACTTGATTGCTTCCTATCCAATTTGTATCCCATTTATTTATTTATTCTGTGTAATTTCTAGCTAGGAATTCTAATTCTATGTTGAATAGCAATGATGAGTGTGGACACCCCTGTCTTGTTTTTGATCTCAATGGGAATTCCTTGAGTCTTTCCCCATTAAGTATTATTTGGGATTTAGTTGCTTTATATATAACTTATTATGTTGAGGTATAAGCCCTGCATGCCTGTTCTCTCCAACATTTTGATCATGAATTGGTGTTGTATTTTGTCAAGCACATTCTCTGCATTAATTCATTACATGGTTCTCATTATTAAGTTTATTTATGTGGTATATTATGTTGACCAATTTCCATATGTTGAACCAACCCTACATCCCTGGGATGAAGCCTACTTGACCAAGGTGGATGATGCTTTTAATATGTTGATAAAATTGGTTGGCATGGATTTTGTTGTGGATCTTTGCATCTAAATGCATCAGGGATATAGGCCTATAGTTTCCTTTTCTTGTATATATGTCTGGTTTTAGAATTAGGGTGCTGCTAGCTTCATAAAAGGAATTGGGGAGGATTTTCTGTTCTCCAATTATGTGAAACTGTCTGAGAAAAATTGGTTTCAGTTCTTCCATTAATGTTTGGGAGAATTTGGGTGAGAAGCCACCCAGTCCTGGACTTTTCTTTATGGGGAGGTTTTTTTATTACTGTTTCAATGTCAATGGCTGTGATAGGTTTGTTTAGGAAATTAATCTGCTCAGAGTTTAGTTTTGGTAGGTGGTATGTGGCTAGTAATTCATCCATTTCTTTCAGATTATCAGAGTTTGTGGAATAGAGGTTTTGGAAGTATGTCTTGATGATTCTTCCAATTTCATTGATGTCTGCTGTGACCTTTCCTTTTTCATTTCTGATTTTGTTGATTTGAGATTTCTTTTTTTTTTTTTTTTTTTTTGCTTGATAAAATTGGCTAGGTGATTATCAATCTTCTTTATTTTTTTTCAAGACTGGCTCTTCATTTCATTGATTTAAAAAAATTTAGATGGGAATGCATTAATTTATGCTCTATTCTTAACTACTTCTTTCCATCTGGAGCATTTGGGATTGGATTCTTCTTGTTTTTCCAATGCCATTAGGTAGAGAGTTAGGTTATTAATTTAGGGTCTGTCTCTGTTATGAAGGCATTTACCTCTATGAATTTCCCCTTAAGACTGCCTTCAGTGTGTCCCATAAATTTTGGTAAAGTATTTATTTGAGAAAGAGAATGAGTCAAAGGGAGAGAGAGAGAGAGAGAAAGAGAGAGAGAAATGGAAATGCCAAGGCCTACAGCCACTGCAAACAAACCCCAGGTGCAATTGCCACCTTGTGCATCTGGCTTGCGTGTGTCATAGGAATTAAACCGTGGTCCTTTGGCTTTGCAGGCAAGTGCCTTAACCACTAAGAAATCTCTCTACTCTTTTTTTTTTTTTTTCATTTTTCCTTGAAGAGGGAGTGAGAGAGAGAGATTGACAGAATGAATTGCATGCCAGGGCATCAGCCACTGCAATTGAATTCCAGTTGTGTTCATTACCTAGTGGGCATGTGAAACCTTATAATTGCCTCTTCTTTGTTCATCATGCTTATGTGGGATCTGGAGAGAGATCAAACATGAGTCCTTAGGTTTTGTAGGCAAGTGCCTTAACCACTAAACCATCTCTACATCCTATAAATTGTGTTTTTATTATCATTGAATTCTAGGAATTTTACAATTTGTTTTCTGATTTCTTCTATAACCCATTCTTTATTTAACAGTGTGTTGTTCAGTTTCCAGAAGCTGATGGAGTTCCTGATGTGTCTCTTGCTGTTTGTTTCTAGCTTTAAAGCATTGTGATCTGATATAATGCAGGAAGTTACTCCAATTATCCAGAATTTATGGAGGCATATTTTATGATCTAATACATGGTCTATTTTGGAGATGGTTCCATGGGGTGCTGAGAAGAATGTGTATTGTGCATTCTGTAGAATTGGGGTGGAAATGTCTGTAGATGTCCATCAGGTCTACTTATTCAATGGTGTTGTTGAGCTGTATTATTTTCATGTTGATTTTCTGCCTGGATGATCTGTCTGTTGATGGCAGTGGAGTACAGAAGTCTCTAACTACTGGTGTTGGTATTTATTTCTGATTTGTTGTAAAGTAGGATTTGTTTTATAAACTGTGTTGCATCTGTGCTTGGTACATATAGATTTATGTTTGTGATGTCCTCAAATTGGATCATTCTCTTGATGAATAAGAAGTGGCCTTCTTTCTCTTTTGATTACATTTTGTTTGAACTCTATCAGATATTAATATAGCAATACCTGACTGTTTGTTATTTCCATTTGCTTGTAATATCATATCCCATACTTTCGTTCCAAGGAAGTGTCTGTCTTTAGTGGTGATGTGGATTTCTTGAAGACAGGAGACAGAAGGGTCCATTTTTTTTTTTAATCTACTCTATTAACTTGAGTCTTGATGGGTAAGTAAAGATTTTTTTTTTTTTGAGGTAGGGTGTGGCTCTAGCCCAGACTGAACTGTAGTTCACTATGTAGTCTCAGGCTGGCCTCAAACTTATGGTGATCCTTCTACCTCTGCTTCCTGAGTGCTGGGATTAAAGGCATGTACCACCATGCCCGGCTCGAGTTAAGATTGTTAATGTGTAAGGTTATAACTGTGAGATTCTATTATTCCCTGCCATGATGAGGTGCTTTATGGGGTTTGGTGCCTTCTTGTGTTTTTACTTTTTTGAGCCTCATCTAGTTTTGATTATTGTGATCTTCTTGTTGGCTCTTGAATATTGGTTGTTTGACTCTTCTATGTGGATGATTCCCTGAAGTTTTCTGTGTAGGTGTTACTTTGTGTTCATGTAATCATAGAGTTGACTTTTTACATGGAAAATTTGCCTTTCACCATCTATTATGAAGGATACTTTTGCTTTTAGACTTTGAAGTATTTCATTCCAGGCCCTTCTGGCTTTCAGAGTTTCCATTGAGAAATCTGAAGTTATTCTGCTGGAATTTTCTTTGTATGTAGTGAGTTGTTTCTCTCTTGCTGCTTTTAGCACTCACTTTCTGTTTTGATTGTTAACAGTTTTGACTACGATGTGCCTTGGAGAGTTTCTTTTTTGGTCCTGTCTGCTTGGCGTTCTGTGGGCTTCTTGTATCTGGATTGGCCTCTCTTTTGAGAGATTGGGAAAATTCTTTTTTCAAAAATATTGTTGAATGCCTTCTCTATGCCTCTGGCTTTGATTTCCTCTTCTTCTGGTATAATAATGATCCGGATCTTTGGTAATTTTTGGATATCCCACAGTTCCATTGTATTCTTTTTGCATGATTTTTGGAACTTACCAGTTTTTGGCATTGCCATCAATTTCTTCTGTCTTGTCTTCCAGCTCAGAGGTTCTGTCTTCTACATGAGTAACTCTATTTGTGAGGGGTTCTAGAGAGGTTTTTAAAAGCTTTGTTTGATTTTCATTTTCTGTTTTGTTATTTTGCATTGTGTCTAGCTCTTTTCTGAGGTATGATTTCAGTATTGGTTCTGATCTTCTTGATGCTTCCTGGAATTCATCCTTGCATTTGATCAAGTCTTCATTAAGCTTAATCAACTGGTTATTCAGACCTTCCATTTGTTGGCTCACCTTCAATTAATTTACTTCTCTCTTAAGGCTTCTAAGGTTGTTTTCAATTAAGTTAAGCCTCGTGTCAAAAGCTGAGTGCTCTAAGAGATTATTTGCTCCATTTTATTTATGCAATTTTGGGGTTTTTGATGGCTTGCTTCCAGTTCAGCAATTCTTTTTGTCAGGGTCGGTGGTTGTGCTTTCATTTTGGGATTCAATTTCTGTTGATTCATCTATATTTCGTTGGAGGCTTCCATTGTGGGACTTGGGACTAGGCATCCTTTTTAGAGAGCTCTGGGTTCTTAGTTTTTTTTTTTTTTTTTTTTTTTTTGCACTGTGGTCTACCCATCTTGGGGAAACAACATTTTATTCTATTGAGGAGGAAGCACATACTTGTCCTTGTAGGATTTTTATTGTGTGTTAATTTTCAACTATGAAACAGGTTGGTGTACAATGGGTTATAACTGATGATGCACAAGTTGTGGAGATTGCAAGTATATCAAAGGTACCTGGGGAACTGGGAGGTGCATAACTGGAAGCTCTGGCCTACTCCCTCCCTCCATTTCCATGTACTTTTCAGCACACAAGAAACAGGGGTTGAGGAACCAGGATCTGGGAAGCTGGAGAGCCATCCGTAGGAGGCCAGCTCCTACAGGGGACCGCATACCCTTTGGCTCAGCAGAATAGGGTTTTGGGTACCCAGGGCCAGTTAAACAAACCCTAGCAAAAGCCTGCTTTCACTGCCCACAGGCAGGGACCATGTCATACCAAGGCAGCAACCAGTGTACCAGGGAATTTGGAGGTGGGGAACTAACCAGGTGCTCTGGCAAACTCACTCTGCATCTCTGCAATAGGGGATCAGGTATTTGTGGACCCAAAAGCCTTTTTGTCAGAAAGGCAGAGCAAGGGGCCTGCTTCTGCAGCAAGCTTGCAGGGTTCAAGCAGCCCCAAGCCAGCAGCAGGGGAACCTACTCGGACCAGGGAAGTGGGAGGAAGGAGAGGGGACAGGGAGATCTGACCTACTCACTCCAAGTCCCCAGCAGCAGAACTGTGTTTTGTTATTTTTTGACTATAAAAATGGATTTCCTCCTTTTTTGAACTAGTCATTATGCTTTTTGTTATGTTTGTTTAGATGAACATCTCAGACTTCTGGTTAAGATGGAGGCATAGGTGCCATGACAAAGCAGCATAGGGAAGAAAAAGCCAAAAAAAAAAAAAAAAAAAGCAGCAAAATACACACTTTTACTAAAACGTGAGGTGTATAGCAAATTGAAATGGCAGCAGAGAAGTAGGAGAGATCCAGACAATCTAGAGCCCACACAGGCCGGCAGGAGCAGCTCCGGCAGGTCTGTGGACCACAGCAGCGGTGGCAGCCAGAAAGCCACCAGGCTTGGCTTGAGCCACAGGAAAAGCCAGGTGAGGGGATTTTCCCCTCACACCGGAGCTCTCCGCAAACTCAAGAAACGTGAAGGGAGAATGGCAGTGAACAACAGAGGAGCAGATCACAAGGTAGAATAACACGTGCAACAGCGAGAGAACTAGAGAAGCATCGGCAGCCTACCCTCCCCCACCACCAGTGCCCAGCTCCAGCGAACAGAGCAGCAGTCCAGGAAGCCGGCCACACCAACTTGAACTGACAGCAGGACCCAAGCAGGAGCAGAGGTAACTGGGATTACACTAGGGAAGGGTCTCACCTGGTCACAAGCTGACTTGGAACCCTCAACAGATCAGAACTCTTAACCTCCTTGGTGTCAGGATAAAGGCTGTGGGTGGGGCACCACACACCCTAAGGGACAGTTAGAGGATCTTGTAATCATAATACCTACTCTTGGATAAATATTCTGAGCTGTTTTTCATTGAAAGTGTACATGGTTTAATTAAATTTCAGAATCTATCTGTATTTGGTTCCACTTAGCCAACTTGAATACTCTCATGGCAGGCAAACCCAACACCTAGGGTCATGTTGGTAGATACTCTGAGAGTCTTGAGAGCCACATCTAACACCTTAAGCTCCTACCGTGAAGTTATATAACATCAGGTTAACTGATACATCTAATAATACCCAGCTAACTAGAAAATCCAATCACTAAATAATCCAGGATGCAAAAATATATGCATTATAACACAAGAAACACCAAAAATCAAGACAATATAAATCCACCAGAAAGTATTAATGCATCAGAAATGACCTCCAGTGAGATTGAGTTAGAGGAAATGTATGAGAAAGATTTCAAAAGAATGATTATAAATGTGTTTAAAGAAGTCAAAGAAGAAATCAAAGGAATGAAAGAGGGAATCAAAGAAAGCACAGGACACCAATTTAATGAAATAAAGAGGTCAATACTAGACATAAATAAGGAAAGGAAATAGAAATAATAAAGAAAAACCAATCACAATTACTAGCAATGAAGAACACAGTTAATGAAATAAAAACCTCTAAAATCTCACCAGTAGAATGGATGAAGGAGAGGACAGAATATATAAGCTAGAAGACCAGGTGGCAGATCTAATACAGTCAAACAAAGGCAAAGACAACTAATAGGAAAGAATGAATGGGGACTTCAAGATATTCAAGTGTACAAATTCAGGGTATAGTAGAAGGAGAAGACTTTCACTCCAAAGTCATAGTAGGCATCTTCAACAAAATCATAGAAGAAAACTTCCTCCAAATTGGGAAAGAGATGCCAATGCAGATACAGGGAGCCTTTAGAATACGAAACAGACAAAACCTGGAAAGAACCTTTCCTTGCCATATTATAATTAAACTACCAAACATACAAACCAAAGAAAAAATATTGAAAGCAGTCAGAGAGAAAAACCAAGTTACCTACAAAGGCAAGACTATCAGGATTACAGCAGATTTCTCAACACAAACTTTAAAAGCCAGAAGGGTGTGGACTGATGTATTCCAAGCCCTGAAAGATAACAATTGTCAAACAAGGTTACATTATCCTGCAAAACTATCCATTCAAATAGACAGAGAAATAAGGACATTCCACCACAAAAGCAAGCTAAAGGAGTATTTGAAGACAAAACCAGCTCTACAGAAAATACTTGAAAGAATCCTCCATGCTGAAGAAAAACACACATATAAGGAAACGGGAAAAAATAAACAATACTCAAATATTAATTAACACAAGAGAGCAAAGGTAAAACTGGGAGAAGTACAAAAAAATGGCAGAAATGAATACACACCTTCCAATATTATCTCTTAATATCAACAGCCTCAATGCCCCAACAAAAAGGCATAGGTTCACAGACTGGGTTAAAAAGCAGGATCCTACAATTTGTTGCCTCTAAGAAACCCACCTTTCTACACAGGATGGACACTATCTCAGGGTGAAAGGTTGGAAAACGGTGTTTCAAGCAAATGGGCCTAGAAAATAAGCAGGGGTTGCTATCCTAATATCTGACAAGGTAGACTTCAGTCCAACATTAGTTAAGAAAGACAAGGAAGGTCACTTTATATTGCTTAAAGGCACACTCCAACAGGAGAACATTATAATCCTAAACATATATGCATCTAACATGGGGGCCCCCAAATTCATCAAACAAATGCTATTAGAACTAAGGTCACAGATAACACCAAACAGTGGTAGTGGGTGACTTCAACACCCCACTCTCACCAATTCACAGGTCATCCCGGGAAAAAATAAACAGAGAGACATGTGGACTAAATGAGGTCATAGAAGGAATGGACCTAACAGATATCTACATGACATTTCACCCAAATGCTGCAGAATATACATTCTTTTCAGCAGCACTTTGAACATTCTCTAAAATAGACCATATGTTAGGACACACAGCAAATCTTAACAAATAGAGAAAAATTGAAATAATTCCTTGCAGTCTATCTGACCACAATGGAATCAAACTACAAATCAATAGCAAGAAAGGCTATAGAGCATACACAAAACCATGGAAATTAAACAACACACTACTAAATGATGAATGGGTCAATGAAGAAATCAAGAAGGAAATCAAAAAAATTCATAGAGTCAAATGATAATGAGAACACAACATACCAAAATCTCTGGGGCACAATGCAGGCAGTCCTAAGAGGTAAATTAATAGCTTTAAGTGCCTATATTAAGAAATTAGAAAGGTCTCAAGTAAATGACCTAATGCTTCACCTTAAAGTCTAGGAAAAAGAAGAACAAGGCAAACCAAAAATCAGTAGATGGGAAGAAATAATAAAGATTAGGGCAGAAATTAATGAAATAGAAACCAAAACAACAATCCAAAGAATGAATGAAACAAAGAGTTGGTTCTTTGAAAGGATAAACAAGATTGATAAACCCTTAGAAAATCTGACCAAAAGAAAGAGAGAAGAGACACAAATTAATAAAATTGGAGATGAAAAGGGTAACATCACAACAGATGCCAGAGAAATTCAAAAAATCATGGGGACATACTATAAAAGCATATACTCCACAAAGTACAAAAATCTGAAAGAAATGGATGATTTCCTTGATTTATATGACCTACCTAAATTAAATCAAGATGAGATCAATCACTTAAATAGACCTATAACAAGCATGGAGATCCAAGCAGTTATCAAAAATCTCCCAACTAAAAAAAGCCCAGGCCCAGATGGATTCACTGCTGAATTTTACCAGACATTCAGGGAAGAACTAACACCATTGCTTCTTAAGCTTTTCCATAAAATAGAAAAAGAAGGAATCCTACCAAATTCCTTCTATGAAGCCAGCATCACCCTGATATCAAAACCAGGCAAAGATAGAACAAAAAAATAGATGAACATCTCAAATCTGTAAAATAGTTTTTGCTTTAGTTTAGGTAGAAATTTCTAAACTCATTTCCAACTTTTGTCTTAGTTTGTGGTTTTCATTTTAACAAGATATTTCACTGTGTGTAAAGCCAATAGGCATTCCTCATAGTATGTAAATTACACTCCTCATAACCACAATGGCACAGTGTTTAATACCATTTACATTCATTTATGTCTACACTTATGCATAATATATTAATTCAATCTTTGTTATTTATCTGAGACAGGGTGTCATGTAGCCTAGGCTTGCCTTGGTGTTTCAAGATACCCTAGGATGATGTGGAACTCCTGATCCTCTTACCCCTCCAAGGTGCCTATAAAACAGACATGAACCACAAGCGATGGATTACTCAGCACTTGAGATTGAACTCAAGCCTTCCTGATTGCTAGGTGATTAATCAACCAACTGAGTTACAGCCTCAGGCACTTCTTGAAGCTTTTTATTACTATTCCTAGCTGTGTTCTACTTGTGTAAGGGTCCAAAAATCGCTGAAGGAAGACCCCAGACTCAAATAGTATGTAAAAGCAAAGAGCAGTTCTGGTGCAGGATCAGCCAGCATACAGAGTCAATACAAAATGGTGACCCTAAGAGGAGAATGCAGGCCCATTTTAAGCACAACTAGGGGAATTCCAGGCAGGTTAGGTAATCCTTTCAAATGATTGGCTAGGCAAGCAGCACTTACAGTTGTACATCTTTGATTGGTTGGGAAAAAGGTGCAAAAGGGACATATCTGTGCATGTTTGGACATGTCTCCAGGAATGGGCTCAGCCCCTGGGTGGCAGTCTTCTCTATCTAAATGTCAGGGTCACTATTGATTAACAGCCCGCCCTGTCCCACAAGTCTTGCCTGCCACCCCAGGAAACTGAAACTTAGGCCTAGTTAGGGTGGCACCTTACTGAAGCCTGTCATGCCATCAGTTTGGTCCTTTCACTTACTGCTTTTTTTTCTCTTTGCCTTCATGTACTTCACATATTTTTAAGTTTTAATTTTTTTATTGCTTGTGTGGGTGTATATATACATTCATTGGCTTGCACATGTAATGCCATGCATGTGGAGTCAGAACACAACCTCAAGATGTTTGGCCTCAATTTTCACCTTCTTTGAAATTGTTCTCTCTTGTTTTATCTTTTGCTTACTGGTGTGTGTGTGTGTGTGTGTGTGTGTGTGTGTGTGTGTGTGCACATGTGTGTGTGAGACTAGCTAGTGCTGAATTGCCTTGGCTTGCATCCCATTTCAGTAGGCAACCCCTGCTTCAGTTATTTAATTTGATCAGCTTTGAAAAGGCACAATTTGTGTGTGTGTGTGTGAAACCTGAGCTGGAGAGATACCTTAGTGATTAAGGCTTTTGTCTGCTAACCCAAAGGACTCATGTTCTACTCTCTAGATCCCATGTAAGCCAGATGCACAAAGTGCTGCAAGCTCACAAGATTGCACATGTGTACAAAATGGCACATGTGTCTGGAGTTGATTGTAGTGGCTGAAGACTTAGCACATGAATTCTCTCCTTTTCTCTCTCTCTCTCTCATAAAAAAAAAAAGAATTACAAAAATTATGTGAAACCCTATAATAAAGAATTATACACATTCTGTGTTATCATCTCTACTTCACTATGGGATATGCTTTCTGTAAAGCTTAGTTTTGAATGTGTAGTTGAGAGCCTGCAGGATTACAAAAGATGTAATTCTTAAAAATTGACCTAAGTGTTTGCTACAGAAGATGCTGGTTTGAAGGCAACCTTGACAGTTGTGAGCTTTCATAACTTAGTGAGATTGAGAAATGGTGCCTAGTTATTATTTCCCTATTTATAAGTACCTTAACTTATCTCTGTGGGGAACAAAAGATAAAGTATTATTTATATACAACTCCAGTTAATTGTAAATAGATGAGGATCTATAAATAATGGCCAAACTGTGACAAAGTCTATGTGAAACAAACTGCAAGGTAGAAAAAAAAAAAAAAAACATAGATTAAAAGGAACATACTAATCATGTTTAACATATGCTTTTTTGGTCCTATAAAAACATTAAAATATCATTTGCTTTTGATGTTTATGTGAAAATTAGATATATGATGATAAATATTAAGAGGTTTTTGTGGAGGTGAAAAATACAGCTTCCTAACATCATTGTAACTGCTAAGGATGACAATGCATGTGATCATCCCCCAAGTACTGAAATAAACTACACAAATGCTAAGTTGGTCTCTGCCACTGTAAAGAGAGCAAAATGTTATATTTCTCTACATTTCTTTAAGGTCTTTTTTTTTCACTCACCCTCAAATCTCTTAACTCTCTTTGAAATCCTTCCATTTTCTTATCTAATCCTTCCAATTTCTTATCTATTAGTTCTAGTTTAGTGATGGCAGCATCCAAACGATTATCGGCCCTTTGCTGCTTTCCTGTAAGTTCTACCAATAGGTTGGTCAGGGTTGCGTTGCTCATAGCTTCAATTTGGTGTTCTGGTCCTATTGGTTCTTCTATGTTTTGGTTAGATGTATTCATTGTGGGACTGGGTGATCTGACTGGATTTTCTTGCATTTGATTTTTCATGTTATTTCTTTTGCACTGTGTTCTGCCCATGACAGTGTATGGGAAGGTAGGTGGGTGTATCCGCCTGGGCTCAAGAACAATGGGAATCTTATGCAGCCTGGGGGAGTTGCCAAGCAGCCTGGGCTTGGCTCTCACTTGCCAAAGCCATCTATCTACTGCCTGGCAGGGGCGCCAAAGTTGCCTGAGTTCTCAAGCGGTAATGTGCCAAAGGTGCCTGCGTTCGAACTAGGAGTGGCACTGAGGCACCAAGCACTGAAGCAGCTCGAACTCTGGCTGGGAACGCTGGGAACCGGAAACAATCTGCGCTCCCCCGCCACAGGACAACGGCGGACGGCCGTCTGCGGCAGACCGGTAGGGGATGGCACCTGAGCTGCCACAAGCAAGAGACACAGTCTGAGCTTGTGTAGAACCTGCTGTGGGACTGGGCTCACTCAGTAAGTGGGCGAGTGGAAGAGAGTGTGGAGCAGTCTAAGCTTCCGCACGCAGGGAACAATAGGCGCGCGGTGGCAGCCGTGCATCTCCGGCACAGCAGCAGCGGCAGGGGGCAGTGCTGTGAACACGGCGGTTATTTGGGTTGAGGGGTGGGCGACCCGCCCATGAGGGGATCCATGATTCCCTGTTCCCCTGCCTCTGTGCCCTCCCAGATTTCTGTCCGCTACAAGCCACTATATACCCTTAATATCTTGCCTTTCTTTCCCCGGGATTTGCAGCGCAGCTAGGCAGTCGCCATCTTGGCCGGAACTCTCTCTACATTTCTTTATACCTAGCCTAGAGAAATATAGAAATCACTTCCTTGTAGGAGGCTCTGCAGTTGGTAGACAAACAGGAGGATCTGCTAATGGCAGGCAAACAACGGGCTCTGGTGGGATGAATGGCATTTATTGGGGCCTGCATTTTTGAGCAAACTTCTTAAGATAAGCAGGACTCCTGGTCACAAGCCTACCTCACACACCCCAGGTGGCATTTCCCATAACTGACCAACAGATCTGTTTACAAGTTCCTTTTTTAAAAATTTTTATGACTGTAACTGTCACATGCAAATTGTAATTTAGGGTTTAACTCCCATCCTTTTTATTTTCCCCCTAACATCCTGTGGTTATTTCCAATAAAAGCTGATACTCTGAACAGTTCAGGGCTTCTTCCTCCCCTGACTTCTTGGGCATAGACCTGATGTACCAGATTTTCTTTTTTTCCTTTCCTTTCTTTTTTACCCAGTAGAACTTTGCCTCACATTCCATGAGTAGATGGTCTTACTTGTGTGACACCAGACACCATAGCATCATCTTTCAGATCACTGACCCTCTTCTACAGCATGGATCCTAACTTTTAATATTGAACTACTTGATGTGATATTAAATGGCTTTTCACAGAGATATGGGGTTAATTAGTACACACAGTTTGCCTCTCTTTAACTTTCTTCATAACTGTTTTTATTCAAATCCTAGGATCCCAGAAAAAAACAAAAACTTATCTTTCCTATTTCATCCCATTTGATTGGATTAATTGGGCCATGGACCTTGGATGCTGGCAATCACTCTGGCCTGCTAAGTGAACAACTCTGCTGAATAAATCATATTAAATTAGGCTTGTGCAGGTGCTCAGGAGGACAGAAAGGACTTCCCTACAAGACTAATATATTTTCCAGCTGGCCCTAGCATTTGTTGATCCTGTGGCAACTGCCAGAAACATCTATTGTAGACTAATGTTCTGCTTTGGCTCCAATTATGCCTCTGTTGTTGGTTCCATTCATTGAGGGCCACATCATGAAAGGAAATTTCTAAGAATTATACAGTTTGCCAGAAACTCATCAGTCATGAAATTGTCACCCAGTGTCTATTTTTAGCTTTGCCTTTCTAAGTACTGGGCAGAATAATGAAATAAGCTGTCCCTGTAAATATACATATATATATATATATATATATATGTCTATATATATACTATATATATATATATATATATATGTCTATATATATATATATATATATATATATATATATATGAAAATAATGTGAGAGATGATTTGATATAGAGTAAAGGTTTAGGAATTTAATTGAATCTGAGCTCCATTGATGTTTTAGTGGAACCAGCAGTACCTGAGCAGGACATGTGGGGATGTGTACAAATAAGGAGAGTTTGTAAGGGTCATGAATGACCAAAGACTATGCAGGACCACTCTGTAGCATGGAAAAAGCTGTTCATTGGGGTTTATTGGAGCCCAAGCTCAGAGGAGAGAGAGAGAACAGCTGGCATGACTGAATAGTTTGGGTTTTTATAGTTTTTCCTTTTGGGAGAGGGATACAGAAGACAAAGGATGGGGAGTGCAGGGAATAGCTGGGGCCAAACAGAGAAGCTAGATAGTCAGAGGGACAGAGATCAAATGGTGGGGGAGGAGGTGCCAGGAGAAGAGCCACGCTGTCTCTGAGATAAGATCAGGAGGAAACTATGGCCTGGTCAAGGGCATTGTTAAGTCAGAGGAGTGGGGGTTGGGCAATATAAACACCTAAAGTTGCATCAATCAGGCTGCTGTTGTTCCCTTGCTTCATTTTGATTCCATCTTGGGACTCTTGTCCTACCTAACAGAGTTAACTTCACATCTTTCATGCGAGTAAATCTCCATCTCTCTAACACAGAAGTCATTTCACAAGACAACAGAGCTTCTTGCCTGACTTGTCTAGACTCATATTCTCTCATCCACCTTAGTAATTTTTCCTAATTATCCAAATTGGTACATATGCCATCTGTCTTAACACAAAGGCGATTCCACATCACAGATGTTTTAGAAGCTTTGACTAATTGGATAGGGCAATGATCAGTGGCTTACCTAATATCCAGGGCTTTCATAAGTCTTAATTGTCCTGAGACTTGGCATTCAAGGGTATCCTACTTCATTATTATCACAAAAGCACAGATGGCATTATTTTCCTAGAGTCCCCTTAGCATTACTGATACACTAGAAAATATTCACCTTTTGGCCTTGAACATCTAGATTTTACCTGAAGGATTTAAAGATTTTCTTCAATTACTTAGACTGACATTGTTTGTTGTGAATCAAAGCTGAGCATTTAAATTCTATGTTACTACTTACACTCATTATTATTCAGTGCTACACATAGCAACCTGCCGGGCTCCGCCGGCGGGGGCAGGTAGTGCCGAGGGAAGGACCAGGCCCGCTGGTTCCTCCCGAGGGGCTGAGGAGGAGATGAGCGTCCGACGACTCAGACCTCTCCTGGCCACCGGAGAAAAACCACACTGAGTCGGGAGTCTTGTCGAAGCAGGAACTCGATTTATTGCTATGAACAGTTGCCTATATAATGTTGGGGGTGAAGGCGGGGATTGTAGGATGGTGGGGAAAGGTAAGGGCCAATAGTAAACTGTGACTATTGAAATGATAATTCTAACTCCCATGTGGAGGTAGCAGGTAAGAAGCCATTAGGCGTCTTGCTGAGTCACGTCTGGCCAGAGGCAGATCACCAAACTTTAGCTAGGCTCAGGAAGTTCCACTAGGCCTCACACCTGGGCCTTTAGAGGCCAGCAGCAACCAAAACACAGTCTTCCATCCCCCAGTGAGCCACACCCACCCTATGCTTTCCTGCATAGTGTTCTGTTCCTATCATGGTTTTCAGTTTTTATAATTTTCCCTTATGATGTAGTACAGTTCATTACCTGTTGGGTCACACATAAGAAACTGATAGAATTTCACCTGAATTTCTGAGGGTGTACATAAGTTTAAGCAACACTGTTAGTACTGCTGGATGTTGGAGTACTCAGACTCTGAGGGGTGACATGAACCCTACACTTATTTTAGTCCTGATGATGTACACATTCTATATTCAATAATACATAGTGATTTACTGAATAAAGTTAGACTAATAAGAACCCTCAGCAAGTTACTTATATGAGTAGGAAAAGTATAGATAGAAAGGCCAATCCAGGATTGAAAATTACAGGAAAGCAAATAATCATGAAAGATTAGATAGGAAGCAATACCTGAAAAATCCTTAAAGCCTTACAGCTCAACTAAATCTACAATTTATAAGCTTTCAATAAGGTTAGAGATGTGGGCAGATTTATTAGGTCTCCAGATCTGCTAAGGACATTCTCTTGAGATATAAAATTATATTTAGGTTTTAAAATGCTGCCCAAATGAAATTGTGGATTTCTCTACTTTCCTTTCAAATAAATGTAACCTCTTCTTGTTTAGTGGTTTTATTTTAATTCTGAAGATTGGCAATGCTGTCTGATCTTTAAGGTATACCTTTAAACTATTTGAAGCAAGAGTCAAGGCTGATTGACCATTGTGTCTCACCTCTTTCTTTCCTCTGCGATGCAATCCTCAACACCTGAGGGGCAGTACAAGCACAGTGGCCAGAGATTGTGCAGAGGCTGAGGGAAAGTGGATGCTGGCAGTTCCGAGGAGGGAGGATAGAGGCTGAGGGAGGGAGAAGGCTGCAGTTCTGAGGTGGAGGAAGAGGAAAAAGGAGGTCAGAGGCGCAGGAAGACCAGAGGCTGCAGCTGCACAAAGGAGTGTGGCCAAGCACTTCATAAAAGTGGTTAGAAAATCATGAGAACAACTCTTACTGCAGACTCCCAGTTACTCTAGTATCTTTCTGAATACCTTGGCCATGCAGTGGTTATACAACCTTGATTTGAAAGAAGGGGCTACATCAACAGCTCACCTGATGTTTCCCTTCGTTCACTGCAATAAAGTGTAAGTGATGGATTCCCTCTCTGTGATGTGCAAAAGTTCTGTGAAAAAGGCCAGGAACCTAGATACTTTACTAAGTAAAGTGCAGGACTTTTTTGTTTTATATATATTTTGTTTTTGTACACAAATTTTCTATGGGTAGTTCAGACTGGTCTAAAACCCACAATTATTCTGCCTCAGTGTCCTGTGTGCTGAGATCACAAGAATAAGCCATCATGCTTGATTGTGAGATGTTTTAGAGTTGATTATTTTGAAAGATACATAATTTATTAATTTAGTTATTTAAATAAGTTGCTCTTAAATTTCTTAGCTTTTCAATGATTTTAAGATTCTAATGCGTGTTTTGGAATAAAACAATTTGATAAGGTTGTTATATAGCTATCTGTATATATAGAAATATATGTAATATGTATAAAGTATTTTAAAATATTAAATAAGGAAGATAGATCCTAAGGAGAGAGCCACCCCATCATACCTCAAAAGGGCCCCGGCTGAAACTAAGAAAAATTGGAGAAACAAGCAAGGGGCTGTTTTCCTGATGAAACGGATACCAGCACAAGGGGGAAGGAGATCAGCACAGAGAAAAATCAACTCCTACCAAATCAGAGAGCCAGAGTCTCAGAGGCCCCTAACACCTCACCACTGAAGCAGACCAAAAATAAACCCAACATGGCTCAGGGAAATTTTGCGGAAGAGGGGGCAGAAAGAATGTCAGAGTCACATGTTGGGTCATGATATGCAGAGACATTTAGCTTACCCATAACTGTGGGCTAACTCCACAATGCATGACCCGTATACCTCAACAAGGAGGGGCCAAGGCGAGGGGTAGGTCACGGGATGAGCCTAATAATGGTACCAAACTGACTGTGTTTGCTGAATACAAAACTGACTAATAAAGAAAAGAAAAAAAAATAAATAAGGAAGATAAAAGAGGAGAAAACTAAAATATTCCTTCCAATAATAAAATTCCATAATATTTCATTAATCTGTTGAAATTAAACAAACAGTAAATTACTCAGTGCTGATATTTAGATACATCTTTTGTGGCAAAGTAGGGGCTTAATGTCACTAATCTATTTGGAAAAGGGCATCAATTACTTTAAAGGTTACTTCAAAAGCGAACTTAGTAATATATTGGAATTAATATATAGCAACTTATTATAACCCACTAGAAAAGTTCAAAACTAAATAGAGCACTTTGCAATGATATTACAATTTAAATGGACCAAGCAACAATAGTTAGTATACTTGTAAGAAAATATTACCTACAATTAAATTAGGAATATTTGTTCCTTCTGTTCCTCTTCAACTGCTTTTTGGAAGTATCATTAACATGATAATGTATACTTATAGTTATGTTACAACTATTTTGCCAAGCAGAATGTACCTGGTACATTCCACCTTCATTATGGATCCAAATGTAAAACCCTCAAGGGCACCCTCTGCATTTGTATCTGTCTCATATAAATACGTCTAAACATCTAAGATGGATGTACTCTGCTGCTTCTGTGAAATAACCATGGTCTCCATACATTGAAGTACAGAACAGAGCCATTGAAATCTCAAAAACACATCTAAATTTATGCTGGCAAAGGAGAAAAAGATACTCAAAATATAATTTAAACTATATATGGAGTGCATTAGGTATTTTCTTGATGCTGTGAACAAATACTTGATACTAATTTAGGAAAGTAAGATATATATATATATATATATATATATATACATATATATATATATATATGTGTGTGTGTGTGTGTGTGTGTGTGTGTGTGTGTGTGTGTGTGTGTGTATTCCATGGTAGCAAGGAAGGCATGGCACGCTGACTTTTACCATTTCAGCTAGGAAACAGAGAACTGGAAATAGGGCCTAGCTATGACACCTCAAGGGCCGCCTCCTGTGACATGTCCTCCAGCAAAGCTCAACCATCTGTAACTTTTGCAGCCTTCTCCAAGAGTTCCACCTGCTGGGGGTCAAGTGTTCAAATGTTAAGTATGTCAACCTATTACATTCAAGCATTGGCATGGAATACTTACTACCTTAGGCTCTGTTGGAAATGCATAGTTTATTGCAACATTCCTAATCTCTTCTGGAGTTACAGAGTTGTGCTGTGCCTTGAGAAACTAGAAAAGAACAATGGGAAGAAGTTAGAGGGTCACAGACGAAGGGTTAAGTAAATACATTTGACCTCGTTATTGCTGAATGAATATCTATACTAATACTAAGACTAATGTACTTGAATACTAATGTACTTGACTCAATGGCTTGATGTATGTCTAATAATATCTCACAGACACTTTAATCTATGAGATAACTATGAATAGCCACTGAGACAAGGAATTCTCAGAATAAGACATTTGATCATTTCTAATATTCTGAATGGCTCATTCTGTTGGGTAATAATTGAGGCAAAATAGTCTTACAGATAACAATATGACATATATAGAGAGAATGGGCACACCAGGGCCTCCTGCCACTGGACATGAACTCCAGATGCATGCACTAATTCCTGCATCTGACTTTATGTGGTACTGGGAAATCAAACTTGGTCAGGCTTTGCAAAGAAGCATCTTTAACCACAGTGAATCGTCTCTTTAGCGCCTTAAATGTTTTGTTTTGTTTTTTTTTTTTCAAATTATATTTGTGTTACCAGAATAAATATTCAGACATATCTTCTCTGGTCCTACCTTTTAAAAGTCTTAGAGGAAAACGTGAGTAACCATGTCCTACTTCCTCTACCATGACTCCTGAGTGTAAAGCTTTACTCCACGTATTGGAGATAAACAAATTGCATTTATTCCAATAGTTTTGCACAGGTTCTCTGGAGATTGAATGACTGTTAATTTCTACTCTCATCATTGAGTCCTGTCCCATGTTTTATTTCTTTTTAAGTATATACCTTTTAACTGCCAAGGTCAGGATCAGAAACATTATATATTCATAAATATTCTATGACCTGCTGGTTGAAGTATAAGTGGGGTCGTAACATCTTTTACTCGGCATATTTGCATATTAAAACATTCACAACAGATACAAAAAGAAGACATCTACACTTTAACAATGAGGTCAGAAGAGCGTAGTATAAAATCATGTATTTTATCCCTCCTTGACTTTTGTTGCCTCTTATTAAGTTTATGAATATAACACAAAATGCAGACAAAAATGGGACTCTCAACTTTATGGGTAGTTTCTATTTAAGCTAACACTGGCAAACTGGGTGCTAATAAACTTCAAGGTCTATCCCTAGTGAAATTTCACCAGCAAAATTCCACCTCCCCAATTGCTTCTAGCTGGGGACCAAACATTCAAAGCACATGAGTTTAAGAAAGAATTCTGATTCATACTACCACATGTACTTTCATAGTGAACATAAAAATAAAGCAATTTACTTAGTCATTTTCTTTATTATTTTATCATGTATATTTGTTGATTTTTCTATATAGCTGTTTAAAACCACTTTATTATTATTTTTTATATATATTTTTTATTAATTAGTTTTGTACTCAGCAAATACAGTCAATTTGGTACCATTATTAGGCTCATCCATGACCTACCCCCTCCCTTTGGCCCCTCCTTGTTGAGGAATATGGGTCATGCATTTTGGAGTTAGCCCACAGTTATGGGTAGGATAAATGTCTCTGCATATCATGACCCAACATATGGCTCTTACCTTCTTTCCGCCCCTTCTTCCGCAAAATTTCCCTGAGCCATGTTAGGTTCATTTCTGGTCTGCTTCAGTGATGAGGTGTTGGGGGCCTCTGGTCCTACACCTATTAAATTCTCTATTAAAAAGTAAGGGTTATCTCATTTGTCTGGTGCTAACTTACACTCCATTGGAGAATCTGTTTCCCTTTTTCAGATAGATATAGATCCTAATGAGAGAGCCACCCCATCATACCTCAAAAGGGCCCCGGCTGAAACTAAGAACAATTGGTAAAACCACTTTTTATCTTTACATTTTTCTACTAATTTTGTTATATTGCATTGCCACAGCTTCAAAGTTAATAGTTACCTCATAATGTCCCAAGCTATTATCTAAGCCTATGCAAGGTGTCTGACACTATAGTATGATGACAATTACAGGTGCGCTTTTCTCTTTGTGTATATGAATGAACAACTTTTATCATGATTCTGCTGTCCAGTTAAGCAACTTCTTAATTTTCAAGGTTTTGGAAGAAAGTAAATGTTTAAAATACCTTGAAAATTATGTCATCAAATGCATCATCTGCCTTGTATTTGTTTATAACAGAAGTTAGGTGAAGTGTATTTGGGGAGAAATATGTCAGCTAGAAGTAGACTCTAGGGGTATGATGATACCTGAGAGAAATTCCAATACATTGAGAACTGAAGATGAAAGGTTAGGACATAAGCAGAGTAACAACTTGTGACATTAGAGCTAATAATGAACGTTAATAAAAGATCACAGAGAATTAAAGACAACCTATTTCTATACCTAAGAACAAAAGAAAAGACATTGGTAAAATGAGCAAAGATATGGCCAGAAAGATACTTATTAAAGCGCAAATACCGATAGGAAAAAAGACAGGAAATAAGTGAAGTCTAATATCACAACACATTAGGACTCTATAAAAAAGTCTCTAATAAGAAGACCAATAATGGAGAGAATATTAAAAATCAACTGTACATGGAAGCTGCAGATAATTCATAGCATTTAAAAGCAAAAAATTTCTAGTACATTTTTCTGAAAATTAGGCTGGTATGGCTTTCGTATTCCTTCCTTTCATTCTCATTATTCTTTCAGTTTTAATTACACACTGTTCCCTCTACTTTCTTCGTTATATGCCGTTAAAATAATCATTACTTTGAACATTTTCTAAACTTAATTTCATAATATAAGATCAAGTGAGAAAGTGATCAATATAGAATATTTCAAGTTTCTCTTGGCAACTTTCATCTTAAGATATAACCATATTTATTTTCCATAAAATATGGATTTCACCCAACTACTGTATAAAATTCTATTTCCCATATATAATTAATTCCCATGTCTGCTATCTATCTATCTATCTATCTATCTATCTATCTATCTATCTATCATCTATCTATATAGCATTCAATTCACTGCATATTCCTTGCCCAAACTGGTATTTTCCCTCCAAATAAAAAGAAAATTATCTGGGCGTGATGGTGCATGTTTTTATTCCAGCACTCAGGAGGCAGAGGTAGGAGGATCACCATGAGTTCAAGGCCACCCTGCGATTATATAGTAAATTCCAGGTCATCCTGGGCTAGAGTGAGACCTTACCATGGGTAAAAAAAATAAATAAAAAGGAAAAGAAAATCATATTGAGAAAATCTGTCCATTTCATAGATATATTTTCTTCATCACAGGTTTGGTTAGCATCCTTGCTGTCATCTCCAGCATGAACTGCATGTGGTATCTGGAGGTTGATGAGTGCTTGTTTTCTAAGGCTATAGCAGACGATCAACATTATTCCAGATTATATCTCTGGAGTCATCTGTAAGCTTGCAGCACAATTAAGTTGGTGTTGCTCTAAATCCAGCCTCTTACGTGCTTGAAATTCCACCAATATTTCCATTCCTGATGCAGAGGCCAGTGCCTTTGAACATGTGACTTCCCTACTGAGAAGTTTTGGCTGTGATCTCCTGTCTGACTTGGAGACTATTTCATGGGAAGTATTTAACAATGGGATTCACTGGTGTGAAAAAAGGCTTGTGAAGTGACTTGAATGGATGGTTAAGTGGACCCTTAGGCTTGTCTAGTAAGACATGATTATAGGAAAAACAGAAAACAGCAATCCTTTGGAGGATAGCCAGTTGAGCTATCGCATCCCACTCCCACAAAAAGAACTTGCTAAGACTGTGGTTTCCAAGTTTGATGCAGATATCTAGGAGAAAAGAAAAGCTTAAGAGTGATGCACAAACCCTTGTTGTTTATGGTCTTGTGGAGTAAAACAGATGCAGGATGAGGTCCTTAATGGAAAGTAAAGTGTGTGTCTGAAATGTGCATGTGGCATGGAAAACCATGATCAGTGAGTTGATTGACATGGAGTACAGGATGTCTGAAAAGATTCTTGTGGGAGACAAGGGGTGGAATATGCAAGGGTAGAAGAGTATGATATTCTCTTCCTAACTTTCCACTATGGAAATAGCGGTATGTATCCAAGAAACTGACCAAGAACAAAAGCCAGATTAACAGCAAAGAGTACAGGAATTACTGTGTGGTAGTGATATATCATGGATCATGGACCAGAATACTTATGCCCTGAGCAGTTGCAAGGAGAGGGCAGGGGGTGCTACATTAGCTGGTGATAGGGGCCAACCAGTAAAATTAGATTCAACCTGTTATAAAGCATGAGGTAACATTTGTTCATCATATTTATTTGAATGTTCTTCTGATTTGGGATGATTTTTATGCTTTATGATAAACAGCAGGTCAGTAAAAGTTACTATAAAGAAAGCAACACAAATTAAAATGCCCCTGTCATGATATTCATCTGCATATTGACAGGTGCCCACATATTTCAGGTTACATATTTTATAAATTTTGGTTGAAGTTTCTTGGCAGCTAAGAGTATTTGTTGAGAAAGCATGACTACATGAATTTGATCCCCAGAGTCTATTTTAAAAGCTGGGCATAGCTTCACATGCCATGTAAACCCAGCTCTGAGAGAAGCAAAGACAGTAAACTCATTAGGGCTCCCTGTTAAGCCAGTTTAAATTAAAAAAAAAAATCAATGTTATAAGTTACCTTTTTGTTTGTTTGTTTACTTCTATAAGCAAATACCTAAGGAAGAAATGTACAGGAAAGGGTTTAACTTGGCTTAGAGTTCCATGGTGATATGTCCCATCATGTCGGGAAAGCATGATGTCAGGAACATGGAGTGGCTGGTAACATTGTAGAACATTTAGGAAGCAGAGCATGACCACCACGTGGGATTGAGCTTTAAAACCACAAAGCCAACATATAGTGACTCACTTCCTCTAACAAAGCTCCATCTTCCAACAGTTCCACAAACTTCCAAAGTACAGCCACCAGGTAGGGAGCAAATGTTCAAATGAGCATATGGGGGACATTTTACATTCAAACCACCACAAATCCTGGTTCAGTGAGAGACTCCATCTCAAGGAAATATTGACGAAGAGGACATCTGACTTTGTCCTCTGGCCTCTGCACATGTTCCCACAGAAGGCACACATACATATGTGCATGCCATACCCACCACATACATATAACACATACACACACACATAACACACACCCATACAAACAACACACATACATATAACACACACACATAATTTGTTTCCATATCTTGCTATTAATTTGTTATCTTACAATTGAATTCTTATGTAATGACAACATCAATAGATACAACAAGATTGACAAGGAGCCAGAATAACATATATACATGTAAATACAAGGACCAGTACTCAGTTTTGAGTAAAGAAGTATATGGCTTTAATTAGTGATCCAGATCTCCAGTTTGGGGATTTTTTGTTTTTATTTTGGCACATTTTCATTTTATGATAAAACTATATAATGTTTTCAGGTTTTAAGAGTCACTCAAGTCAAACTGAAAGAAAATTGCCATCAAGAGGTAAGACAATGCAAAATAAGATTTCCAAATCTTCCTGTTTGAGAAGTGTTGGGATGTTAGCACAGTTGGTAAAATGGATGACGATGAGGCAGGGTTGAAAAATGCATAATCTGTTTTAATTCAATTAAGAAAGTTACAATTAAGGAAAGTGCTAAGTTAGGGAGTAAGCACACTTTATAAAAGAGAATATCTTTTCAATAATGAAACACAAAGCCACTGCTGTTTATCAGTGATAAAGCTGCAATGTGAAATCTATAAACTTTAGTATGTTAATCAGGTTTACTGATACAGAGAAGGTCAAGAGTTCATTACTCAGAAACAACTTCATCCTTCCTAGAATAACTTCCTGTTAAGTAGGTGAAACACACAGACAACAAAAAAAATAGAGGTCAGGCTCTGTTGTGACATGCTTTTCTGGGTGGAGGCTGCGTGTCCTGAGAGGAAGGAATACTTACAAATGATCAAAGAAGGAATTCGACCTCATATGTTCTTTGTGCGACATGAATGTAATACCCTTTTCAGTGTATTCCCATAAAACTGTTAATACTACCTGTGAATTCAAGTTATTCTGATAGTGCAGAAGGTCGCGGTAACATCATATTCTTAGGAACTGTTGCAGAGCTTTTAAAAGTTGGTCAGTCCTTGAACCAATCTTGAAGTTTGTTTTCTTTGTTGCTAGTGTGTAATATATTATTAAAGTTGTATTAAATGTTAGAATGCAGCACTGAATAACTAAAATTGCCTTCTCAGAAAATATGTATTGATCACAGCAAAACAAGCAGTTGTATGTGGCAAATGGAACAATTTATAAAGAACTGATAACAAAGGAAAACTATTGGCTTTAGACAGTTCAATGCACATAGCTTTATGTGTTCACATTCTAATTATATTATAAACCAATATTTCTAGTTAACAGTGTTAAGGGAAATCAGAATTGATAAATAGGGGAACAGCTAAAGTACATCATTGCTCCAGAGTTCTCATGTGGTTAATGACCATGAGTTAAATGTACAGATTTTGTTTGTTGTTTTGATAAGACAGAATTTTGTGCAAAATAAGCATTATTAGTATTTCATTAAAGTAAATATCTCAAAATTTAAAGTAAACCCTTGTCCACTTCCATGTCATACCTCTTTTCTTTTGAAAGATCTGTTTTCATTTGTAGTTAAAATAGCAGAGATTTACTGAAAGCATTCTATCTGAATTTTCTAGATATTCCAAGTCTCCCACATTGTAAAAGGTAGGAATTGTAGTACATGAAATTGCTAAGGTAAGAAAGGGGAAATTTCTGTCCAGTGAAGTGTTATCATGTATGTATGCATAGGAAGAATCTTGTTTACAGGTATCCAAGAGACAAAAACATTTTCAGAAATAATTAAAAATATGTGCTTTTTATTTGCCCTTTTAAATTTTCTGTAAATAAATGATCGCTTTTATTAATTAAATTTGTATAGATATTTCTGGATAGTGAACACTTGATTCCTAACAGTTTGACAACCAGCTGTCAAAATTCCTGAAAATATGAGCCTGACTTTCTCAAATATTATTGTCTATTATTCTATATTAATGTCCTTCATCCAAGGACTGCTCTATCTTCTATTAATAACAGCCTTTTTTCAAGTGTATAAAATCTATACACTTAGCACATTTGGTAACATTCCCAAAATCAGTTAAGTAGGAAAAGAATATATCAATATTCTTAACTTAATTACAGGTATTTTCTTATATTAGCCACTGCTGTGTGACCCATTTAAATTGTAGCATCTTTCAATTTTGTCTATTTTTTGAGCCTTTATACTGAGTTATGGTAATGTGTATTTTAGACAAGATTCTCTGCAGGAATAAATCCCATAGAATAACTATGCATTATAAAGGGGATATTTTAGAAAGGTTTACATGGTATGAGCTAAGAATGTGTGACCCATATTTTCCTGTACTGTGTATTGAAAGACAATTCTTTATTCAAGGTAAGTTCCAAGTTGGCATTTTAGATCAAAATCAGTTGTCTATAGATGTGTATGATTAGTATAGGCTCTCTATTACAGACTAGAGTATATGTGTGTTTTATAACAATACAATGTTGCTTTATTACAATTTGTATTGTATTTTGAAGCTATATAGCATAATGTCTCTTTTATTCTTTCTGTTCAAGATTATTGTAAGTTCAGGCTATTTTTGCTATTACTGTTGGTTTCTTTCCTTGGTTTGTGTGTGTGTGTGTGTGTGTGTGTGTGTGTGTACACACTGAAGATCAGTAGGTCCCCAGGAACCCTTTAGGGCTTCTGTTTCAGAATAGAGCTGCAGAGGCACTCTTTTGGTAATTTTTTGGAGCAATTTAACATCACCTGTCCAGCCTAATGCCTGTCTTGCATGCACCTAACTCTAATGTCAATGGGTCTGTGAAGCCTGGAGTATGAATTGCCCCAGTCTTACTCTAAAGCTGATAATGATGCAGGCCAAAAACTGTAGTCCATCTCTAAATGACAAAATCTTTCCACATTATGCATACATATGTCTGCATTCACATATGTAAATATAATTTGAGCTTATTCATCTTCCTCCTGTAATGTTCTCCCTATATCCACCTGGTTGCCTGCCCACTGTCCTCTTCCTTCCTCACAATAGCCTCCCTTTCATGTCCCATATATTATATTATCTTCTTTCCCTTCTCTCACATGTAAGTTCTCCAAATTTATTATTTATACGTGTATTTTTATATTTGGCTATAGAGTTGAGTTTCTCACATATTTTGAGTATTAACCTTGCAAATTGCTGGTTTGCAAATATTTTCTTCTATTTTATAACCAGTCTCTTCATAGTTGATTATAATCTTCTCTGTGAAGTTGACTTTTACATATGGTCTGAGATAGTCTAGATTTATTTCTCTTTATGAAGATATACGATTTTCCAAGAATCATTGACTAAAGTGACCATCCTTTCATGAATGCATGTTCTTGATAACTTTGTGGAAAATTGATTAAAATGTGTGATTCTTTAATGTGTGAATTTCACTGCTAGTTATTTGTTTTTTCCTTTGGTCTATTGTCCCTTTTCAAAAAATATCATGTTTTTTTGATTAATGTTAATTCAGTATCATATTGGAAACCAGAAAATATGATTTTTTCTGGTTTGTTCTTGTTCTTTTAAAAAAAATTTCATTGACCATTCATTTTTTTTGTAATTCCCATATGTACTTCAGGTTGTTCCCCCCCACCTTTTTGCATACAAACATCTTTGGAATTTTATAGGTGTGGATGAGATTGTAGCTCTTTCTTAGTAGCTTGGGCATTTTAGTAATAATACCTCTTTTAATCTCTAGTCACAGGACATTTTTCTACCTATTAGTGTTTCTTTTCACTTTTTTGTCAAATTTCTTCATGTTTTCAGTGTACATATCTCTTGTTCTTGTTTAAATTGATTTATTTTTTTTAATTCACTGTAACAATTGCAAGTGACATAGCTTTCTTGAGTTTTGTTTGCTATTTCATTACTAGTATATAGAAATGATGCCAATTCTGTATGTGGAGATATGCCTAGTAAAACTACTGAATTAATTGATGAATTATGGCATTTTGTGACATAATGTACACATTTCATTTAATGTGTGATTCCATAAGAATGAATATTTTTTTACTTATATTTTGAACAGATATAAATGGAGGAATAAATAAAATTCAAACTATAATTTCTTGCCCATGATAGGAATGTTCTAAAACTTGGAAATTTTAAATTAATAAGACAATTAAAAATCACTAAGCACTTGAAAATTATATTAAAATATGATAAAATTGATGAACAGAATAGATTATTTTATGCAAAAACAAAGATTTCAAGTTCTTAAACTTTCTCCATAATTTCTATACTGCTGTACTTGGTGGTCAATGCACATATACAACACAACAATGCATGAATGCTTAAAATATTTACGTTTCATTTTATAAACATAATTCTTTAAATCACTGAATCCTGTGACTGTAATAATCTATGTCCAATAAGAATACTTTTGTCAAACTTTCTACATCCTTGATTTATTTTATTTTTAAATTTCATTTTGATTCTTCTTTTAGTTTCTTAGTTTACCAAGAATAGGGTTTGTGTGTTTTTCATGGTAGTTCAAACATGTAAAGGTATGTTTTAATATGTTTGAATGACAAGAGATAATAAAGTAGAATGTATAGGGGATTTCTAGAAATAATCATTTTAAAAGAATCCAAACAGAAATTGGATAACTTTTGGGTGCTGTAGAAATTGCTCAGTGGTTAAGGCATTTGCCTATAAAGTATAATGACCTCGGTTCAATTTCTCAGTATCCAGATAAAGCCAAATGTGCAAAGAGACACATGCATCTGGACTTGGTTTGCCCTGGCTTGCCCATTCTCTGCCCTCCTCCTTGCAACTAAATAAATAAAAATATAATAAAAAGAAATTTGGTAACAAAATCATGCATATCAAAGAAATGGATGTCAAATGAATGTAACAAGAAATATTTACTTTAGCTAAAAATATGTTATATTTATAAAAATGGACATCTGACATATAGGAATTCTGGTGGCAATGTAGAAGTGGATAGACTTATGACTTTCTGATGCAAGTATAAATTACTATAACTTGAGGAAGTATTTTTTGACATTCATTTAGACTGAATGTTGATCTGTATTCTGGTTGTGTCATTCATTTCTGTGTATATTAATCTATGCCAACTATGAAATACATGTGAAAGGTAGCATACACATACACATGTATGTACCATTGGGCTAATGCAGCTTAGTTGTATATGGACATTCAAATTATCTAGTGTCATAAATATTTTCAAGCAAAATAAAGAGAAAAAAGAAAGTTGCTATGGCATTTGTGCTATTCCATAGGAAATAATTCCAATGACTCACAATAAATGGAATTTCTATAATGAGATACAGAATGCACAAATAAACTTCCAATGATATATGACAGCGTTTTGGGTACCTTTCCATAGGAATACTTAAAAATATGAAGTATTCAGTAAATTTGTTTTATTTTGCCAATAAGTTGATCATTTAAAACTTGGAGGTATTCTATTTTCCATAAGAAATTAAATTATTTATGTTTTTAATCTCTTATTTTAGCTTGACATTATCTTTAACTTCCAAGTTAAAGGATGAAGAAGAAATCTATATAAAATATAACATTTTACCTTGGACCATAGGCTTTGATAATTAAATTAACTGAGGCCAACTGCTACATCATTTTTCATAGTGACATGTTTACTTGCAGATTTATATTTTGAATAATATACCTAGCTCTGGTGCATTCATTTGAGTGTAAATTTTAATAGAAACATAGTTATCATAACCTCTTTTTCCATCAGTGAGATCCATTTTTTTATGAAAACATGGGTTGGTTTTATATGTTGGTATTATGATTTATATATTACAACTATTATTTTTGTAATGATTAAACCAATCTATTAGCAGTGAATATTTTTGAAGAAGACTTGAAGTCACATGAGAGGAGTGATTCTTGATTTTTTCACTTTATATCTAGTATTAATATTTACTTATTAAAGTTATTTTTCTATTTTTTTCCTGCTATTGATTAATGTCAAGGCCTTTTGCATATTAGGAAAGCATACTACCAGTGAACTACATCTTCAACCCTATTTTTAATAATTTTAATTGTATGGAATGTAAAACAAACCAGAATAATCAGAAGTGAACAATAGGCAATTTCGTGTGGTGGAGAAATTTTACTAAGAGTGATAGGGTTGATTACATGGAGGATTTTTTTTCTTTTTTCACATTTGTACAAGTCATAAGACATATTCTTGATTTATGTAATAGAGAACAAGTTCTTATATAATTTCAAGTTGCTTTTATTTAATGACTTTCTCTGTCTTTAGGAATTCCATTTTGCTTTGTTTTTTCTATTCTAATTTCTTTAAAGTTAGTACTCTTCCAAGCCTGACTTCTGTAATACCAGAGGGGAAAAAAATGGATGATGATGAAATTCTTCTTTTTATACCTGAGTGCTAAACAACACCAAAAAGAACTGTCAAGGAGCTTGCTTTTGTTAGCCATCTTTGAAGAGTACAGGGCCTGCATTCTGAGAAGTCCACAGTAGTACTCATCTTAGACACTTTGACATAAATTGGATCATAGAAAATGTAGAAACCAAATATCATAATGCAGGATTTTTCTTAATATTACCTGTATCAATTATGCAGGTGTGACAATAGGATGATTCTGAATGGATAAGAGTATGAAATAGCTTTTTTCTGGGCTGCAGGTTGGTCTCTTCCATCTTCCTGAAACTACAAGGAAAAAAAGATAATGAAAGTTTTCACTATATCTGTTCTTCTCACACCTTTAGCAAAAACCTATGGTGCACATATACATTTACATAGAAGAGACATGCATTCCACAAAAATTGTTTTAGACATTTTTGAATTGAAATATTATTTTTTAAAAAACATGTATTTATTTACACAGGTGTGATAGGTATGTGTATTTGTTTGTTCATGTAAATGAGCATGCTAGGGCCTTTTAACCCTGTAAACAACTGCGAGATTCTTGCTTGACTTTACTTCTGGCTTATGTGAGTGATGTGAGTTTGGGTAAACAATGATATACTCTACTGCCTCCATACAAAGTTGACAGGACTAAGTATCTAGGTGTTGTGAATAATGAAATGTAATTTCCAATATTATGATGGAGAGTCTATGTTATGGAATGTAAATTACATCAAAGACATGAGAACATTAGTGTGATATTAGTTGTCAATACTCTTAACATATAGGACAGCAGGACATATGGGTAGCATTGGCTAAATACTCTCCATGAATGTATAGTGGCTATAGAATTCTACATTACAGATAGGGAAACTAGAGAGTGAATTACACAATCAATATGTCAGTCACACAATACTGGTAGGCAGAACCAAAATTTCATTAGAAGCAGGGAAGTTCTCAGGCAGGAGAAAGAGAAAGTGAAAACTAGGGCATAGAGTCCCATAATTGGCTCACTATGCAAGATAGGCAAAGTCTAAATTTTAAAGCAGGAAAAGTGGTTGTTTGTATAACTCTTCATAAATTTGGGGTATTTATGATCTCCACTTGCATACCTTGAGCTGAGAGAAGAGTAGCATCAAAAGCCAGGGTCATAAATAGTTACATTATGCAATTGAATATGGAAAAGAGAGATTAAAAATTGACTTGGCATTGAAAATAAAGTAACCTACATATTAAGTAAAGCTCTACATGTTGTAGGGTTGATTTGCTGATATGTTTTGAAATTAATTACAAAGACCTACACTATGAATCACAACAAATATTTGGAAATTTGGCAGGCTTTTCAAGTCAATGAAGTGTCTAGCAAGCCAAATTAATAATGTATTAGAGAAGTTTTAGACACAAGCCAGGAGCATAAAATGCATCTGCTCCTACAGAAAACCAGTGGAACCAAGGACATTCAAGGCAGGTAAACATGAATGTAGAGAAGACAGGAAGTATTGCCATTTTATAAAACTTAAAAAAAATTGTGTAAAAATTTACATGTGTAGCACATTATATTTTCTCTCAAAAATTCATATTGTGTCCATTCGTGAGAATGCCTATAGGTTAGACATCAGTTGAGTAGATAATGTAATCTTCCTGAATAATAAAGTGCAAGTGAAGTGTGATGTCACTCATTGCCAAAGTGCAGAAATAAATGAACTGGAAGCTAAGAAAATAATGAAGAAAACTGAAAAGAAGAAAAAAGTTTGTTCTTTGAAAAAGTAAACAAGAGGGCTAGAGAGATGGCTTAGCGGTTAAGTGCTTGCCTGTGAAGCCTAAGGACCCCGGTTCAAGGCTCAACTCCCCAGGACCCACATTAGCCAGATGCACAAGGGGGCGCAGGCATCTGTAGTTCGTTTGAAGTGGCTGGAGGCCCTGGCATGCCCATTCTCTCTCTATCTGCCTCTCTGTCTGTCACTCTCAAATAAATAAATAAAATGAACAAAAAAAAAATTTAAAAAAATAAATAAATAAAAGAAAAAGTAAACAAGATTGATAAACCCCTGGCCAATTTGTTGAAAAGGAAAAAAAAAAGAAAACAAAAATGAAAATAAAAATTAGAAAAGAAAAGGGAGAGGTCAAAATAGGCACCAATGAAATTGGAAGAATTATCAGGACACATTTACAAAACCTCTACTCCATAAAATTATATCACATGGAAGAAATGGATGAATTCCTAGAAACACTTCACATACTAAAACTAGATACAGAGTAAATGGATTTCTTAAACAAACCTATTATAGACATTGAGACTGAAAATGTAATAAAAAAATAAAACCTCCCCAGAAGGAAAAGTTCAGGATTTGATAGATTCTCTTCTGAATTCTACCAAACCTTCATCAAAGAACTGATACCACCTTTTCTCCAGTCTTTTCCATAATCACAGAACAGGAAATGCTCCCCAACACTTATATGAAGCTAGCTTGAATTACTCTAATAACAAAACCAGAGATACAAGAAGAAGAGAACGCTATACACTATATCCCTAATGAACTGAGACGCAAAAATCCTAAACAAAATATCTAAGAGCTTATCACTGAAGTAGACTTAAAACACACCCACATGGCTCAGAGAACTTTGTGGAAGAGGGGGTGGAAAGATTGTAAGACCCACAGGTTGGGACACCATGCCCAAAGGCATTGCCTCCCCCCCAGTAACTGACTGCTGCTCCCACAATGCAGAACCTGCATCCCCACTAGAAGGGCCCCCAGAAGAAGACTAGGGATGAGGGAAAGGAAGAGGAAGTTACCAACACATAATGTATCCATTGTATGTATGTCCATAATTAATAAATAAAGACAAAAATGGGGAAAAATCCTTGTAAACCTAATTCAACAACACATCAAGATGGTTATCCATCTTTATCAAGCAGGCTTCATTGCAAGGATGTAGGAATGGTTCAACATACAAAAATTGATAAATATAATGTGCCACATAAATAATCTTAAAACACAAGAATATCATGATGATTTTAATTGATGCAGAGACAGATTTTTGACAACAGACGGTATCACTTCATTATCAAAACCCTGGAGAGACTAGACATGGAGTATTTATATCTCAAAATAATAAAGGCTATATTAAGAGCCCAAATCATCCTTAATGTGAAAAGACACAATGTGTTCCTATTAAGATCAGGAACAAGACAGGGGTGTCCATTCTCACCACTTCTCTTCAACATATAACTCCTATCCCCAGCAGTAAGACAAGAGAAAGGTTTAAAAGGGATACAAATTAGAAAGGAAGAAGTAAGAGTAGCCCTACTTACAGATGACATGATCCTATACATAAGTGACCCAAAGACTCTATCATAAAACTTCTAAAGGTGATAAATCCCTTCAGCAAAGTGGCAGGATACAAAACTCAATGCATAAAAATCATTATCTTCCTATATGTGAAAGACAAATATATAGAAAAAGAAATCATATGATACAAATTAAAATAACTATAAGAGTTTACCTTAATCCAGTTAGAATGGCAATCATCAAAAAAATCAAACAGCAATCATTGTCGGCAAGGATGTGGTAAAGAGGAAACCTTATTCACTGCTGGTGGAAGTACAAACTTGTAAAACCACTATGGAGACTCCTGAAAAAATGACAATAGAGCTACCAACTGACTAGCTACTTCTCTACTGAGCATCTACCCTAAATGGTCCATGATTCACTACAGAGATATTTGTTCAGCCATACTTATACCTGTTCAATTCACAATATCTAAAAAGTGGAATCAACTCAGATGCCCATCGTTTGATGAATGGATCATAAAGATGTGGCACATTTACATGGTGGAATGCTACTCAGCAGTAAAGAAAATAATATAATGAAATTTGTAGGGAAATGGACTGACTTGTAAAAGTTCGTACCCAGTGAACTTACATAAGCACAGAAAGGTAAATGCCACATGTTCTCCCTCTTATGTGGTTCTTAACCTCAAACAGTCCCACTAAGGAGAGCCCTCAGTGGAATAGTGGCAGGGTGGAGGGAAATGATGGTACCAACACATGATGTTTTCGTGCAGTTTCTACTTAATAAAATATAAAAATATAAAAAATAAATATTAGATTTTATTGACTATAAAGCAATCAAATTTATAGTGAAAAGCATGTGTAATATAAATATTAAATTTTGGTTGCCATTCTACCTGTTTATTTCATGGTAAAATGTAACCTACTTCTTATCTACTAGCTCAAAAGTAAGCTGATAAGAAAAATGTCCCAGCTACTGTAAAGTAGCATAAGGAAATTATTTGCCTACTTTCAGAAGGATTTTTTAAAATTTATTTTAATTATTTGTGGCAAAGGCTTATTTAGATGATGAATTCTTAAATATTCTGTTTTCTCAGTTTGTTTTTATTTTTCTTCTGAATCTATTTTCAGTTGGTATGGAATTCAGATTTGTCATTGTTTGTTTACTAAGTATTTTGATGATCCTGCTTCCCTATATTTTGATTTACATTGTTCCTGACAAGTGAAAAAATAACCTTGTTCTGCTAGGTACAGTGCATATTCTTCCCCTGTCTGGTTGGAAGTGATTTTCTTTAGGCTTGAATTTTAAAAGCTGATTATAACCTACTTTGATGAGATTCTTTTGCATATATTTGGTCTCATTATAATGAGCCTTACTGATCTATAGCTTTGTGTTTCTCAAAGAAAATAGAGAAATATTCAGCCTTTATTTAATGTTTTAGTTTTCATGCCTCCTGTATTCTTTCCCATATTCTTCCAAGATTCCAAGTATATTATGTTGAACTACTTGAGTTCATTTTTTCTTTTTTTTCCACAGATCTCTGAGGTTTTGTTAAATATATTCTTGCATATATTCTGTTTGGATAATTGAACTTCCCTGCTTGATAGTTAATTCTTTGATGGGGACAATGTCTAAATCATGATACGCCCATGGAGAGCTTTTCAAAAACCTCATATGGTCTGCTCCTTATCCCTGTAAGTTCCATTTGCTTCTTTTTTATATTTTATAAACTTTTATTTTGGAATGTTCTTAGCTTTATAGGAAACTTGCAAAGAAAATATAGGAGGTCCCCGAACAGCACTCCTCCTCTTATTCACACCTTAAATCACTATTGTGTATTGATCCTAATTCATCAATCAAAAGTTTGTTAACCTGGTCTTGTATCTTATCTGGCTCTGTTTGAGTTTTCCTTTAAACCAATGTGCATATTTACAAAAGCTGCTTGAAAGTCCATGGCTATTGATTTTATCTCACTTGTGATTTTTTTCTTTACTTTTTAAAAATATATTCTTGACTTCTCTAACTTTGGCAAATTGTGTTGTCTTTTTCCAGTGAGGTGGTTATGACCATTGCTTTACTGAATCAGATAAACTATTATCACTCCATGGAGACCTTAAAAACTGAGCCCTAAATAACCTTTACCTCTTGCAAGGAGGGGAGTAATAAGAGGCTAAAGAGAGTAACTAGGCTCTCTTGTTCTCTGCCCTTGCCAGAAGGTTCATAAACAGTTCCAGTTGTTGGTAAGAGTATGCAATCTGGTGGCCTGTAAGTTGCTAAAAAATTTTTGGAACCCCTCAGTTCCTTTAAGTGAACAAACAAAGCCCTCAACTTACTAATGTCATTTTTTGAGCAACCTGGACTTTAGTGGGATGGTTTCTTTCATCTCTGATTGTCCCCTCTGTTGGTGGTGAATAGAAATAAACTCCCCAGGAAAATTTATGCGGCTTATATCCATGAGTTTTATTTTAATATTAAACATTGTGTGTGTGCATTTATTTTACCCAGTCTTTGCACTACTATTTGTCCTAATTTCAGTTGCGAGAAAATCCACTTTCCTTATATCTGAAGTTCATTGCACACATCCTTGAGAGTGTGAAGGCTTCTTTTAGGTTTTGTTTGAGTAGACCAATAGAACATATTTCTTTTTTTTTAAACCCTGTGATATATATGGCAGTTCTGAAATTTACAAGTTGCTAATATTTATGTTTCATTTTGTTTTATTAATTAATTTAAACATATTGTTATATAATTTAGTAGCAAACAAAATGGAAAAAACAATGTTGTGTTTTTTTATATTTTATTTATTTATTTATTCATGTTTGAGAGAGAGAAAGAGGCAGGGAGAGAGAGAGAAAGAGAGAGAGGAAGAGAATGGGCATGCTAGGGCCTCTAGCCACTGCCAATGAACTCCAGATATATGCACCACTTTGTGCATCTGGCTTTATGTGGGTACTGTAGAATGGAACCCAGGTCACAGCACCTTAACTGTTGAGTCATCTCTCCAGTCCTGATCTTGTTTTACTTTCTATAACATCTATAATACTCTCTTTTCTGAGCTCAACTTCTTAATAAAAGGAGACTTGTTTCATTTGGGTTCTCAGGATAGAAACCCAATGAATCAACCTTGTTTTTTAAATTTTGTTTTCATTTTCTACCATATGTTTCATCTTTAGTTTATCAGAAAATGATTTTCATAGCCTTAATGTGAGGTTTTACTCTACTAATAAATACTGCTATAATTTCTAATATTACTACTAAAGTTATTTTCAAAAAGAATCACTCCTTCCAACTTGTTAGGATCAGTCTATTCAAATGACAGCTTCAATATTTCGATTGATGTGAAATCAGGTCTGTTTTTATCCCATTGCTAACTCACTTGTAGTTTGATTTCACACTGAGAATATATATGGATTTGGTCAGTTAACCATTTAATTTGAGTATTGGAACAAATTCAACAAGCAGAATTCAAATATACTTTTCTTAAGAATATGGTAGAATTCAATTTTTACTACTCTGTATAATACTTAAATGTACATGGTATTATATTGTTAATCTATATATTTTCTCTTTTCTCTTGATTTCTCTAATTAGAATAAGTATTTTAGGGGAGGGAAAGATGATTTAGCAGTGAAATTCACTTGCTTGCAAAGTATGCTGAGTTTGATTGCCCAGTACTCACATACAGCCAGATACACAACGTGTACAGTGCATGTGTCTGGAGTTAATTTTCAGTGTCAAGAGACTCTAGCACACCCTTTATCACTTTTTATCTCTAATAAATAAAAATTATATTTTTTAAAACTAGGTATTTTGAACTTAAAATATTTCCATCTATTTTCATCCTTTATTCTCTGCATAGGAAATATTGACTTAGAAATTGAAGGTCTCAATTAACTTTATTTGACTAAATGTCTAAATGCGTGGATGACTTGATAACTAAACAAATATGTAGTTTCCTTAAAACTGTGAAATTTGATCATGTGGATGACATGTTATCAATATATACTTTGTGTTTATGTTTCATTATATTTGTGTACATATGTATATAATTGTACACATGTATATGTGTGTGTGTGTGTGTGTGTACATATATATCTGTATACATACACATTTGTGTGCATGCATTGAAATTGAAGGTATTTATATTGTTTACATTTTTAGTTTTATTCCATTTGAAAAGTTAATGTATTAAAGGTGTGCATGGTGGCCCATACCTGAAATCTCTACATTCATGAGAAGATTGCCATGAGTTTAGGCCAGCCTAAAGTCCATAGTAAGTTCTAGGAAGTCTGGGACATATTTTCAGAACCTGACTCAAAAAAAAAGTGATAATATTGTATAACAAATTTCTCTGAATTGAAGCAGTCCCTCCTGAAGGGATGAGGGAGTCAAGAAGTTGACAAGTCTGGGAGAACTGAAATTTAAAAGGTCACAGGGCCACTCCCCAAGCGGAGTAGCAAACAACTGATGAGCGGCCGACTCTAACCAATGTTATATAGTAATTATCTCTGAATTGAAGCAGTCTCTCCTGAAGGGAGCAGGGAGTCAGGAGGTCAACAACTCTGGGAAAAATGTTGCAAGACCCCTTCTTAACAGGTATATAAAGGATAAAGATCTTGGGAGGAGACTGTCCAACAAGTCAAGCGGCTTGTCACGTAGTGTGCTTGAGAGTCTGACCAATGGAACTGCCTTCAGGTTTTGCAGTGAGCTCCACAGGTGCCTCTTCAATCTTCACTAATTCTGGGGTGGGAGTTTTCAATGTGCAGCTTGCCTTTGATGCACCCATGCTCCTGTAAGCAACCCCTCACCCTGCTCTGTAAGTATCTCAATAATATCATTGGTTCACCAAAACTGGTTCTCTCAGCCTTGCACCATATGCTGGTAAAATATCTGTCTTAAGACAAATTTGCTCTCACTGCATAATGGAAATAAAGTTCAGTTTGAAAGAACAAATGGTAGAAATGGCTGTTTAAGCTCTGGATTTGCAAATAACCACATACATGAAGTTGGTCAATTCATTTAATTTTGAATTTCTTTTTTCCTTTTTTAACATTTTATGTTTATTTATTTGAGAAAGGAAAAAAAAGGAGAGAGAGAGAGAGAATGAATCAGCACTCCAGGGTCTCTAGCCACTGCAAACGAACTCCAACACATGCACCACCATAAGCATCTGGTTAACATGGGAGCCAAGGATTCAAACCTGGGTCCTTAGGCTTCACAGGCATGCACCTCAACCACTAAGCCATCTCTCCAGCCCCAAACTTTGAATTTCTTAACATCCTTCACTTTTAACAATTCTACCATTAAAATAGTTGAGATAGTTTACATTTTATTTATTTTTGTTGGCATACAGATAGTTAGTTATCATTTATTGTGGCATTTTCAAATACAATTTGTAATAATTTATTCTTCTGTCCTTAATCCTTCTCCCCACATCTCTCTGTGTCACTAGTAACATCACTGTTTTGTTTATTTGTCACATGTATCTTTTCACCTTTCTGACTTCCTCCTTATCTCTTCATACTCTCTCTTGGTAATCATTCTACCTTTAGAGGCTTACCCACATTTGCCCCCTTTATACACATAATTATGGCATTTCAAGCTTGGATCTGCATATCAGAGAGAACATGCTGTTTTGGTTTTCTGAGCTTGAGTCACTTCACTTAATATATAATGCTGAGTAGTTCTATCCATTTTTCTACAAATTTCATAATTTAATTATTCCATTCTGTGTATGCCACATTTTCATTATTCATTCATTGGTAAATTTATGGTTATCATGTGCCAACTATGTAAGCATGCCCATTATTATATTTGTTCCTTAAGAATTAGCCTGTAAGGATAGCATTTCCACTATACAATTGAGTAAATGCATATTTAGATTTAATAAATTTTCAGTTGATGATTTATAATATTGTTTTCATCCATTCTCCTTTGGTAGTAGTTAAGAAGTATTTAACTCATAAAGTTTCTTTTTCCTAGAAATTATATAGAAATTTAATAATGATGGCTTTCCCTTACAAAGTTAAAGTTTCTTAGAAAGAACAATGCCTTTCTGGTTTTTATAAACCATATGCAAGGCCTTACTAAATTTTCATATAGAGTATGGTGTGTTGTAAAGAAAAAAAGTAATAGCCTTGTAAGAGAAACATTAAACACATCATAAAAGTAATCAATCTTTTTAAAGGTGCGTTCTCTATATTTACCACATTCTTGAAGGAGAGAGGGTAGTTGTATAAGTTGATGGTTACTACCTATTCCCATAATAAAACTATTCACAATTTGAGGGGAATGAAGTGGAACAGTTTGATCTAACCAACTTTTTGTTGTGAATTTTCTTCTCTGAGCCACCACTGTTCCCACCACATTATGACCGCAGGTAGTCTGACCATAGTATTAATGGATGTTGTGACTTTGTACGGACCTGGCCAAAAAAATACATTATCTCCTGGCATATGCTCATCTCAAGGTTGGTTTATCTTCCCTATTTTTTTCATTCTTATTCCCTGTCAGTTTATAGCATGATAAACTTTAGACAAACATTCACTTTCTTCAACTAAACAATGTGATAATTTTCTTGTCTTTGAAATGCATGTATTGTACTTTTATTCATAAAAGATACATTATTGAATTAGTGAAATGTCCTTGACAGAAGTGAACTGGAAATTCCTTATGGTAAACAGCTATAAATTATATTAGCTCTGATAGGTAATGTATTTCGATTTAACAATCTGAGAGAGAAGACCATGTTGTCTCCATAACCCTAAAATTTCCCAATCTCTGAGATTCTTGTTCAATTTGTAGTGGCCATGTGATGTGTATTGGACACCTAAATACAAACAGAGTTAAACATTTTGTCTTTATGCATGCATGTTATGAAATAATCAATAGAAGGTCATTAGTATGATATTGCATTACCTTGAATTTTCTTAATGCAGTGGAGAAGAATAAAGGGGAAATTAATTTTTTTCTCAAAACCTCAATCCCCAAACTATATTGTGGAAGATGTGAACAAGTAAAGACATGCAGCGCTTTTAACTGGAAAATTAGTACTCAGTAAAATTTTGCCCTGGGAGACAAACATGAATAACAACAGAGAAAGTACATCTTTTTGGGAATGTAACCATACTCATTTGCACACATATCATCTATGGATACTACTGCTTGGCAGCAAAAATATTATGCCCTCTTACAATTTATTAAAAAGTATCATTTAACCCCTAGTCTAAATGATAAAATATAAATAATGTGATGAGACTTGTGAAAATCCCCCACCCACGCTGAGTGTCTTTCCTATTACTGAGCACATTTCTTTCTATTGACTTCCATGCAAAAATCTGTGTCCAATTCTTTCCTAATAATCTCCATTTTGCTTCATAAAAAATAAGCAAAAAGTAAAGAAAGATAGTCCTTAATACTGCATACAGAGCATCTAAGAACATGCAAGCATTTATAACTACTTCTTATATATACTGAAGTGTCAGATTATGACTTCAAAATCCAAAATTCTTTTATATTTAAAAACTTTAGCAATGAACTATTGTAAACTCAAATTAAATTAATAATTCATTCCATAATAACATAAAATAAAGTTAATGGTAATAATTTTCACATAAATGTATAGATGACTATGAAGTGGCATTCTTTATCTTTTTGATTACTTTTGATTTAAAATCTATTTTGTCAAAAATCAGTAGAACCATGCTTTCTTGTTCCTTGTTTCCATTTGCTTGGAAAATCTTTTAGCATCCTTTCACTGTAAGTTAATTTATATCTTTAACTGTAAAGTGGATTTCTTGAAGTTAGCAAATGGATGAATCCAGCTTTCTTTCCCAGCCTGTTAACCTATATCTTTTGATTGTATATTTGATTCTATTAATGTTCAGAATTATATCTGTGATGGGTGAGTTGTTTCCTGTAATGTTGAAGGTTTTATGGAGTGTGGTGTTTTCTTCATCTTTGCATGCTTTTTAGTACACTCTCCTTGTTTTCTGTATTTTGTGATTTGGCTACTTTGTGATATTGGGTGTCTCTTCTTTGGTCCTGCCTATTTGATATTCTGTGCACCTCCTGTGCCTGAAAAGGTGGGGGAAATTTTCTTCAATAATGTTGCTGAAGGTACTGCCTTTTCCCTTGTTCTTTATTTCTTTCCCAAGTAAATACAGACAAAATGAATGTACTAGAACATCAGATAAAACCACAACTGAGGTGCGAACAGTGTGTGGGCCAGCATAGAGGTCTGGAGTGAGCAGGCCAGGCCTCTGTTTCCAGGTTACTCCCACCTCCCTGGTCTGGGTTGCTTGTGCCAGTCTGTATGTGGGCAGGTGTGGTGGTCTGGAGTCAGTAGACTAGACCTTGGACTCTGGGATCCTCCCACCTCCCTGGTCTGGGTTCACTGAATGGACAGTGTGCAGGCATGTGCTCTGATGTGGAGTGAGTAGGCCAGACCCCTCCTCTCTGGCTCCTCCCAGTATCCTGGTCCTGGCAGGTTCCATTTTGCCTTGCTTGAGGTGGCCTGGTCCCTGTATGAGCTGTGGAATGAGGCCTTTTGCTCTGCTATACTGACTGGCCACTGATTACCAACATCCCTGTTCATGTGAGCCAGAGGGTGCATGGGCTAAAGGACAAATACTTGATTCCTCCACAGTAAAATAAAACATCTTTCTAAAATGGGTAGACAACAATGCAAAAAAGCCAATGAAGGTAAGAAAACTGAGAGATATCCACCAAGGATGACTTGTCATACAATGGAAGCCTCCAATGAAATCATAGAGAAATCGAAAAAAATTCATTCTCAAAATGAAAACACAACTATTGAGACTCTGAACAACAACAACAACAAAAAAAAAATTCTGAATTGGAAACAAACCATTAAAGAACCAACAATTGAATCAATGAAATTGAACAGAAACATGTCCTAGAGCATTTAGCTTTTGACAGTAGGCTTAACTTGATTGAAGAAAGCATTAGAAACCTCCAAAGAGATATGAATAAACTGAAGGTAAGACATTAAATGGAAGATCTCAACAACTGATTGATTAAGCTTAATGAAGACATGATCAACTATAAGAATGAATTCCAGGAAGCATCAAGAAAATCAGAACTCAAATTGAAATTGTACCTCAAAAAGATGATTTGCCATGATGCAAAATCACAGAACACAAAACAAAAATCAAATAGAAATTATAAAACCTTCTCTAGAATCCCTCACCAACAGTTACTCCTGTGGAAGACAGACCCTCTGACATGGAAAACAAGAGAGAAGAAATTGATCGGGAGGCCAAATACTTTGCTAAGTTCAAAAAATCAAGTGAGCAGAATACAAGGGAACTGTGGAACATCCTAAAACTATCAAACATCTGGATCATGGGTATACAAGGAGGAAAATCCAGGCCAGGGGCATAGAGAACATATTCAACAAAATTATTGAAGAAAATTTTCCCAATCTTTCAAAAGAGAGGCCCATCCAAATACAAGAAGCCCAAAGAACAATAAACAGACAGGACCAAAGAAGAAACTCTCCAAGACATAGGCATGGATGGTTTATATTTTAAACAATAAAGGCTATATATATATATATATATATATATATATATATATATATAGAGAGAGAGAGAGAGAGAGAGAGAGCACCTAAAGCCCAAATAATGCTTAATGGGGAAAAACTCAAAGACTTCCCACTCAGATTAAGAACAAGACAGGGTTGCCCACTCTCACCACTGCTCTTCAACATAGTACTAGAAGTACTAGCCCAAGCAACAAGACAGGAGAAAGAAATAAAAGGAATTCAAATTGGAAAGGAAGAAGTCAGGTTAACCCTATTTGCACATGACATGATCCTATATATATATAATTGACTTGAAAGTCTCCATTTCAAAACTTCTAAAGGTGATAAGTTCCTTCATCAAAGTTGTAGGATACAAAATCAATGCACAAAAATCAATAGCTTTTCTATATGCAAAGGACAAATATATAGAGAAATAAATCAGTGAGGCTGTCCCATTTTCAATAGCAACAAAAAATTAAATACCTTGGAAAACCACTAACCAAACATGTGAAAGACGTATATAATGAAAACATAATAACACTCAAGAAAGAGTGGATGACTTGTAAATATGGAAAATCCTCCAATGCTCCTGGATAGGTAGAATTAATATTGTGAAAATGGCAATTCTACCGAAAGCAATATATGGAATCAATGTAATACTAACTAAAATTCAAGCATTATTCATCACAGAAATTAAAAAAAATGATCTCAAAATTCTTATGGAATGGCAGAAGGCCTTGGATATCCAAACACATCCTCAGCAAAAAAAAAAAAAAAAAAAAAAAAAAAAAAAAAAAAAACCTCTTGATGTATCACCATACCTGATCTAAAGCTATATTACATAGCCATAGTGACAAAGACAGCATGGTACTGTAATAAAAACAGAATCATAGACTGATGGAACAGACTGAAGATCCAGACCTTAGGTTAAGTAACTACAGCTGCCTTATCTTTGACAAAGTTTCCAATAATGTAGACTGGAGAAAAGACAGCATCTTCAACAAATAGTGTTGGACAAATTGGATGACCATATGTAGAAAAATGAAATCAGAGCCACTCTTTAAGCCATACAGAAAAATCAAGTTGAAATGGATTAAAGACCTCAATGTAAGACCTGAATCACTTCAACTACTGGAAAAAAAAAAAAAATAGGAGGCACTTTCCACAATATAGGACTGGGAAAAGACTTCCTGAACAAAACTGTAGTAGCCCAGGAAATTAAACAAGCACTCAACAAATGAGATCTCAGGAAGCTAAAATGCTTTTGCACAGAAAAACATACCATAAGCAGAGCCAATACACTACCCAGTGAAAGGGAGAAAATCTTTGCCAGTTATACCATTGACAGAACCCTAGTATCTTGAATCTACAAAGAACTCAAAAACTAAACAGTAAAAAAATCAAGCAACTTACTCCAAAAGTGAGGTAGAGAACTAAACAGAGAGTTCTCAGGGGAATAAATTACAAATGGTTAATACACACTCCAGAAAATGTTCAATACCCCTACCCATTAGGGAAATGCAAATTAAAACAACTATGAGATTCCACCTTACTCCAGTAAGGATAACAAGCATTAAAAAATCAAACAAAAACAAATGTTGGTGAGAATCTGGAGAAATAGGAGCACTCATTCACTGTTGGTGGGAACGTAAGCTGGTACAACCAATATAGAAATCAATATGGAGACTCCTGAAAAGGATGGATATAGTGTTGCCAACAGACACTGTTATTCCCTTACTGGGCATTTACCTTAAAAGCTCCACATCTCAGTTCAGAGAGATTTGTTCAGCCATGTTTATAGCTACTTAATTCATAATAACTAAAACCTGGGATCAAACCAGATGCCAATCATTGGATGAATAGATAACCAAGATGAGTTATATCTACATGATGGAATTCTACTCAACAGTATGTAGAAAAATGGTTGAACTTGGAATGGATCACTCTAAGTGAACTCATACAATCACAGAAAGACAGGCATCACATGGTCTCACTCATGTGTGGTTCCTAATATGGATCAGGTCAAGTTGCTGAATAGCACTTTGAGACTAGGACAATAGGGAGGTTAGGACCTGGTGAAAGGGAAATGGTATGGGGAACACAAAACTGAACCCAAATAGAACTGGTACCATAGAATCCTATATCCTGGAAGTCAGACTAGAAGGTGGAACCTTCAAGAGGACTTTCAGGGGAGCACCTGAATGGAAGGGCCCTGGAGAGGGTGAGATGAAACCTAACATTAAATTTCTCTTTTTTTCTCTTTCTTCTCTCTCTCTCTCTCTCTCTCTCTCTCTTTTTTTTTTTTTTTTTTTTTTTTTTTTTTTAGTTCCCTTGCTGGCCTGTAATTTCCTGTACCATGATTTGTTTTACATCCACAAGAGCTGTTGATCAAAGAGACCTACTAGATCTCTCAAAACAAACAAGACCTACTTCTGTCAGTGTACTTGATTACCCACCTAAGGTTAATGGTAAGACCCTCCTGTGCAGACATAATATGCTAATGGTACAGACCATGGAGAGACCTGATTGGAATCCAGAGGAGAGCCAGTCCCCAGACAACTCATCTAATGCTAGAATGTGCTGCATCAGCCAACAGGGGAAAGTGGCCAACATCTGTCTAAGCAACTCAAAATCTGTGACACAGAAGCAAGTAACCTGACGTGATGCTCACACAAGTGCAATAGTGGCACACAGCCATGGTGGGTAACCAACTGCTCTTGCATTGGCTAACAGATCCTCTCAGTGGAAAGGAAACCATACCTGGAACTGGGAAACAAGTCAGAATCAGATCTGGATAATGATTCTGCTTTCCCTTGTCAATATCCCACTAACCTTGGGCCATAAGAGGGTCTACACCCTTTGAATTTTCTCTAAATTAATAATGGTTATCCCATTTGACTTGTGCTGACTTCATTCTCCATTGGATAATCTGCTGTTCTTTTTCACTCCACCCTGGCCCCAGCTGAAACCACAGAGAAATTGGAGGAATAAGCAAGAGTGCTGTTTCTTAATGAATCTGTTATCAGCACAAGGGTGAAAGGGATATACACTGAGGACAGTCAATACCTACCAAACCAGAGATCCAGAGGCTCCTAAGTGCCCATCACTGAAGTACACTTAAAATGCTCCCAGCATGGCTCAGGGAATTTTGTGAAAGAACAGGGCAGAAAGATTGCTAGAGCCACAGTTTGGGATATTTTGCACAGAGATGTTGTCTCACCCCCCCCCCCCCATAATGCATGACCCACAATCCCCATGGAATTGACCTGCATCCCCAATGAGAAGGCCTCTTCAGAAAGGGGACAGGGAGGAGGGAAAGGAAAGGTGCCAGCATGTGTTGTTTATGTACTAAATATGTCTATATCTGATAAAAATGCTATGTAAAAAAACTCAAAATAGGTCTGGGGAGATGGTTTAGCAGCTAAGTGCTTACCTGTGAAGCCTAAGAACCTGGGTTCAAGGCTCGATTCCCCAGGACCTACATAATCCAGATGCACAAGGGGGCGCGCGAGTCTGGAGTTTGTTTGCAGTGGCTGGAGGCCCTGGCATGCCCATTCTCTCTTTCCCTCTCTCTCTCTCTCTCTCTCTCTCTCTCTCTGTAACTGCCTCTTTCTCTTTGTCTGTCTCTCTCAAGTAAATAAATAAAAATAAATTTAAATTTTTAAAAAAGGCATGCGCCACCACACCTGGCACATCTTCAAAAACAAACAAACAAACAAACAAAAAACCCTCAAAATAAAGACTAAAATGAAATAAAAAAAAAAAAACTACAACTGATACCCACTAAAATGTTAATATTGGGCTATAAAGATGACTCAGGCATTAAGGTGCTTCCCTGCAAAGCCTAATTATCCAGGTTTTATTCCCCAGAACCCATGTAAGCCAGATGCACAAGCTGATGCATACGTCTGGAGTTTGTTTACAGTGCCTAGAGGCCCTGGCATGCCCATTCTCCATCTCTCTATCTGCCACTTTCTCTCTATCTCTCCTTTGAATAAATAAATGAAATATTTTCAAAATGCCTTAAATGTTAGTACTATAAAATCTAAAAATGCAAACATATCAAAATTTCTATGATATGAAATGACTATATTTTTTTTAAATTGAAGATCTAACTTGCAATGTGATTGTATATTGACATAGATGTTTTAGGAGATGATTATGGTTAAATGAAATCATAAACCATGAAGTCTTAATCTAATGAAATTTCATCCTTGATGAAGAAGAAAAATTTATTTCTTTGTTTATTGTACTAGGGAGTGATTATCCATCTACACCAGCAGAAGTCTCAGGAGAACCCAACCATGTTAGTGTACTCAGTTTTCTTTCAGACTATTCTAATGTCTTGTTCATAGTTCATATTATTCAAAAAACTATTCAATATAATACTTTTGTATGGTACATGTTAAAAATATTTATTCAAATTTTAGCAAGTTCTAATCAAAATTTATATTTAATGTTGAACTCATCTTACCTTATTTACATGTAATTAAATTGTCCAGTATGTCTCAGATCAATGAGTTAATAGCATTTTATTACCCTCTAGTAAATACATACGAAAAAAAAATCAGAATCCGTGATGAAATTAGTAGAGTTACATGTACTTTGTGCAAGATCTTATTTGCTTATTATTACATTCGAATATCAAGTAGCTATAGTTGCTTGACAGAAAGTCTGGGTCCTCAAGTCTATTCCATGGGTCTATGATCCTATTTTTATGCCAGTACCATGCTGTTTTTATTACTATGGCTTTGTAATATAGCTTTAGATCAGGTATGGTGATGCCTCCAGAGGTATATCTTTTGCTGAGGATATGTTTGGATATGTGAGGCCTTCTGCCTTTCCATATGAAATTTGAGATCATTTTTTCTATCTCTGTGAAGAACACTGTAGGAATTTTAATTGGAATTGCATTAAATCTGTATATTGCCTTTGGTAGGATTGTCATCTTCACAATGTTAATTCTGCCTATCCACGAGCATGGGAGGTCTTTCCATTTTCTCAAGTCCTCCTCAATTTCTTTTTTGATTGTTTTTATGTTTTCATTATACAGATCTTTCACTTCCTTGGTTGACATTATTCCAAGGTATTTTATTTTATTTTATTTTATTTGGTGCTATTGAAAATGGAACTATGTCCCTTATTTCTTTCTCTGTATCTTTGTCATTTGCATATAGAAAGGCTACTGATTTTGTGCATTGATTTTGTATCCTGCTACTTTACTATAGGAGTTAATCGTCTTCAGGAGTTTTGGGATTGAGTCTCTTGGGTTTCTTACAAATACAATCATGTCATCAGTGAATAGAGCTAACTTAACTTCTTCCTTTCTAAATTGTTTCCCTTTTATTTCCTTCTCCTGTCTTATTGCTTGAACTAGACTTCCAGTACTATATTGAAAAGCAGAGGTGAGAGTGGACAACCCTGTCTTGTTCCTGATCTTAATGGGGATTCCTCCAGTCTCTCTCCATTTAGTATTATTTGGGCCTTCGGAGCTTTATATATTGCCTTTATTATGTTAAGATATGAACCACCATGCCAATTCTCTCCAATGTTTTGATCATGAAGTGATGTTGTATCTTGTTTAAGACCTTTTTTGCATCTATCGAAATGATCATGTGGTTTTTATGTTTAACCTTGTTTATGTGGTGTATTACATTGACAGATTTCCATATGTTGAACCACCCCTGTGTTCCTGGGATGAATCCCACTTGGACGAGGTGGATAATGCTTTTGATGTGTTGTTGGATTTGGTTTACTAGGATTTTGTTTAGGATCTTTGCATCTAAGTTCATCAAGGAAATAGGTAGGTGGTTTTCTTTTCTTGTGGCATCTCTGCCTGGTTTTAGGATTAGGGTGATAATAGCTTCATAAAAGGAGTTGGGTAGGTTTCCCTGTTCTCCAATTGTGTGGCACAGTTTGAGGAAGTTTGGTTTGAGTTCTTCCATGAAGGTTTGGTAGAATTCACCTTAGAAGCCATCTGTTCCTGGACTCTTCTTTTCTGGGAGGTTTTTTTGTTACTTTTTCAGTCTCCATGTTTGTGATGGGTTCATTGAGGTGAGATCACAACAGACATAAGTGAAATTGGGAGAATCATCAGGACTTATTTCAAAAACCTCTACTCTGCAAAACTGGATAATTTGGAGGAGGTGGATAAATTCCTGGATGCATGTCATCTATCAAAGCTAAACTCAGAGCAGATTAATCACCTCAGTGTAACTTCATTAATTTTCTTATGCATGCTGATCAATAATTCCCTATGCATTTTTGTAAGTATAATGAAATACTATTAAACAATGGCCTTCCTATGACTATGTAATATAACCACTTTTCAATAGTCAATTGAATATTAGATTGGGAATTCATATTATTCTAATAAATATTTTGTAATATATTTATAAAATAGCTTATTGAACATTCTGTTTTTAAATAAATAATTTAAATAAATTTAAATTCAGGTAAAGAGAGTCATGTCAAATTTTGTGTATGGAATTTGTGCAAAGCATTTCAGGAAGCATGAATTTGTCTCAAAAAGTATTTGTCATATGACTAATGTACAGCTTTACTTTACTTTCTGTCTATGTTGTAGGGATGAACTGTGGGAATGAAGTGTAGTAATGAAATATGGGAACCATAGGAATATTTCTTATGAACTTGCAAAGAACTTTTCTGAGATTACTTTTGTGAGATACTAGATTTCTTGCTTGTAATATGCCCTAAAATTAATCTTACTATATGTAATCCAGTCCACTTAAAGCAATGTGACTAGATTTCCTCTGCCTTTGACCTGAGCAACACAGATGACCAATATTGACAAGAAACATTTAAAGTAGCTGGCTAATCTTAGGCTATGGTGTTTGCCACAGTGATTTGATTGAATTCAGAACATGAAAACTGTGTAAGAGGGGCTTACCATTGCACTGAAGATAATGAGATCAAGGAACTCTTGGCCAACAGATCTGTTGAAGGCAACAGACTGGCTTCCTGTGATTGCTCTTGTGATCAGAAAGTATGTGAGTCCTGGATCAGCAGAGTCCACCAGGTCATACCCCTAATTCTCTCCCTTTAATGAATGTTTTAGGATTATTTAAAATCAAAAGTCCCTTACTCTTTGCACATGCAACATACTACTTGTTCATGTATTACTGATTTTTTGCTCTGCAATAAAAATGCCAGTGAGTACCTGTATGTAGAAGAACCCAGAGCTGCAGCAGCATCAAATGGCTGTGACAGAAAATGCTGTGTGTTTACTAATGGCTTAAACTAAACTCTTCAGCTTCCATTTTCCTCATCCTGCTGCTAAAAGCAGTCTGCCCACCCTTGGGTAGGAAAATAATGAGGATTAGTCTATTTTTAAGTCTGTGCTCATAGAAGCAATTTGCCCACTTCTGGATGAGAAATTTCCAGAAATTAGTCTTCTACATATTTAAGGCTGTGTCTCCCAAGTAGGGTATTATGCAATATATATTTATCAGTGTCTTCAAAGGCCCCTTATTTTCCTCCTGATAGCATATTTTGCTGTGGATATTTGAAAAGACTGTCTTAATTTTGAACATAGGCAAAAAGTTGATTTTTGAACTGAGTATTTATTTATTTGATTTTGTTTCATTAGACTGACCTTAAGCAGTGATGTTGGCAAGATATAAAATCATTGTAAACACGTTTTATTTATGCTGAACAGGGAAGCACACATAGCTTCCTGATGCTTCACTTCGTTTGAGACTAAAACTGTGGTAAACAATCCTATATCCAGGCAAAATGCCTCAGCTGCTGCTGCCAGTCATATTTGTTCCTGAGTATGAGATGGTGAAGTAACTAAAACTAATCACATTCTATAAGATCATTAGCTCAAGATTTAGATTAGTTTGGTCTTAAATCCTTGCTTCATGGCCCTTATCTTGCATGAATCTGTGAGGCTGATGCTGCATGAATTCATCCTGCTTCCTATTAGTTTTCTATCTAGAGGAAGAGTCTCCGAGGAAATTAAATATTCACTCAACCAATGGGATCTCATGAAGCTAAAAAGCTTCTGCACAAATGTAGCTTAATCAAAACCAACAAGTTACCCAGAGAATGGGAGAACATTTTTGCAAGGTATACCACTGACAGAGGCTGAATATCTAGAATATCTAGAAAGGACTCAAAAAAAAAAAAACTCAATAAAATATCAAACAACTAATTTTACTCTCCGTCAGACTATCTGCTTCTCTTTTTCACATAGACGCAGATCCTAAGGAAAGAACCACCCCATCATACCTCAAAAGAGCCCCAGCTGAAACTAAGAATAATTGGAGAAAAAAGCAAGGGTGCTGTTTTCTTGGTAAACCTGGTACCAGCACAAGGGAGAAGGAGATCGACACAGAGAACAATCAACTCCTACCAAATTAGATATCCAGAGACACAGAGGCCCCCAACACCTCATCACTGAAGCAGACCTAAAATGAACCCACCATGGCTCAGGGAAATTTGCGGAATAGGGGGTGGAAAGAATGTCAGAGCCACATGTTGGGTCATGATACACAGAGGCATTTCCTTCTACCCATTACTGAGGGCTAACCCCAAAATGCATGAGCCATATACCCCAACAAGGAGAGGGCAAGGGGAGGGAAGGGGACAGGGAGAAGACTAACAATGGTACTAAGTTGATTGTATTCACTGTGTACAAAACTAATCTAAAAATATATGTAAAAAAGAAAGAATATTAAAAAAATCAAACAACTGACTCCAAAAATAGGGCATAGAACTGTATAGGGTGTTCTCAGAGGAAGAAATACAAGTGGGTAACACACATTTCAGAAAATGTTCAGCATTTTTGTTGTGATTGACATAGCTTTAGACTGTCTTAACTATGACACATGGGCCTTGAGTTTTATATGACATTCCTAAATAGTGAGCATTGGCTCCATCTCAGGTCTAGACCCAGCTCCTGGTTGGCAAACCAGCTGGGAAGATTAGTTATTTTCTTCTCTTGACTTCACTGCCTTGCTTCTACTTCTTGTTTTTTAATGGTAGGCTGCCATTCTGGATCTTCTCTTCAATTCCTTTTCGCATTAGCTAGGTTCGTTTTTAGAGACATCATTAGCTCAGACAGGAAGGGAAAGCCACATTGTAGGCTAGTGAAGTATTTTGTAAAGCCACAGCTCTGGCCTATCATTCAAACAATTTGTAGAGATACTTATCTGTTATAGGACCTCAAGCCACATGGTCATAGCTCCATGTGATAAAGCACAATTAACATATCCTCCAAAACCAGCACAAATCTTTCTCTTGTCATCCTGGGTAACTTGGTGACCTTCTAAAAATCAGTTTGATCATATCAAATGATGATGTGCTGATACTAGTAAGGTCAACTTAACAATGAAAATGCTTCATAGTGGAAAACTTTACATCCCTAGACAGGTGTCATGATATGTGTTCACAGAAGAAAACTTCCCAAATACCTGTACTTACTTTAATGTTGCTTATGGGAACCTGATCTTATTACAGGGTGGATATGCACAGACATCACCAGTCAGAAGGCAGCTGTATACTGAGTCTGATTGCTCAAGCATACTTCTCTAACACACCAGCTTTCAAAACCAATTGGTGACTCTGCAACTCATATCTCTGACCTGTGGTGAATGTTCCCTTCTCTCTGGGTACTTGCCAAGTTTTGCCAGCATGCACATGTCCCTGAAGATCTTCTGAGAAGAGGTGTCCATGGAAAGCGATGGGCTCTTCTGAAGTGGAAATTACTACTTGATTAAATTCTGTTTAGTTGAGATCACTCCTGTAGACTAAATAAAACAAGTCAGAGCTGCCTGCTTTGTCATTAAGGCTGTGCTATGGTGTGAATGTGAAGTGCCCCACATGGCCTTATGGATTAGACTGCCAGCTGGTTGGCTTTTGGGAAATGATTGGGTCCTATGGGCTCTGAAATGTTGAATGGGGTAATCCCTTCCCAATTGATAATATGATGGCATTATTGAGAGGTGGTGGGAGGTAGGTTCCTTTGGAGTAAGGGTGATGTGCCTGTGAGACTGTCTTGCTTTGGCTTCTTTCTATATGGAAATGTCCCTTGTTTCCTGACTCTGTGACCCTTTCTCCAGTATCCTGACTGTCATAAGCGGCTCTATTCATCAATTCCTTCCCCATTATAATGTACTGACACTTCTGAATCCTTGAGCAAAATACATTTTTCATCCCAAGTTTCAGGGACAACTATACAATATATATACATTATACATGCAGAAATTTCTAAAACCTTCAGCTAAATATCTTTATGAACTCCATAAAATCTTAAACTGTTTCTTGTATGCAAAATCTGACTTAAAACTATCACAGCTAACATCCACATTCCTATAAACCAACTCACTTGGGTGATATTTTTTCCTCCTACTATATCTTAAATAAGCTAAGAATTTAAAGTTATTTTGACTGATTGAAACACTGCTACATTGTTTTCTAGTGTATTCAATTTTCTTTTAGCTAATATATCTATTAGAATATATGTTCAAGGATTATAGATTTAAAGGTCACAGCAGAAAGGTGTTAAAGAAGAAAGCAAAGCATTGTTGACTTTTCCCATTTATTGCTTGAAATATCTCAGAAGAAAACAATAAACAAGTGACAATGCACCCAGCTGTTGCTTTATAATTATAACTTGGTTGTCATAAGGAACTACACCTGTGTAATAGTTAATTACAACGAATTATAGTTTTGATTTTTCAAACAAAATGTTCATTTTCCTTATGGGGAAAATAGAAGTTTTCTCATATGTGTTTATGAAACCTCCTAAAAGAATTTCTTGTTTGTCTTTTGGAGCAGCATAATAACATAGGAGATTAAACCCAAGTGGGATTGTTAAATACCCATCTTGCTTCTTGCTTTTTATCTACACATATGTTGTCAAAGATCATCTAATGTGAATTCCTAATATTTGAATTAAAGATGTAGGATTGTCACTGCCAACCTCATTCTCAAAAAAAAAAAAAAAAAAATTGACCATCAAATAATTACCAAAGAGTTAAATGAACAACAGGAGGACAAAAACATGACATCCAGTAAAGCAGGGGAAGAGAAATCTCTGTTTCCTTTAGCAAACTCAACAAAGGAAGGGCAAGCCCTAAGTACATAACACAGGCTGTAATGTCCACAAAAGCCATGAATAATAAACACTAGAACTAAAATGCCATTTATATTGTGACAGGGCTCTCATGGTGCTTTGTTTCTACTCACTTTTAGAAAGTTTAGCTGCCAAGGTAACTTTGAAAAACACTGAATTACCTTCTTTTTCCATTTTTGTGATGGTGATATTCAATCAAAAGAGTTTTATATTAGTTTTACAACTAAAGACATCTAAGAAATTAAGAATATTATAATAATTTAAAAACATTATTATCTTTCACCTTTACCTTTAAATGAAATATATGGATTAGTGCAGAATAATAATTCAAAAAAATGAGGAAAAATAAATCCCTCCCTGAAAGCATTCTATTTAATGCTCACAGAAATCTTGCTCTTCAAAGGACAATGACCCTGATCTTTGGTAGTATAGACTTTACATGATACAAATATTTAATGGAGAATAAAAATTTGAAAGACAAGGCAAAGAGAGGATTAGTTGTTCTCAGTTCTTAGACAATAGGTGGCTTGCCACTGATGTTCTATGACATATTTATCAAATGTTAATAAAGGATTGAGTCTTACCTGAAACTTCCCGAAGAAATCATAATGAACAGCAATTTGAATTAGCTAGAGGATCTTTTTTTAATGTGGATGGTAATTCTGCTCAAATTGCTGTGATCATTCCTCCCTGAAAAAAAAAAAAAAAAAAAAAAAAAAAACAATCAAGGAAGTCTCCCACATCTCCCACACTCCCACAGTCTCATTCTCTCTCTCTCTCTCTCTCTCTCTTTGTTGTGACTATTTTTTAAATATTTTTTTTGAGGTAGGGTCTTGCTCTAGTCCAGGCTGACCTAGAATTCACTTCATAGTCTCAGGCTAGCCTCAAACTCATATGATTTTCCTACCTCTGCCTCCCAAGTGCTGGCATTAAAGGTATGCCACCACACCAGGTCTTATTGTCTTCTTTTGTGTGGCCCTTCCTTGTGCAGTCTTCTTGAATTTCTCTTGGGAACTGAGTAATAAGTATTCTTAATAGCAATTATCTCCTGACCTATTGGACTTATTATTCCTGAATAAAATGAAATCTATATATTAAAAACAGGTATTCTATACTCTTAGCATTTGGAAAGTTACCACTTAATGTGATATATTTGCAGAAGACTATTGAGAAACACAACTTGACCATTTGTCTGGAATTTCATTTGGATTTGATATTTTTCAATTATAAGAAAAACTTTGATATATCTCTCATTAGACAGTTTGTGCTTCCCTATAAATACAGTATTGAAAATGTATTTCCCAAATATTTGTTGCCCTAGTTAGAAATTAATTAATTAATTTTAATGAACTATCTATTTATCTCATTGTTTCTCTATTATTTTTTATATTCATTACTATGGCAATAACTTGAAATTAATGTTAAGCTTTTTTTTTTTTTTTTTTTAAATTTTTTTTGTTGTTATTTTATTTATTTGAGAGCGACAGACAGAGAGAGAAAGAGGCAGATAGAGAGAGGGAGAGAGAATGGGCACGCCAGGGCCTCCAGCCACTGCAAACGAACTCCAGACGCGTGCGCCCCCTTATGCATCTGGCTAATGTGGGTCCTGGGGAGTCGAGCCTTGAACCGGGGTCCTTAGGCTTCACAGGCAAGCACTTAACCGCTAAGCCATCTCTCCAGCCCTAATGTTAAGCTTTTGCCCATGGGAAATGAACATGTTTACATATAAATTCAAATTTTCTAGAGATAAAATACGTAACATGCAAGAACATTGGTCAAATTTCTCTATTGTTACAGGCACAGAGAATTTAAAGATAATCAAATCATGATGTTTACATTCAAGAACTTTGGAGACAATCACATAATCACAAATTTGATGTTTCAATCTGAGTAACTTTAGGTCACTTCTGGTAAAACCTTTTTGTACTGAAACACACTTTGAAAATCATTCCTTTATTTTTGACCTAAACTCATGTCTACATATCATAACTTTTTTTCCAAAGTCTTGTTTTATATATCTATTATAAAAATAAGGTGAAGATTAAAATCATTGTGATGATGACTACATAGTGAATTCCAGATCAGCCTGGGCTAGAGTAAGAACCTACCTCGAAAAACCAAAAAAGAAAATTAATTAATTAATTAATAAGAACTCAATGTAGGACTGAAGAGATGGGTCAGTGGCTAAAGGTACTTGTTTGCAGAGCCTCCTAGCTCAGGATTTAATTCCTTAGTACCCATGTAAAGCCAAACATATGAAGTGGGGATAATCTCTGGAGTTCATCTGCAGTGACAAAAAGGCCCTGACATACCCATTTTCTCCTCTCTCTCAAGGAAACTAATGAAAACATTTTTAAAACAATGGACACATACACACACTCACAGTATAGTACATTATTCCCACCCTTTAGAAGGTAGAGGCAGGAGTATCAGAAGTTCAACATTATCCTCAGCTGCATACTGAATTCAAGATTAGCCTCCACTACATGACCTGTCTCAAGAAAAGAAAACTTGGGATGGGGAGATGGCTTAGTGGTTAAGGAACTTGCCTGCAAAGGCGAAGGACCCAGGTTCAATTCTCCAGGACCCAGGTAAGCCAAAAGCACAAGGAAAGTGGAAAATGTAAAATGTCAGGAAACATACATTCAGAGCTAGATAATTTTGTTCTCTCCCTAATAAATAAATAAAATATTTTGTTTTAAAAATCACTGTAATGATAAGGAGTGGGTAGAGCCAAGGAGATATATAGATTAGTACATAATACTTTTGCCTTTGACAATTTAAAAGGAGACATGGATAATAACTTTTTCTTACTCTAAAGAAACCTTTGGATGGAAGTTTTCAGAAGTCTGATGAGTTTTCTGGAGTTATAATTTTGGTGACTTGGGGAGAAGTAGCTCCTGATGCTCTGCGATGGCCATTGTCTTGGTCATTTGGCTCAGTGGCAACTGTGCTGAGGCCTAATGAGAGCTGATTTGGAGGACTATGTGGAAGCAGAGCCAAACATGCAACTGGCAGGAAACAGAGAGCCTAGAGCTGAAATGCTGAGACTTGGCAGGGCACTCAACCACTGTATATTTGCTAAACATATATAGTAAATAGCAGATTTTCTCATGTGCTATGGAAGGATGGATATAAAAGAAATGAAGACAAAGAAAACACTGGCCAAAAGGAAAATGAGACAACAATTCTGATGACCTTGATAGGCATGCTAGTTCCTACCACTTAGACCTTCAAGTATATTATTTCTCTGTCTTCAATAACTATTTTTTTACATTACTGGCCATGTAATTGACATAAAAGCACTGAAGCCTGAAAAGTAAGACTTTTATTAATTTAAGCTTGTTTGCTTTACTGTTGCATATATACATATGAACAGTTCTGATTTTAAGTGAGGTTAGCAGTTAAAAGTAATCAGAGTCGGGGCTGGAGAGATATCTCAGCACTTAAGCATCACTTGCTTGCAACCTCTAATGACCAGTGTTCAATTCCCCATAAAGCCAGATTCATAGTGGCACATGCATCTAGAATACATTTGAAATGGCTGAAGGCCATGGCACATACTTTCTCTCTGTCTCTCTTTTCTCTCTCTCTCTCTGCTTGCAAATAAATAAATAATAATAAAAATTAACAAAGAGTAATGAGATGTAAAAGAAGACATGAGGTCAGTAGCTGCATTGAATTCGCACTGTGTAAGGTGGCCCATGGAATACTATGAGGTTTGCTTTATCTGAATGCTATTCCTCAGCCTACTAGGAATCCAATTTTCTAAAACATCAACTGTTTTTGCAAAATAAAAAGCTGCCAATTTTGTCATTCCTCTGTTATTAAAAGGAACTGACAGAACCCCATATGAGAACCAGATGTGGCACATTTTTAATACAGGCATTTATATTTATTTGCTTTTGATCCAGAAACAACCTCTTGAGGACATTATTCATTTGATTTATCTTTATTACAAAAGCTATGCACAATCTTCCTCCTGCATTTTTATTTACCCATTTTAGGATTATATTACTTTTTGAGAATATTTGATTTCTTTTTTTTCCCTATTGTAAGTTTCAATGTGAGTTCTCTTTCCTGAAATTAAAAATGAGCCAGAGTAACTTACATCTCTTAAGACAAATCTTTAAGAAGCAATGTATAGTTCACGCTTTCTCTACCACAGATGCCATATTGTTGTCACTACTGACTACTCTGCCCCTGAGAGTACTGGGCAGGAGGATAATGGAGATGTATAAGTAAAATTATTAGGTAGAACATAGTAGAAACTTACTAGGAAGTAATATTAGAATTAGATGTTGGTTTGCATAAGGCATCTGGGTATGGGGTGATAATTTAGCATAACATACCTATTGTGTAAGATACTATTCATGTAAAACAATGTGTATTTAAGAAACTTCAATTTAACCAGGAATCTTTATTTCTAACCATGCAACCTCCAATTGGATTTCTCAGATAATGACATTCTGGCCCAGAAGTGATTTGCAGCCCTGTCAGGAGACAGTGCAGCCTCTTGGCAGCTTATTTCCTGCACAAACATGCTCATCTCGATTGTAGGGAAAGGTTCCCAACTTCCCACACTGGGAGGTGTACTTATCACCTACTTCATTCCTGCCCCTCAGAAGCACCTGAACCACATTCTGCAGAGATATCTGCTATGGAAAAACCCTGATTTTGCATCTCACAGTCAAGAGCTACACTACTGAATCAAAGGTAGAAAACTAGGAAATTGATAGATGGAAAGAAATTTCCAGGTAACCTTGGGAAACTTTTTTACAGTCTCTTTTAAGGACTAAATACTACTGGAGAGTTTGACTGTAATTGCTAAGAGCAGAAGTGCTACATCTTTTGTCCTGCCTTACCAACTAATTACCATGAAAATACACCAGAGGTTTAGGACAGCTAGCTGGGACAATCACCTCACCTACAGAATATCCAATACAGTAAAAATTTGGGCACAGATAATATATAAGGACTTTTGATCAAAGATCATGCAAGATCCATGAAACAAGAGGGTGTTATTGGGTGAGATTTTGCTAGTATTGTTTTGAATCTTTATGTATGGGCCAAAGGTCTGGTCAATGGTGTACTCTACTTGAAATCTGAAGGCCTGCAACAGATTTAAGTTCCAACTCTCATTAGAATTTTGATTAAAATATTGTGAAATTATCAAAATGTACATGAATCAAATTTTAATATACTTTATGATAAGCAGATGGATCTTTTCTGGAGGAGGTGTTTCACGGTGGGTGGACATGAGGTTTATTTACCCAGCTTGCCAGTACTTCTAGCTCACGCTCACTGTTATCTCTTAGCTGTTGTGTTTGACTAGATATGATGACCAGCCTCAGCTCTGCCATGCCATGATGAAATGTCTCAAAACTGTAAGTCTGAAATAAACCCTTTCCTCCCATTAGAAAAAAAAGACACAGATATTCTAATTATGATAAGAGAAATTTAAACATTTCTACTAGGATGATTTAGGAAACACAAATCCTGTTACTTGCTACATTATGGCAAAAGTGAATGATGCTAATGAAGGGAAGAAAGGATATGACATTCAGACTCAATTTAAGAGAAATATTTTGTGGGGAAAAAGGAAGTAGACCATATTATGTTGAGTGACCATCATCAGGAAAGAACAGTAGCTAATATCCAGAGCATGTCTAAGAACTTTTGTCACTTGTTTAGGGCACTAGATAATATCAGAAGAATCATGGAATGATGTAACAGTAGGTTGGTAAAGAGGCTTAGATTCACTATGTAGCAAGGACCCATAGGTTTTGAACTTCACATATTGCACAATTCTTTAAAGATTTACTTTTATTGTTTTAGAAATGATACACATAGTATTTACAGAGAAAGCTGTTAAATCCTCAAATAAGTCCTTGATAGTTGCTTGTCTCAATGAACAAAACAAAACAAACAAAAAACACAAGTGGTTTCCTATTTCATAAAGACTGCAAAGTTATTGATTCATGTTTAAAACAAGAAAAATGAATAAACATATTGAACCTTAATGATGACCATGATATTTCTGAAAGCATTGATAGAATTAAAATCACACTAAAAATCACCAACCTATAAATCAGGAATGGGCAGTCACAAACTTACAGTGGGCCACATGCACAACGAAGTACATTAAAAATTCAAAAGTCATCATCATATCATATTCACACCATCATAAACTCAAAAAAGCCCACACATATATGAAGAGAGCAAGACAGCTTGGTGAGTTAAGTACTGGTTGTGAAAGCATGAAGAACTGAACAGAATTTGAGTCCTCAGAACCCATTTAAAATGCTACATGTGGCAAAATGCACCTTGTTGTAGTTGCCTTCACATTGCTGGGACAAAACACTAGACAAAAGCAGCTAATGGGAGAAAAGAGTTTATTTTGGCTTACAGTTTCAAGGCAAGGGGTCATGTTGGTAGAATAAATATGGTAGAGCAGAGGTTGAACATCACTCCTTGTGACAACAGGTGAAGGTAGCAGTAATAGAATGAGCAGAGCTCTGCCAAGAGGCAGCTGGCTATAAGACCCTTAAACCCACCCCCAATATCTCATCTCCTCCATCAAGGCTCCAACTCCCAAGTCACAACAAGCTAGGAACCAAACATTGAAAACTCATGAGTTTCTTTATTCATTACATGTAATTCAACCACCACATACCTCTAACCTCACACCTGTGGAGGAGGGCACAAGAGGATCCCTAGGGCATAATGACTTCCTTGTCTAACCAAACAATTGAGCTATAGATCAATTGAAGGAACCAGGCTCAAAAAATAGGGTGAAGAAATGAGGAAGAGATATAACATTAATTTCTGTCATTTTACATGCAGACATATGTACCTGCATATATATGTCTGTGGTGTGTGTGTGTGTGTGTGTGTGTACATACACATGTAAAATTTCATACACAAATATATGGACAGCACATATATATATTCAATATATTATAGATGGTGCATAGATAGACAAAAGACAGGTAGGCAATTCTTTTTAACAAAGGCCTACACCCCTGTTTAAATAGACTTAACTAAACCCATTTCTCCCTGGAAAGAAATACATTGGCTCAATTCCAAATCCACTTAGCTTTATTGTTTTACATAACTAGAGAAGCAATGATACCATAACGTTCTACATCCTAAAAGACGGACTAAATGGTTGAACCTTCATCAGGTCCTTAGAGGGGAAACACCTGAATCACAGGGCCCTGGAGAAGGTAGGATGAAGACTAACCTTAATCTTCTCCTATTTCTCCCTCTCTGTACTTCTCCTCTCTCTTCTCTCTATGTCTTTTATATTGCCTATTATTTTTTCCTTCTTTTCCTTGGTGGTAGCTTGTAAGTCCCATTACCAGCATATGACTAATATCCACAATGAGCATTTGATAGAGAGACCTACAAAATTTCCCAAAAGAAGACAGATTTCTATTAGAGTACTTGATGACTCACCAAAGGTTAGTGGTAAGATCCTACTGCTGAAGATACCATATGCTGTTGGTACGGAACATGGAGTGACCTGGCTGGAATCTGGAAGAGAGTCAGTCCCCAGACAGTTAGCTTGTCTAGTGCCAGAAGGTGCTACATGAGTGACTGGGGGAAAATGACCAACATTTGTCCAAGCAAGTCATGGTCTAAGCTACTCAGCAGCAAACAACCTGACATGTTGCTCACACAAGTGCAGTAGTGGCACACAGCCATGGTGGATAACAAACTGCTCTTGATTTGGCTAACTGATCTGCTCAGTAGAATGGAACCCATAGCTGGAGCTGGGAAGCAAGTCAGAAACATATCCAAAAAATGAGCCCATTCTACATTATCAAGCTCCCACCAATTGTGGCCCACAAGAAGGCCTACACCTATTAAATTTTCTCTAAAATAACAATGGTTATCTCATTTATCTGGGGCTGACTTCACTGTCCACTGGAGAATTTGCTTCTCTTTTTTAGATGGATGCAGATCCTGAGGAGGAAAAATCAGACCATCGCACCTTAACAGGGCCCCAGATGAAACCAAGAGTAACTGCGGAAATTACCAAGAGTGCTGCTTTCTTGGTGAACCTTATACCAGCACAAGGGTGAAGGAGATAGACACAGGGAACACTCAACTCCTATCAAACCAGAGGTCCAGAGACACAGAGGCTCCCATGACCTCATCAGTGAAGTAGACCTAAAACAAACCCAACATGGTTTAGGAAATTTGCGGAAGAGGAGGTGTAAAGATTGTTAGAGCCACATGTTGGGACATTATGCACAAAGACATTGCCTCTTACCCATAACTGGTGTACACCCCCACAATGTATGACCAGCATTCCCCAACTAGCAGGGTCCCTGAGGAGGGGGAGGACAGGCAGGAGGCTAACAATGATACCAACATTACTAAATATACACCATGTACATCACTAATAAAAATAATAAATAAAAATGTTTTAGAGTAGGGCTGAAAAGATGGCTTAGTGGTTAAGGCATTTGCCTGCAAAACTGAAGGACCCTGTTTTGATTCCCCAGGATCCATGTATGACAGATTCACAAGGGGGTGCATGCATCTGGAGTTTGTTTGCAGTGGCTGGAAACCCTGCATACCCATTTTCCCTTTCTCCCTCTATCTCTGCCTCCTCTCTCTCTCTCAAGTAAATAAATAATTAAAAAATTTAAAAATGTTTTAGAGTAATGCAAACTGTAGTATATATTCACTATTATGTATTTATTAAAACCCATATAATTTGAAGCAGAAAAAATGAACCTTAAAACCTACCAATTTAAAAAGTACAGGTGATACCAGGATGCAGAATTTCACCAAATAACTGTATTATGAACATAAAAAGAGGATACTAAAGTACATTGTAGGAGAAATAAACCTTAATTGAGTTATGAATTTTGTGGAAGTAATATGAGTAAAGGTGGAGAGAACTGCACATAATCCCTATAGTCTAGATTGTGATGTTTACTAGGGTGCTTGAGTCAACAATTGCACACATGCATATATGTATTCAACATATTCAACATTTAAGTCAACAAGTGGCAGATGATGAAAGGCAAGATCTTTTACTATTGCAGTGGATGGAACACATAAGCAAGATTAGGTTAGAAAAAATCCTTATTTCATGACTGGAGAGATGGCTTACCAGTCAGGGCATTTGCCTGTGAAGCCTAAGGACCCATGTTAGACTCTCCAGAACCCATGTAGGCCAGAGGTATAAAAGTGAGGCAAACGCAATGTTGCACATGCCCACTAGGTGACTCAAGCTTCTGGAGTTTGATTTCAGTGGCTGAGTCCCTGGAGTGCCAATTGTCTCTTTCACTCCCTCTCTCTTTCTCTAAAACAATAAACAAAAAGTCCTTTAATAGATTACAGATAGAGATATCAATACTCACTCATAATTAATACAGGCACATGATTAAACACAGAACTAGTTATGGATATGAGTATTAGACATGAATTTTCTTATCCGATGAATAAGAAGATTTAGCATCATTGGAACACCAGAAGCAATCAACACACACCCACTATGTTTCTAATATTTTCTAAGAATATAAATAGGTTTCTTTAGAAAAGTAAGTAATCTTGGAACTGGAGAAGGAAATATACAAGTTGACTAAGGAATATCATGCCAGGTCTGAAAGTATAAAATTGGTTAAAACAATAACTTACATATATTTTAATATGTGAAAGAGACAAGACCCAACATAATAGTCCTGAGTGGTCAAAGCTAGAAAAATCTGAGAAACAAAATGGGGTGTTATATAATGGTACATGGAACAATGTAAGTATCTAAGAGTCCATATGGATGAAAATAAATTATTCCATTAATTAATTCATGGGAGAGAGAGAGAGACAATATCCCTTATAGCTATTCCCTTCACACAGAAAGAAAACATAATTCCACATTAGAGTGAGCTGTGCATAGTGACTGACTTTCAAAGAGTCCAGGAGGAAAATAAAAAAAGAACTTTATGAAGACTAAGCTAAAATCAACTACTCTAGTCAGGTGTTCAAGTTAATATGCCATATCACTCATGTATCATTGAAGTAATGTAATTAAAATAGTACCTTATCTCTGTGATCATTTTCTAATATCCCATAATTCTGTTTTAATCAAGGTAAAAGTATAAGATCAATTCCATTAGGGAAACATTCTACAAAGTAACTGACCAATACTTCTCAAATTATGAAAATCATAAAAACCAAGGAATGTCTGAGTGGCTATAACAGCCCTATATTTTCTAAGGAGCCTGGCAACTAAATTACATTGGATATTTTGATTGGAACTCTGGAATGGAAAAACAGAATTGGGTATAATTGAGAAAATGAGAATGTAGATTTAATACTATATTGATTTCTATTTATATAATTTTTTGAGAACTGTAATATATAACTTTGAAATATTCCCACTGGGTCAATCTTTTTTGTCCCCATTCCCATTCACTGAGGGTTTTCAGAAGACAATTTTCTTTATAGCTATTCCATTCTCAAAGAAAGTAAACATAATTCTACAAAAGTCATGGGTGATCTGTGCATATTCACTGACATTCAAAGAGTACAGAAGAGAAAGGTTGTGGGCTTGGTAGCACACGCCGTTAATCCCAGCACTTGGGAGGCAGAGGTAAGAGGATCACTGAGAGTTCGAGGCCACACTGAGACTACATAGTGAATTCCAGGTCAGCTAGGCTAGAGCGAGAGCTTACCTCAAAAAGAAAAAAAAAAAAAAAAAAAAACAACAACAACAACAACAAAAACATGAAAGGTTATCTCAGAAGGGTTGTCTGTAATCACTGTGGGGTCCTGAATGTCAGTTTCTGAGGGGGCCAATTCCTCAGAATATACCTTCACAACCTGTGGCTGTTACATTATTACTTCCCCCTTCTGCCAAGTTCCCTGTACCTTGGAGTATGTATTTATGTCTCCTTTAGTGTTGAACTCTCAGCACCTCTGATCATATGCTTTTGTGACTATACAGCACTAACTCAAGCTATGTATAACAAGGAGAATCTGAAATCATTCTAGATAAAAGTCTACTAAAATTAAAAAAGAAAACTTCTTCATTCGTAGACACGTGCAATTTTGTGTTCAGAATGAGCTGATAATATTTTCCATGCACACATTTTACATTTTATAAGTGGCACAAGTTTTGAATCAACACTTGTAGTGTCAAATATTTAATACGCAATGCTCTTTGGATTTTTCTCTGTAAAATTTACCAAGTACACTGTACCTAAAGATGATGTAAAACATACCAGCCTCAGATACCTTAATCAGACAATAAATGGAGTTGTTAGTGAAGTATCCATATGCAACACTTTCCATCTCTCCCTCTTTTTGACATTTTCCAACTTTAATGAATATCCATTCTGTAATAAATGACGCTTAATATCTAATGGCATCTATTTAAAATAGCAGTGACATCTATAAAACAACATAAATAGTTGTATAGAAATATTTTTTAGTATTTTTATTTATTTGAGAGAGACTGAGAGAGAGAGAGAGAGAGAGAAAGAAGGAAAGAAAGAATAAATATGGGCATGTTAAGGCCTCCTGCCACTGTAAACAAACTACAGACACATGTGCTACTTTATTTATTTGGCTTTATGAGCATACTAAGGAATTGAACCCAGGACATCAGGCTTTGTAAACAAATGTCTTTGACCACGAAGCAATCTCTCTAGCCCAAGATTTTTAAATTGTTAAATGGGGAATGGTCGCTGAAAGGGAAATTCAAAGATTTTTTTTTTAATATAAGCCATTTAAGTCACAACCTTAGGGCAGTCAATAAGCTGGGCAATATTTTCTCATATGAATTTTAGGTACCTTTCTGACCATTTTTTATTAAATCTTATTTTTTCACATTTTAGCATGTAATTCACAAAATTGTGTATGTTCAAGGCTGATAACATGATGATTTGATTGCATGTACCATGTCCTTCTTGCCATAATAAAATCAATGAGCATGTCCATCATCCATGATAGTCACCATGCGTGTGTATGAGCCCAGTGAAAATGACAGCATACTGAGTTTCAAGTAAATGCTGTAGTTCCATCATCTATACTTACCAGAATATACTTTAGATTCCCAGAAATTATCTCATAATTGAAAATATGTACTTTTTGACTGTTACCTCCACACTTGTATAATTTACTCCCATTCCATCCATGTCACAAAAATGATTTCTGTTCCTTTTTAGATGAGTAATTGCCCATTATATGAATGCATATATCAATGAGTACTCCTATTGCTTTCCAATTCCCATGTCTTGGTCACTGTGAATATCACTATATCAAGGAAAGAGGGCAGACAATTCTTTGAGCTATTGATTTCAATGTTGAATGCACAGCAAAAAGCAGGTTTGTTGGATCACATGGAATAAATTTTTCAGAAACTTTCCCTCTGCTTCTGGTTGTGGCTATACTGATTCCTTTCCCATCAAGGATGCTTTGGTGGAACCTTTTATACACAACTCCACTGCTTTTTTGGCTACTTTTCCTTTTAATAGAATCCTAACAGCTATATATAAGGTGATATCTCTTTGCACCTTTCATTTGGATTTTCTCAGTGATCCATGGAATTGATTCCTATCTTAAAATAGTACCATAGTACTGAAAATATCCTTGTATAGGTTATGGTAAGGAAACCAATAACCAATGGGACTAAGAGGCTAATTTCTTCAGTCTATACCATTAAAATAATTATTTTAGTAGATTTTAATTCTATAGTAAAATGGATCAATTAGAGTTTTCCCCTTCAAAAGTTTGATGAAAAAAATTTGATATTTAGCCTCAACATTAAAATCTTAACATTCAATATCAGTTTATAAAGATCAGATTTGTTTATTTTCATATACCTATTTACCAGTAAAGTTAATTCAAAGCTTTTCAACCAAATAAACATATGGCCATATTATTGAAAACCTTGTCACATTTAGTGATTACAAAATATAACTGTGAAAGCTCATTGCTTACCATTCAGAGTCATAGAATATGCTTTCCAAAAGAATTCATCTTCTGCACAGGAAATGTCAGATCTTAATTTACAAGTAACTATTATTCTAATCTTTTTCTGCGTATAAACCATGCTAATATATTTTCACCCTCTTCATTTATTGATTAGCATGTGTTAAATAAACAATTACAAACCTTTGATATTTGGAGAGCCCATGAATTACTACCTGCATGTAGGTTTTTTTTTTTCTATGTAGGAAAATATTTAAAAGCTCAATTTTGTACTATTAAGTTGATTTGCAGCAAAACACAGACAGTGGATGCATTTTTTGTTAACAGGAGGTTTGTGTCTACAGGCAAGTTATCTATGTGTAGAAAATTACTCCAGATTCAAAGTGCATCCTTGAAGACACATTGTGTAGCTGAACTTTAACGGGATGAATGTTATCCCTGTATATACCACAAATGCAATTGTATGCTTATAATTTAGTCATGAACAGTCCAAACAGTTGAACTGAATTGTGTGTGATTATTAACTTTTCTCAAATCTTTTACTGTTTCATTAAAAATGAATATATTTTAAAGGAAAATATGAATCATTTTATTTCTCTCAAAATTGCTTATGATGAGATTTTGATGAGAAAGGAAAGAGTGAGTTTCTTGAAAGTCTGTGAGATACATTTAAAGTTGTTCTATGCTTTTCTTGGTTGATAGAGTAAAAATTTCAAGAAAGTTTATCATCTTCCAGTTACTTATGGGTTAAAGAATATCTATTATACAGTCATCTAAATACAAGGCCTTTTCAAAGAATTTTTGTTTTCTGCTTATTTACTTTGTAAATAAAATTATGGCAAATATATGCCAGCGTTTTCATGATCTCTATGTTTTAACAATTTCCACAATGTTTATAAAATATTACTTTTTATATTATTATAAAAGTTATTGTTTGTTCCATCTTACATTGTTTCTGAATATACAGCCATTTATAATGTTAATTCTTTTGTAAATCATGTAGTTGGTCTGATTAGTATATTCACATTAGATAATTAATTAAGGGTGCTAGATTTTATTGAAGACAAACATTTCTTTCCATGACTTTGAAATAGTCATGTGAACATAAACTTGGATATGATTTATTAAATGTTTTATTTTGCATAATCAGTGTTTGGCAAGTTGCTTTGCACATGTAAATGTATCATTATTAAAATTATACACTATTCTTTATCCAGTTAATATTATCTCATCTACCCAAACAGAATTATCCATATCTTTACTTAATTCTTTATATAATTCACCCTTAGGCTTTCTATTTAATCCAAAAATGAAGTCTTTAAATGATGCATTTTACCAAAATGTCTTGGGTCTGTACTAGCATTTTAATCCTACATCATTTTTGGATAACTCATTGCACTTATAGTTTTAAAATTTCAGTTCAACATTTTTTACTTAAAAAGTTATAATGTTTATAACATGTTTTTTTGAGAAAAATGACATTGGATTCTGTTTAAACCATTAATTTAATGAATTATTACAGGTGTTATAATAAATTTCCTGCTATTTCATGTAAAGTTTATAATCCCATCAAGAATTTTTTTAAGGACTTAAAACTTTTCAGTCACTTTCCCTTAACTTGTGAACATCTCATCACAATAAGTTGCTTATATCTCAACTGGAAATGCTATTCCAACTCCTGTTACACAAGGAAACCCTAACATGGTTTCTATCATTTTTATAAAAGTGGTTCCCATAAGGCCACTTCACTACATTGAATATCGAGAAAATAATAAGGAAAAACTTATGAACCTCAGATACAAAGACAGCAATTACTTAATGTCCTCTAAATATTTCAAACATTACTTGGAAATAGTTAGTTGCCAGAAAAACAATTATGAATTTGGCTTTGTTGGTATTTTTGTTAATAACATGCATGCTAATCTGTAAAATTCTATCTTGTAAAAAAGATATCCAAACATGATTCAGGTTTGATACTTTATACAACGTTGAAAATTATAACATATAACAAATTAATTTCTGCATCCCTTTTTCTGAGTTGCTATATAGATGCCTATTCCTGAAATTCATATTATTTTATATGTTCTCTCATTAATTGAAGAGTAAAATAACATCATGGACAATACTTCTTCTATAGTGATAAGAAATCTGAAAAATGTTCCATTACAAAAATGTTCCATTACAATAAAGGGTTTATTCTTCCAAATTTCTAACAATTGCACCTGCTTAAATACAGAAAATATGAAATCAGGAGAAATTCTGAGTCTGTTTTGTGTGTCTCAATTATCTTGTTTTAAAAGGCAGAAATTCAATATCAATATTAAAAAGCTCTCTACTAGAGAGTGAAGAAATGCTCCCCTTATAATTATCTCTAGTTCTTTATCTTGAATTATTAAACATTATTTACATGACTATGAACTTACTAACCTACAACAAATTAATGCCTATAGTTTTTCTGACTTTTAACTCACCTAGAACCATTTAGTAAACTTATTAATAGTCTATTTCCATATTTAAGAGTCAAAATCAAGTTTATATGTTTTTAATTCAATTATCAGTAATCTTTATTATTCATCTTAAATGTATGAATTTCTACCAGAGTAAATGTTACAATAAAAGAAAGCAGGAGACAAAACTAGCATAAAATAAGTGTTTTGCTCAACATGCTTACTCCATATTTTAAGCTTTTTTAAATATAACTGAAAAAATGTCAAATTAAATAGGTGTTTAAAGCAAACAGAACTCATTCCTGTGTTGTCATGCATTGCATGTTGTGGCAAGTGCAGGGAAAAAACAGAAATGTTCATCTGTGGAACTATTACAGAGGTTCCAACTGTCTAGCCAAGTCCAAATCATTTATTTTCATTTCTGTCTTAAAAGTTTGTGGTATGTAGCAGATGTGGATGCTAAACCTACTTTTTAAGAACTTAATTTTAGACTTGTGAACTTTCAAGAGAAGTCTCATTAAATTATGCTCTGTAAAACATTATCTTTCCCAAAGCTTCCTAGATTTTTGAACATGGGAATGTGTCAAAGAGGTTTTAGAACATGTTTAGAATACTTTTCAAGATTTTATGCCTAAGAATAACTTGTTTGATCAACTGTATGTCTGGAAAGGCCTTAAATCACACAACCAGATACTGAAAGAACTTACTTTCCGAGCTATTGTTACATACCTCAAAAACTACATTTCCTTCCTGTGTAAAGAACATACTGGCAGGAATTTAGTTGCACATAGGAACAAATATGAATGCATATCAAAAAGCATGCTTTCATTTTTTTTTTCATTCACTCCATTTTGTTAATTTTATTATAAAAGTTGTGGCAAACTGGAGCAATGGCTCAGCAGTTCAGGGCACCTGATGTCCAGAATCTGATTCCCTGGTACCCATGTAAAGCCAGGTGTACAAATTGGTACATGAGTCTGGAGTTCATTTGCAGTGGTGGCAGGAGACCCTGATGCACCCATTTTAATTCTCTTTCTGCCCCTCCCCCCCCGTCTCTCAAACACACACACACACACACACACACACACACACACACACACACACAAAGGGAGAGAGAGAGAGAGAGAGAGAGAGAGAGAGAGAGAAGAGAGAGAGATCTTATGTGATTTGGTGGCAAGACTTCTTATGATGGCACAACCATAGGAACATTGACTGTTGTTGATCACACTTACACATGTGTCAGATATTGTGGGGACTCTCATTCTTGTCATCTTGCAGAAATGAATACAGGCAGGAGACACAGTGAGCTTGAGCAGAATTTTATCTGGCATTCCAGCAGGTGTAAAACAAGAGCAACAAAGGACAGTTGTAGTGGAGTGCCCTAAGCCTGAGAGTGATGGGAGTAGCATAGTGGGCTCTTCATTGTAGATTTTAAGTAAGATTTATGAATATTTGTGAGCGAGATGACATAATCATGAAGTAACAGCACCCTTTCTCTGTCTCATACCATACTAGACCATATATTCCCTTTTTAAGTGTTTTCTCCACAAAGGGGAAGGATGTCAAAACCACAGTGCAAATGGTCTTTTGAGAATGAAGAGCTTTTAGTAGTGCCCATAGGGGGGTGGATACCCAGGAGCTTTAGTTTCTGATAGACTGAGAACACTCTCAATGCAGCTTCAAGTGTGTTTCGCCACAAAGGGACCTCTGTATTCTGAGCAGACACAAGTTACCAACAGGGTAGTGCAGATTTCCTTGATGGTTTCATATTTAATAACCTATCTGCTTGTTGGTTTTTTTATCTTGTGTGTGTGTGTGTGTGTGTGTGTGTGTGTGTGTTAGGTGTGGTCCATATCTGTATATGTGCCCTTACAAGACCCTATGCCCTCTCCTGTGCCATAGCTGCTCACTTGCGGTATCTGGAACAGATCATCAGGTGTCCGGCTCCATTGTCAGTTTTCAGTTTGAGCCAGTATTACTGATACTGGAGTTTCTTGTTTGTTGTGAGCCCAGAATATTTCCTGGTCTTTGCTTCCTTTTGAGGTACTCGGATTACGGATGCTAGCTATTTATGTGGGATCTGAAGATTTGAACTTGGGCAGTTTCAGGTTTGCTCCAACCCCCATGCATGCATTTGCCATTTCTCCAGCGTTCTGATGACATATCTAAAGGACAATCTGAGGCGACGGCGTTCTTAGACCCTTTCTTCTTCACAATTTAGTCTTTTGCAATTACATGTAAGAGTATGGGAAAAGGCAACCAAAGTGTCTTGCTTATGTTCCCTTTGCGGGGGGCCAGACGGATCTTGTTGAGAATGACTTTGTTGTGTTGACCACAGCACTCTTACCTGGTTGCTTTACCTAACTCATACCGAGGTGCAACCTCTCTTATTTTTCTTTACTAGTCTCAGACTTACTATTTGAATCCTAACATTCACCTCATCCTTAAAAATGTAAAATTAAATCATTATATCGACTTAAAAACATATCTGCAATAACCAGTACCATCTATTTCATTTTTCAAATTCTAAAACTACAGCTGACTTAGTCACTTTCAACTCTTTTCTTCATTTGTGTATTTATGAGAGAGAGAGTGAGAGAGAAAGGAAGGAAGGAAGGAAGGAAGGAAGGAAGGAAGGAAGGAAGGAAAGAAGGAAGGGAGAGAAAGAGGCAGAGAGACAGAGAGAGAGAGAGAGAGAGAGAGAGAATGACAGAGAACTCCAGATGCACACACCACCTTGTGCATCTGGCTTACCTGGTTAACGAATCAAATTCTTTCTGGTTGACTGACGAGGAGTCTATTCAAATTCTCTGGTAGTAGATAGTAGAGGAAGTCTTTCTTTTTTTGGTGTGCGTGTTTGTGTGTGTGTGTGTGTGTGTGTGTGTGTGTGTGTTGGGGGGTGCTTGAAAATATTTTTACAGTGAAAGTTTAAAAAAAATGGGATAGTGTCTATATAGTGAACTGTCCAAAGACTATTCCTGAACTTAAAAAAAAACACACAAATACTCAAAATGATGGAAGTTTCTTTAAGAAATAGTTTAAAAAGTTCCTTGAAATTTCCCATCTTTCTTTCTGTGATAGTTGATATCTGGCTGTTTTTATATATGCAAAGTTACAACTTTCTCTATCATGTTTGATGAATGTTTGTCCAAGTTCCATTGCCAAAAATGTGTTGTCTAAAATGCCTGTTTGGTTTTAAAAGATGGAACTCCACCCTGTGCCTGGTTTTAAGTATATATGGAATGTTACGATAAGACACAGTAGTAGTGGTCAGACATGGAAATGGTGGCAAAGCAAAAACATTACATGTGAAAGTAACTCAGTATTTTAATAAAGTAGAAAAGTTAAAATTGTAGGTGATGCTCATAACATTTTAAGATTTCACAACTTCTTTTCCTCATCCTCCATTCATATACATGGTGGGATGTTAGTGGAGTATGGTTCTGCTTAAAGCAGCTAATGACAAGCTATGACAACAGAATGGTCTGATGGCAATAATTAAAATATGGAGGAACAAATGAAATTAGTAGTATAAAAATAGCTCAAATGAACACAATGTGATAATTGTAGATAAATTTAGATATTATGTAATAATAAGAAGGTCAATGTAAATTGAAAACTAAAATTAGCTCCTTTTGTCTGACTATACTGTTTCTTCACAATAGAAGACATTGATTGATAGATATATTTTCTGCCATTATTTTAGAGCTGAATGCTCTATTTAGTCTTTCATTAATTTATTCTTATGAAGATACATGTAACAAGCCTACTGAGATTCAGACTCTGTGACAAATGTTGGGAAGCAAATGGTTGTAAGGCTACATCTGAAGGTTTATGTCAGAAATGAGCACACCTTGAAAGTGTAAGGTACTAGATAAAATAACAAAAGTGAGGAGATGGGATCCCAGTGGATGTGTGTGAGTGTTCTATATAAAGAAAAATGGATAAACATATACAGTTGTAAGCTTAATGCAAGTTTGAATAATTCATGTGATAGAATATAAAAAGAATGTGTCAAAACTTGTAATTTAAAGATAATAGTATGTCATTTACACTACTGAAAAATGGAATCCTGACCTCACAAAGGAGCAGATATATTGGTTAAAAAACCTCAATCTAACTTATTGGCAGACATTTCATAGATAATAAAATATGAATGCTATTTTGAGAGAGATTAAATATTAAATGTGATTAAATGTGAATGAGTGTGGTCACTCAAATATAACTCAAAATCATGGGCTGGAGATATTGCTCAGTGGTAAAGACCTAATGACCTGGGTTCAATTTCCCAGTACTCACATAACACCAGATAAACAGCGGCATATGCATCTGAAGTTCCTTTGCAGTGGCTAGAAACTTTGGCACAACCATTCTCTCTCTCTCCCGTATCACTCTCTGCTGTAAAAAATATTTTACAAAGAATATATATATATATATATATATATATATATATATATATATATCAAACATTTTAAGGTTTTTCTTTAAATATTACTGACCAAGAAAAGAGCTCCTTTGGACTCAACTGAAGGTAGCAGGTAGCATATTACAGCCTCATTTCCATTTAAAATTGTTTGCCTTCATATATATATATATATATATATATGTATATTTATCATTAATGGTCATAGGTTCATGATGAGACATGTAATTGGGGTATATCTTTTACATTTTGATAAAAGGAAGTCTTCAATGTAATTTGTTAAACAAAACAAAATTTAGCTTGCACATAGAAATTGTTATAAAATAGAAATTTGGATGTATCACATAATGTGTAATATAGTGAAAGGTGTAAGTTCTAAATTATTGTAATAAATAGTTGAGATAAACCAGCTTAGTAAGAGAAATTGTTGAGGTGACTTAGTATATTTCATTTCATTATCATTTGGCCCACAGATTATGGGCCTGGAAACAGGCAGTACACATGGTGATGGTGATTGACCCAAAAAGAAGAAACTTCTCACCACATGAGGGTGGTAGGAAAACAGAGAAGATGAAGAGGGATTACTGTATCAATATTACCTTTTAGGGGACACCAGCAAGGACCTTCTACTATGCCACACCTCCAGAAGTCCCACCACCACCAATAGTGCTGAGTTTGATAGTAAGCATCTAAATCATGGTTTTATACAGGACAGTCATCAGTCAAACTATAGTACTTGAAAGTCACTGCACTTATTAAGGCTCTGGTTCTCATGAGTCTAACATGGAAATTTCATTCTTTATGTAAACTCCTATGCATATCCATGTTGATAAATGTATATGATGCTCACATTTTGTGCATGTAGGTTTAGATTATTTTATCAGTGTTCATAGAAGTCGTGTGTGTGTGTGTGTGTGTATAGGAACTTTGAGTGTCAGCCCTTCCTTTAAACCCATGTATGGCAGTATCTCTCATGGTTCACTGCTGTATTCCCAAATTGGGCTGACCTGGGAGCTTCTGGGAAATTCTTCTGTCTCTGCCTTCCTTCTTCCAATAGTCCCACTGAGATTACAAATGCCTGCCACATCTGACTTTTATGTGTGTGTTCTGACAATCCAGACTAAGGTATTGGTGTTTACACACCAAGAGCTACATCTACTGAACCATCTCCCCAGCCTTCACCAAAACTTTTTAAAAGTAATAACTTCTAGGGAGTTTGTACAGTAAGACGACTATGAGTAGAACCTTCACTTTTGCTTTTGGTTTTGTATTATATGTGTTTAAATGAGGTTGAGTTGAATTACCAGAAGTAATAATAATAGCAAACCAAGATAATGAAATATATTCTGAAGTACATATTACTTTACCATATATATATATGGTCCAGTAATACACTGGGGGCATCAAAATGAACTCATTTAATTAGTGATGCATAATGGGCCAGCTGGGTTAGGAAAGGTAGATTCCAACTGAAGGGACACATAGAAGGAGATTGAGGAGAATACCAAACCACAAATGACCCTTGTGTTCATATATTGAGAAAGGAGAATGGCAGTTTTAGTGGATGGATGGAACATTATTTGAAGACTTATCTTAAATAAACTATCACATTTCATCAGGCTCACTTGGTTTTGTTTGTTTTCAAACTCAAAGGAAGAAATATATTTCCACTGGGGGAAGAAAAAAAAATCTAATAAATCCATAAAAACACAGGATTTAGGATAGAACTATCAGCTGCCTTAAGAAAAAGGATAATTTTCAAAAACAAAATGAGAACAAAAAATATCAGTTCCAAGTTTAATTGACTGAACAAAGAAAACACATTCAAATTGATTGTGTTCAGAGATTTTTGTATGCCAAGAACAGAGGTAATTAAAATGACATCAATTCTAACATAACTGAAGCAATGCATAATGACGAAACTATACCTGAGCCAGCAAAGCTTCTCCTCACTACATTCTTGCAGGGCTTAAATTTTGATTAGTTTTATTAATAATATTGCTACCACTAATAACTTTATTATTTTAAAATTTAAAAACAGTATTTATTTGAGAGACATTGAGAAAGAGAAAGAGAATGCATGCCCCAAGGCCTCCAACCACTGCAAGTGAACTCCAGATGGCGTGTGCCACCTTGCACATCTGGCTTTATGTGAGTACTGGGGAATTGAAATTGGGTCTTTAGACTTTACAGGAAAGTGCCTTAACTGATGAACCATCTCTCCAGCCACAAGAGTTATAATATTTTATAGCAATGAATTTCACACACTTTCTATCATTTGGAGCATATAAAATTTATATCATTTTAGTATTAATAGAATAAATATCTATGGATGTGAAACTGATGCTTCACTACAATAGAGTGCAGTCCATATATCAAAATTATTGAGTGTTTGAGCAAGAATTTGAACTTAATCCATTAAATCATTAGCTGAACCCTTTATCACTATTCTCATGGTATCTTTGGGATTCAGAACACTTCATAAACTCCCAGACCACATTGCATTGAAAGACTTTTATAAGCAGGATGAAGGATAAGTCTTTTATGATCATTCAGTTACTTTCTTGAGAATTATGGCTTCCCTAGGATTATATTCAGATCCATAATCAAAAGGTTGGTTTACCAAAAAGGATGGCATATTTGTGTTCTCAAAGTTCATTATTTCTTTCTTTCACTAAAAGCTTAGATGCCTCCAAGTTAACAAAAAGTACCTTCCAGAAAGACAGTGTAACATCATAAAATCATTCAATAATGAGATCAAATGGGCCATGATATTAATAGATTTCATGGAATCCTGTACTTTACAGTAATAAATAAAATACTAGCTTCTTGAGAGAAATAAAATACCTCATTGTTAGTTATAGTTGATATACCTCTGTCTCAGCTTACAAATATTCTGATGCATTATTTTCCTAGTTTCACTGTCTACTCTCAGTTCAAATATCCCACTCAGAGTCAGACTGAATCAGACTGGCACTCTGGTCTGGCCAGGGCAGAGCAGCATTCACTGTTGGTGGGGGGGGGGCAATGTCCCTAGCTGACTACCTGCACATGTTACCTTGCTCCTGATCTGTTTGCCTATGGATTTTCCTGGGGCTTTTCCTTCTACGGACTCCTCTCCAGCACAGAGGTCCAGAGGAAACTCCTCAACTTGACACCTTTACTGTTTTCCCTTCTCCTATTTCTCATCTCTTTTGAAACAAATCTTTCATAATTTAATCTTTAAAATGTCCCAGCCTAGCATTCATGAGTTATCTCTTTTTCATCAACATTTTCATTTCCCTGCATGGACTTGAGCTTGTGTCTCTTGATGGTTAGTGATATTGGTATATGTTAATTGCAGTTGAAGCTCCAGGACCTTTTACATGTCAGAGTGCTGATCTGGGTAGAGGAGTATACAGCAAGTAAACCATCTCTAAATCTTTCAAGAAGTACTAAATGTCTGAACTTTGAATCTTACTTGATCCCCTATTAACAAATAAAGCAATTTTCTTTCTATTTTTCATATGACAAGGTAAAGTGTTTCTGTTATCAAGGTGCATTCTTTTGTTAAATGTACTATCATCTTATTTACATTATAGATCTCCTTGAAGGAGTCTTCCATTTTAAAAGTTTGAATTTAATGTAGATACAGACAAATCTGAAAAATATCTTGTAATAGGGTTTTGCACTTAACAAAATACATTTAAAATAAGAATGCCATTATTTTTAACATACAGAATAAATAAAAGTAATCTGATCGTCATCAATTTGCATTTATACCTTTACCACATAACTTAGAGTCAACTCAGCAATACTTTCCTGTTCAGAATGCCTAGAGTTTTCACCACACCATGAATGTCCCTTCTGACTATCCATGCAGAGTGATAGAGTGTTTAAATAATACATTGGAAAGGTTATTTTTGATAGCTAACTATGAACCCCATCAGGAAAATTTAGCAATAGTTCATTCATTCAGTTTAGAATTTTAATTTGAAACTTCATTGAATCAAAGTATGAGGGATGGGCTATAAATATGGCTAAGTGTTGAAGGCACTTGCCTGAAAAGCCTAACAATGCAGGCTTGCTTCCCTAGTACCCAGATAGGCCAGATGTACAAGGTGGTACATGTATCTGGGGTTCATTTGCAGTGGCTAGAGGCCCTTACATGCCCATACTCTTTTTCTCTCCATCTGTGTCTCTCTGTCTCATCTCTCTATCTGTCTGCTTACAATTAAATAAATAAATAAAATATTTTTAAAAATTATGATGTAGATGACATTATCTCAGAAGAAGACATTATGTTTTCCTTAGAAAATCCCCACTGAGATCAAGTTTGCTAGTGACAGCACTGTGGGAACATTGTCCAATCATGCAGTGCTTTATGATAATAGTAGCCTCTCAAATAGATTTTTTTATTATTATTACAGGTATACTTAGTAAGAACACACCATGTGTTGGCACCATCCTTTCCACCATCCCTACCCCCATTACACTGGGGTCCCTCCTCATTGGGATTGCTGGTGTTCCCCATGGGTAGCAGGTTATGCATTGTGAGAGAAACAGAAAGTTATTGGGGGAAGGAAATGCATCTGGGCATGACAACCCAACCCGTGGCTCTTACAATCTTTCTGCACTCTCTTCTGCAAAATTCCAGGAGCTGTGGTGGGTGTATTCAGTCTACTTCACTGATGAGCTCTTAGGAGCCTCTGGATCTGTACTTAGGTAAGTGTTGAGCATACTTAGGGACTGTTTCTCATTCTGGCCATTCAGAAAGCTATTTGTTATCCACAAAGGCTGTGTGCCACTATTGTACTGGCTTGTACATGTGATAAGGGTGTTTGCTTCCTAATACCTTAGACCTCTGGTTGTTCAGACAGTTATTGGCCATTTTCCACCTGTAGCTCATGGAGTATGTCCTAGCACTACATGGGCTAATGGTTCGGTGACTGGCTCTCCTCCAGATTCCAGCCAGGTCTCTCTGTGTTCTGTGTTGGAAGCATATGGTTTCCACAGCAATAGAATCTTATCTCTAAACTCAGACAGGTAATCAATTCCTTTGACAAAAGCCTGTCTTCTTTTGGGCACCTGGTAGGTCTCCCTGAGCAATGGCTTGTTGTGGGTAGCAACTTATTTCTGGTAATGGGAATTACAGACCAGAGCCAAAAAAAAAAAAATAAACAAATAAATAAATAAGGTTAGGCTTCATCCTACCTTCTCTAGGGCCCTTCTTTTCAGGTTCTTCACCCTTACTCCTGTTGATGGTTAAATCTCTTAGTCTATCTTTAAGGATAAAGTCTTCTGTGGCACTAGTTCATTTTGGGTTCAGTTTTGTGTTTTTCCTCCACCCTCTCCTTCCCCTTCCCCCAAACCCTTCCATCCCTATTGTCTGGGCTTTAAATTCCCTATCAGGTATGTCAGCAACTCAAGCTGATTCAGGTAAGGAACCACAGATGAGTGAGGCCATATGGTGTTTGTCTTTCTGTGGTTATGTGAATTCACTGACTATGACCTGTTCCAAATCTGTCAATTTTCCTACAAATTTCATTCTATCATTTTTTCTTACTGCTGAGTAGAATTCCATTGTGTAAATATAACACAACTTTGTCAGCCATTCATCCAATGATGGGCACCTGGGTTGTTTCCAGTTCTTAGCTATTATGAATTGAGCAGATATAAACATGACTGAGCAAATATCTCTGTAGTAAAGTGTGGGACACTTAGAGTAAATGACCAGTAAGAAAATAATTGGGTCTGTAGGTAGCTTTATATTCATCATTTGCAGGAATCTCCAGATTCATTTTCATAGTGTTTATACAAGTTTGCATTCCCACCAACAGTGAATGATCATTCCTCTTTCTTCACATCTTCACCAACATTTGTTGTCACTGGATTTTTTTTTTTCAAGGTAGGGTCTCACTCTAGCTCAGGCTGACCTGAAATTCACTATGTAGTCTCACAGGGTGGCCTTGAACTCATGGCGATCCTCCTACCTCTGCCTCCCAAGTACTGGGATTAAAGGCATGTGCCACCACTCCTAGCTTGTCATTGGATTTTTTAATAATTGCCACTCTTACTAGAGTAAGGTGGAATCACATAGTTGTTTTAATTGGCAATTCCCTGATTGTTAGGGATGTTGAACATTCTAAGTGTGTGTTAGCCATTTGTATTTCTTCCTCTAAGAACTCCCTATGCAGTTTACTGCCCCATTTTTGAGTGCTTTTTTATTGTTTAGTTTTTGTTTTTTGATTTCTATATACATTCTTGATAATAGGACAAAATTTTCTTCCACTCGGTGGGAAATCTCTTGGTTCTGATTATGGTATGTTTGTCTTTGCAAAGCTTTTTAACTTTATGAGGTCCCATTAGTTGTGTGATTGTTTATACCCTGATTTACTGGGGTTTGTTCAGGAAGTTTTTTTCCACTTCTATATTGTGGAAAGTTCCTCCTATTTTTTTTTTTCCAGTAGGAGAAGAGTTTCAGGTCTTAAATTGAGGTCTTATTCCATTAGTACTTGAGGGGTAAGACTGAAGTTTTGATGTTGCTAGTTCCTTGGAAACTGAAGCAATGAACTGTCATCAAATGTATGCCATGACATCTGTGTTTAATTCACAATGTCAGCTGGATTGCTGAAGAGCACTTCTACATGAGTAGTCTCTGACTTGCATACTATGCAATTCCAGTTCACTTGGTAAATCTATATGCTCTTTTTGCATGATTAAGCTTTTAATTTTGTATTAGTTTAAGGGTTTGGTCAATTATTTGATACCTATAATTCCAATATATATTTTCATATCTTTCATATTACTTAGTGAAATAGCAGAAAGAAGTACAACATTCATTCAAAAAATAAAGTATATATTTTCATAACTCTTGAAGAAAATTAAAGGAGAGTTTTAGGAATGTGATGAAAAATTTTTATCATGTAAATCTCATACTCTAGTACACAAAGAAATATAGATAAGGCATAGGACATTGTAAATAAAAATGTGGTCAACATGAAGCATTGCTAGGTATACATTTAAAAAGCTACAATATAAACAATGATTTTACCAAGTGTTGTGAAGATTATAGAAAAATTCAGTCTGTTTTCAGTGTGATATCATTTTGTTGAATCTCTAAAAAATTAAATATTGCATTAAAAATTCATGAAATATATGCTTAATTTATGATTCAAGAGATGCACACCTGAATAGTTAGCAGGAGAATTCGAGTAATGTCCACACACAACTTGTCTCTGAATGCTGTTAGCAGATTGGTGTATGAGAGGAAAACTTGAGCAGTTGAAATGTCCCTCGAGAGATTAATATGTAAACAAAACGTTACATCCACAGCAATGAAATAGAAGAAACTACTAAACTAAATCTTTGATAAAGGACATGAAAATGATCCAATATCAAAAATTAAACTGGCGCCTGGGGAGAGGGTAAGAGTGTTGGCTACACAAGCATGAGCACCCGAGTTTGATACACCCACACATAAAGACAGGCAGATCTGTGCATGCTTGTGACCTCAGCACTGAGGGAATGGAAACAGGTGGATTGTGGGGGGTCTCTGGTCAGCCAGTCTAACCAAGACATGGGAAGCTTCAGGTCACTGAGATAATCCTTATTAGGGATAAAAGGTCACTGAGATAATCCTTATTAAGGATAAAAGGTAGAAGATTATAAAGCATGACATCTGGCATTTTTCTGTAACTGCTACATGCATGTGCACAGTGTATGTGCATATGAATACACATATCAAAATAAAAAGTTATTATCTATGATTTCATTTATATAACATTAGTTACAATACAAATATGTGCTGGTACCCTGTTTACAGCAATAACATTACTCTTGCTTTTTTCGTCAATTGTTCTTAGTTTCAGCTGGGGCCCTTTTGATGCATGATGGGATGGTTCTTTCCTTAGGATCTGTGTCTACCTGAAAAAGAGAAGCAGATTCTCCAACAGAGAATAAAGTTAGCACCAGAAAAATGGGATAATCCTTATTATTTTATTATTGATTTTTTTTTATTAATTTTTTTTCCTTATTAGTCAGTTCTGTATTCAGCAAATACAGTCAGTTTGGTACCATTATTAGGCTCATCCATGACGTACCCCCTCCCCGTGGCCCCTCCTTGTTGAGGTATACAGGTCATGCATTGTGGAGTTAGCCCACAGTTATGGGTAAGCTAAATGTCTCTGCATATCATGACCCAACATGTGACTCTGACATTCTTTCCACACCCTCTTCCACAAAATTTCCCTGAGCCATGTTGGGTTCATTTTTGGTCTGCTTCAGTGATGAGGTGTTGGGGGCCTCTGAGGCTCTGGCTCTCTGATTTGGTAGGAGTTGATTTTTCTCTGTGCTGATCTCCTTCCCCCTTGTGCTGGTATCCGGTTCATCAGGAAAACAGCCCCCTTGCTTGTTTCTCCAATTTTTCTCAGTTTCAGCCGTGGCCCTTTTGAGGTATGATGGGGTGTCTCTCTCCTTAGGATCTACATCTATCTGAAAAAGAGAAGCAGATTCTCCAATGGACTGTAAGTTAGCACCAGGACAAATGAGATAACCCTTACTTTTTTTTTTTTAATAGAGAATTTAATACGTGTAGGCCCTCTTGTAGCCCACAATTAATGGTAGCTTGATATTGGAGAGTGGGTTTACATTTGAATCTGGTTCTGACTTGTTTCCCAGCTCCAGCTATGGGTCCCATACCAGTGAGGGGATCAGTTAGCCAAATTGAGAGCAGTTGGTTTCCCACCATGGCTGTTCACCACTATTGCACTTGTGTGGGCATCACAACAAGTTATTTGCTGCTAAGTAGGTTAGACCATGCATTGCTTCAACAGATATTGGTCAATTTCCCCCAGTCGCCCATGTAGCACCTTCTGGCACTAGACATGCTGACTATCTGGGGACTGACTCTTTTCCAGCTTCCAGCCATGTCATTCCATTTTACATGTCCACCTCATATGGTGTCTTCAGCAGTAGGGTCTTACCACTAACCTTTGGTGTGTCATCAAGTACTCTGACAGAAATCTGTCTTTATTTTAGGAAACCTTGTAGGACTCTCTGATCAACAGTTCATTGTGGATGAAAGCCACATGCTGATAATGGGAGTTACAGGTCAGTGCCCAATAAGAAAAGGAAGAAAAAGATAACTAATATAAAAGAGATAGAGAGAAGAGAGAGAGAAAGAGAGAGAGAGGGAGAGAGAGAGAGAGAGAGAGAGAGAGAGAGAAGCTATAGAAGATTAAGGTCAGTCTTCATGATACACTCTCCAGTGTCTTGTGGATCAGGTGTTCCCTCTAAGGGCCTGGTGAAAGTTCAACCATTTAGTCTGCCTTTTAAGATGTACAATTTTATGGAACCATTGCTGTTTGGGTCTAGAGTTGTGTCTCCCACCGCCTACCTTGCCCTCCCTTCCCTCCCCACCCACCCTATTGTCTAGTCCTCGAGATGCTTGCTGGGTATGTAAGGCATCTTGGGTAGATTCAGGTTAGGTTCTGTAGATGAGTGAGACTATGCAGGGATTTTCTTTCTGTGATTGGGAGAGTCCACTGAGCATGATCTGTTCCAGGTTCAACCATTTTTCCTCAAATTTCATGTGTCATTCTTTCTTACTGCTGTGTAGAATTCCATTGTGTAGATATACCATATCTTAGTTATCCATTCTTCTAGTGATGGACATCTGGGTTGATTCCAGCTCTTAGCTATTACAATTGAGCCACTATAAACATGGTTGAGTAAATCTCTCTGGCGTGTTGTTTAAAGGTTTTAAGGTACATGCCCAGTAAGGGAATCACTGGGTCTGTTGGGAATTCTATAGTCAGCTTTTTCAGGAGTCTGCATGTTGCTTTCCAAAGTGGTTGTACCATCTTACATTCGCACTAACAGTGGATGAGGGTTCCTACTTCTCCACATCCTCACCAGCATTTATTTTCATTTGATTTTCTGATGTTTGCTATCCTTGTTGGGGTAAGGTGGAATCTCATAGTTGTTTTAATTTGCATTTCCCTGATGATTAGGGATGATGAACATTTTCTTAGGTGTGTGTTTGCCATTTGTATTTTTTCCTCTGTGAACTGCCTCTCCAGCTCTTTGCCCCATTTTGTCAGTGGGTTGTTTGACTTTTTATTGTTTAGGTGTTTGAATTATTTACCGATTCTAGAGATTAGGTATCTGTCAGTTGGATAATCAGCAAATATTTTCTCCCATCCTGTGGGTAATCTGTTGGCTTTGTTTATTGTATGCTTGTCTCTAAAGATACTCTTCAGCTTCATGTGATCCCCTTGGAATGGCTGTTTAAGATTGTGAACTACTGGGGTTTTGTTCAGGAAGTCTTTTTCCATTCTTATGGAAAGTTCTTCCTATATGTTCTTCCAGTAGTAGTCGAGTTTCTGGTCTTATATTGAGGTCTTTGATCCATTTGGACTTGAGTATAGTGCATGGCGAGATGTGTGGATCAAGTTTCAGTTTCCTGCATATGGTTATACAGTTTGTCCAGCACCATTTGTTGAAGATGCTGTCTTTTATTCTAGCCTATATTATTAGGGCCTTTGTCAAATATCAAATAGCTGTAGTTGCTTGACCCAAAGTCCAGGTCCTCAAGTCTATTCCATTGGTCTATACTTCTGTTTTTATGCCAGTACCATGCTGTTTTTATAACTATAGCTTTGCAATATAGCTTTAGATCAGGTATGGTGATGCCAAGTCGTCAAATGTGACTATGTAGTATCTTAAAAACATTTTTCAGGGAAAATATTCCCTTATTTTTGGAAATTTAAATATTTGATTAATTGGTAAATGAAAAAATTTCAATGCCACAGTTTTTGATTGTTGCACATGAGTGTGCTATGCTTTTTTGGATTCTTGGATGCTCACACGTGTGTAGACAGCAATGTAGGTGCCAAGCATGTGTATGTAAAAAGCATGTAGAAGCCAGAAATCAATGTCAGTTATAAACCACACCTGCTCTCCATTATATTTTTCTTTTAAGATAGATCCTCGATCCCATGGACTTGCAAACTATTAGCCAGAAAGTCTAAGGACTCTATCAAACTCCACTTCCACTGTGCTAAAATGATTGCCATGAAGCACTGCAGTTGGTTATTTTATGTGGTTGCTTGGCATTTGAATTAAGGTCCTCATGCATGTGCAGTAAAGTCTTTTACCCACTAAGTCGTCTCCCCAAATCATCAATGCTATAATTTGTATTGTGTTTCATTTGTACATTTATAACTTGCAAATTCATTATTTCCCTCTGGATTTACCTGAGCTTATAAATGATACAGTATCTTTAATGTTCTTGGAAGGACAGGGGAGAGTTGCAAACTAAAATCTTAACTATAATAATTTAGCTTTTGTGGTCAAATGTCACCAATGTTTTAAAATTCCTAAGTGTAAATGGATAATAATTTTCAATGTACAGAGTGGTTTTCAAGACAACCAGGAAGCCTGTGGATTAAAGGTAATGAAATAATTCTAAATGCAGTAGGAAAATAAATCAAGTCATAGGAAAGGATTTGGAGTGTCCTACCTGAAAGACAAAACGAAGGAAAGTCTATTATTAGTGTTTAGATAGAAATTGGGCATAATTTCTGTATTATTTTACATTATTAGCCCAGGAGGATTGGGTTTTCAAATTATTCAGGTGCTAAGTCTAGTAAATATGTTGTTAATTGTTGCAGTTAGGTTTGCATTGCTGGGATACAACACACAACAAAGAGCAGCTTGTGGAAAAAATAAAAAAAAAGGTTTATTTTGGCTTACAGACTCAAGGGGAAGCTCTATGATGGCAGGGGAAATGATAGCAAGAGCAGAGGGCAGACATCATCTCTTCATAAACTCATAAAGACCCACCAAAGGTTAGTGGTAAGACCCTACTGGTGAAGACACCATATGCAGTTGACACATAACATGGAGTGACATGGCTGGAAGCTGGAAGAGAGTCAGTTCCCAGACAGTCAGCGCACCTAGTGCCAGAAGGTGCTACATGGGCGACCGGGGGGAAATGACCAATATCTGTCCAAGCAACTCATGGTCTAACCTACTTAGCAGCAAATAACCTGTCCTGATGCCTACACAAGTGCAATACTGGCACACAGCTATGGTGGGATACCAACTGCTCTTGATTTGGCTAACTGCTCTGCTCAGTAGAATGGAACCCATAGCTGGATCTGGGAAACAAATCAGAACCATATCCAAAAATGAGCCAGGTCTCCATTATCAAGCTACCACCAATCATGGCCTACAAGAGGCCCTACAACTATTAAATTCTCTCTAAAAAAAAATAAATAAGTGTTATCCCATTTATCTGGTGCTAACTTTCTCTCCATTGGAGAATCTGCTTCTCTTTTTCAGATAGATTCAGATCCTAAGGAGAGAACCACCCCATCATACATCAAAAGGGCTCCAGATGAAACTAAGAATAATTGGCAAAACAAGCAAGGGTGCTGTTTTCTTGGTGAACCTGGTACCAGCACAAGGGTGAAGGAGATTGATGCAGAGAACAATCAACTCCTACCAAATCAGATATCCAGAGACACAGAGGCCCCCAACACCTCATCACTGAAGCAGACCTAACATGAACCCAACATGGCTCAGGGAAATTTTGTGGAAGAGGGGGCAGAAAGAATGTCAGAGCCACATGTTGGGTCATGATACACAGAGACATTTTGTCCTACCCATAACTGAGGGCTAACTCCATAATGCATGACCTATATACCTCAACAAGAAGAGACCAGGGGGAGGAGGGAAGACAGGGAAGAGGCCTAACAATGGTACCAATTTGACTGTATTCACTGAGTACAAAACTAATTAATAAAAATAAATAAATAAAAAGGGCTGGAGAGATGGCTAAGCAGTTACGTGCTTGCCTGTGAAACCTAAGGACCCTGGTTCCAGGCTCTATTCCCCAGGACCCACGTTAGCCAGATGCACAAGGGGACGCACGCATCTGGATTTGGTTTGCAGTGGCTGGAGGCCCTGGTGAGCCCATTCTCTATGTATCTGCCTCTTTTTCTCTCTGTCGCTCTTAAATAAATAAGTAAAAATAAACAACAACAAAACAAAATAAATAAACTCAAAAAAAGTGTGTACCTAACACTGGCAAGAGGAAGCTGACTATGGCACCCATAAGCTCACCTTCAACAATACACTGTCTCCAGGAGGCTTTAATTACAAAATTGCCATCATCTGGACACCTAGCATTCAGAACACCTATATTTATGGGGGGCACCTGAATCAAACTATCACATTTCTGCCCCTGGTCCCCATAAACTGATAACCATACCTGATATAAAATGCAATGCATTCCTCCAATATTAAAAGTCCCCATAGCTTTTATCAATCCTCATGATGTTCAAATATCCCTATATTCCAAGATGTTTTAACTGATTTGTAATACCAAACAAACAAACAAACAAAAAAACCATAATGACAAAGAATAAACATTCACACTGCAAAAGATGGCACTGGGCACAGCAAAGAAATATTCAACCAATATAAGATTTAAACAGGGCAAACATCAAACTCTGTTCCAAGCCCAACAACTCTAGTCAGTGACAAGTCTCCAAGTCTAATAATTCAAACCAATGAAAAGTCTCCAGAGTTCCACTCGCACCCCTCTTGCTAGTCTACTCACAGTCCTAGAAAACTTCATCCAGTGCTGGCAGCTATCCTTCACAGTCATCTCACAGTCCTGGCATCTCCAGTGGGTCTCCATTACAACCAATGATTCATCTTCATGGCTCCATCAGGTCTCCGTGCAGGTAATGCAACAAGTCTGCTTCATATTACCCATGACCACTTGAAAAATGTAAAACTGTGTTGCAAACTCAACGACCCCCTCTTTCCTGTATTTGTAATACTCTATAATAACAGGTGGACTGCCAATGTGCTAATCCTGGAGGGAATAAAGCTGACTTTGAAGAACAGGAAAATCCTGCAGCATTCAGGTCGCTTCTAAAGAGTCTGCATACTTTCTTTGCTCCCAAAACAGAACAGCTAGCCCAATCACAAAGGCTGTAATCTCTCAAACAATTGCAGCTGAATCGGCAGAAGTTTTGGCCAAAAAATTTCATTTCTATACCATAGTCTTCTCTGCAAACCAGTCTAGTTCTACGCAAAATAACCTTGCACAAGTTTCCAGGACACAGGCATAACAGCAAGCCTCTTACAAACTTCCCAATTCCTAAAAAGTTTTTGCTCACCCTCCTAAGCAAAACCTCACAGACCATGGTTCTTACTGCATTCAGGTCATTCACCTCTGACCAGGCTGTACTTGCAGCACTTGTAATCGTGACCTAAGACATCTCTTAGGTCAAGATTACAAATCTTTCCACATTACTCTCAAAAAATCAGCTTCAAAAGGCCAAAAACCACACAGTCAGGATTTTAGCAACAATGATCCCACTTCTCAGTACCCATGTTATTGTTGCAGTCAGGTTTACATTGCTGGCAGACAACATGCAAGAGGAGCTTGTGGGGAGAGTTTATTTTGGCTTAGAGACTTGAAGGGTAGCTCCAAGATTGCAGGAAAAATGATGGCATGAGCACAGGGTGGACATCACCTCATGACCAACATCAGTTAGACAACAGCAATAGGAGAGTGTGCCAAACACTGGCAAGAGGAAACTGGTTATAACACCCATAAGCCTGCTCCCAACAATGCACTGTCTTCAGGAAGGTTTAATTCCCAAATTGCCATCAGCTGGGGACATAGAATTCAGAAAACCTAAGTTTATGGGTGACACCTGAATCAAGCCACCACAACAATGTAGATATTTTTGAGTCATTATTTTGCTATAGCAAATGACCATCTTATTTTTTCTCATACTGATTACGGTTTTCTGTAAGGAAATGGATTGGTTTAAGTTTTCATAAGGTATTCTTGGGAGAAATACATAAATTCTTTATCTACTTTCCCTATTCTGTGTCAAATGTTGGAACAAATAACTCAACCATTAGTTAGTATAATGGACTAGTAGGGAAGATGAGTTTTTAAACATATAGTTGTTTTTATTTCTATTTTTATTTTTATTTATTTTTTTGTACCAGATAAAGGGAACTAATGTAGGAAAACCAGATACTATAGTATTTTTTTGCTTGTTTTTTTTTTTTCTTTTGCATGCACCCCCTTCATTTTCCTAAGGTGTTACATCTCATTGTATGAGCCCAGCATGATAAAGAATCAAAGTCCCCAGGCATGAACCACAGAACCCTTTAGTTGGTTAGAATGATAAGAACAGGAAACACTTCTTCCCTCCCAGCATTTTAATTACTAATAAATCATTGAATCCAGCATACACCAGAAGGAAGAGAAATTGTCCTTCACTTGATTGGTGCTTTACAATAGAAAAGAAGAATTTTGAAACCATTACACCACAGAGTTTGAGTCATGTAGGAAGGCGATTTGGTGTTCAAATCTACTAAGATTAAAACCAGGAGTGTGCTTCTACTTTACTGTTCATTGGTGTGCAAAAAAAAAAAAAAAAAAAATGAATACACACACACACACACACATACACAAATGGAGATGAACAGAAAGTCACTGTAATTTATTGGCTTAATTTCTACTCAGGATTTTAAGTAATTTATTTTTTCTTTATTTTTTTAATTTTTAATTTACTTATTTATTTGACAGAGAAGGGAGAGAGAGAGAAAGGGAATGGGCGTGCCAGGCCCTCTAGCCACTGCAAACAAATTCCAGATACATGCGCCCCCTTGAGCATCTGGGTAACGTGGGTCCTGGGGAGCTGAACCTGGGTCTTTTGGCTTTGCAGGTAAATGCCTTAACTGCTAAGACATCCCTCCAGCCCTTTTCTTTATTTGTATCTATTTTTTTAAGCAGAAGATTTGTGGAAGCCTTTCTTAGCGGTATGAGGATACTTACTGTCAGAGTGAAGGTTGAAGGATGAAAAACACATGAGATATTATTTTTCTTTATTTATTTTAGAGAGGGGGGTCAGACAGAGAGAGAGTTGGGTGTGTCAGGGCATCCAGGCACTGAAAACAAACTCCAGATTCATACAGTACCTTGTGCATATGGGTAATGTAGGTCCTGGGGAATTGAACCTGGTCCTTTGGCTTACCATGCAGGTGCCTTAATTGCTAAGCCATCTCTCCAGCCCAGATTAAACTTTTCATTTAAAGTCTTTTCAGATAAAATGTTAGGTGTGATGTGAAGAAACTACTAAGCTGTAACAATTTGCGTATAATTCTTATTTAATAGGAAAATGCATAATTAAATTGCTGGCAACAGTTATCTCTTAACTAAATAATTCACACTGTTTCAAGTTTTACATTATCAGCTCTTAGAAACATTCTTAATGATGGAGTGTCTATTTGTGATACTCACAAACGTTCTCCAGTTTCTAGTAGTGGAAAAGCCCTGTTTAATTGTGAATAATGCATTCACATTTTGATCTGTATGTCATATGTATGCATGTATGAGTGCACATTCACATTTGCTTGCATTTATGTACAGTGGCATATATTTGGAAGTCAGGGAGTGAGAGTCCTCACCTTCCAACATTTTTGGGGTATGGTTGCTCATTGTTTTCATGTTACAGTTCTATAGCTAGCTGGCTCACAAAATATTAAGGGATTTTCCTCTTTTTTTTTTTTGTAATACCCACTCACCTTAGGCTCATACTGGGACTACAGATGATAATGCTACAAAGTCCAACTTTACATACACTCTGGGGATAGTAAATACATGCTAACATTTGCTCAGTACATGATTTACCCACTGAGACACATCTCCCACCACCAAAATGCATTATGAACATAACTTAATGACACAAGTAAATCCTTATGTTCTCTTTCTCAAGGAATAGGAGGTGGTGATGATTACGAGGTATACATCTCATCATCTCAGGTTTATTGTTGACAAATCATTACACTGTACTTGATAACAAGGGTAGTGTAGAGAAAGAAAAGTAATCTCATCACGAAGAATAAAATTCTCGACCTTCCTACCTCAGCCTTATTTTGTCCCTTCTTCCCTGGCTTGGTCTCATTCACATCATTTGTAACTTTCATTGTATATCATGAATCAATTATTATTTTCCGTAGAAAAAGCTTTGAATTGATTTGTTATTGACACAAAATAACATACGTTTGTAGGGAGATGGTAAAAATATAAAACGGAATTTAATATTTGATAGCACTGGTCTGAAAAATTACTTTTCAAAATTAAGTGGTTTGTGGATAAATAGAAGAGAAAAATGATAAAACTAGTGATCTCACAAATGGTATCACATTATATATATGATATATATGTATCTATTATAATGTATAATAAATATGACTTACTTCACATTTCTGTTAAGAGTTTTTTTTGTGTGTAGTAACCTCTAATCATGATCAATCCTATGATAATTAAATAAAAATGAAAATTTAAAACTGTAGATGGTCAAAAGTAAATGTTCTTTTTAGAAAGGTGGAATTGGCTCCATTGGGAAGGTACTTTCCATATGTAAGCCTAAGGAACAGGAGACTGAATCCTCAAAATCTTTGCAAAAGCCAGCCATAGTGGCATGTTCCCGCAACCCTAGTTCTGGGAAGGTGAACAGGAGAATCCTTATGCCTTGATGTATATCTAATGTTGCAAACTGGTGATCTTCATATTCAGTGAGATACTATGTCATAGAAAGTTAAAGTGGAGAATGATTGAGGAAGGTGATGACAGCTTCCAATTTGGACCTCTGGCTTCCATATACAAGACCTCAGATGCCTTATACGCAACTGTAGACACATTTGCCCAAACACACAAACATATCACACATGCATGTTGTATACCTAAACATACATATACAAAATATATTTTAATACATTTAGCTATTTTTAAGTTTATTGGAGTCAAACATTAGGAAAAATAATACAACAACTTTGTTTGCTAAATCAATGTGTAAATAAACCAGAATTATGTGCTAAATAGTCTGTTTCAGTAGGTCTTAATTTATTGCCAGTACAGAAATACAGTTAGATGTAATTTGTGTGATGGTTTGAATGTAGAATGTCCCTCATCATCTCACATGTTTATTATTAAGCCTTATAATTGATCCCCAGTGGGTGGATCCTTTGGGAGGTGGATGATGGCTTGGCTTGAGGTGGTATGTCACTGAAGTCAAGCTTTAAGATTTATTAACCTGGCTTGCCACTGCTAATGAGGTACACAGACTACTTCCTTCTCTTGATATAGCTGTAGAGAGACTTTGATGGTGATTTGATGAATGCCAGCTGGATGGGTATGCTTGAGGAAATGAATGGGTCAACCATAGGAACTGTAGACTTAGGAAGACCCTGACACCATCCTGGAACTTACCTTTAGGAATCATACCAACTTCTCACACTATAGATACCATTACTGTAAGAGACCGAGGGAAAGTATTATGGGAAATCTGCTAGTGCTTATCTCTTCATTAAGGATCGAGACCACCAGAGGAAGAGAGTAATCCAAAGCTCAAAACAAGTGTAAGGTCAAGGATAAATAGAATAATGCCCTCACTATGTTCCCATGCTAGAAATGGCTATTGCATATACTCTTTTAGCTAAATAGGTTTTAGCTCGCTCATTTACTAATGCAGAAAGCTTCACTGAGCCCTCGCACTAGCAGACCAAGATTGTGAGAAAGTCACAATTGCTATAGACCAATTTCACACATTTCAGTAAGTGTTCAAATAGATTTATTAACAAATATTTTAGGTTTTAGTAATGAATATTTTTATTTTAGGTCTTTTGAGCAACATACATAGAGAAAGAATTTTTCCAAAGGTAAGTTAGACTAGAGAAATACATGTAAAGCCAGTGATCTATAAATATGGGCATGAGCATGCAATTCATACTTGCAGAACTCTCTGTACTTGGGAAGTATCATTTACAAGTTTTTTGTGACCATTTGAGATTATTGTTGTATTTTGAAATGTGCATGTAAATTAGACTCTTAATAGAGAAGGCATCTTCAAAAAAAGCAGGCCCTCAAAAATGCAACACAGAAAAAGAATAAAACTGTATCACTCACATAAATAAATATGCAAAAAGGGCTCTTACATCACTGAATCTAAATCTTACCTCCAACATATTGTATATCTACTGATTTTATATATTTCAATCCATTGTTAGTCTATGAATTTGTTTTCATTACTAGCTGCTTTTGAATTGTTAACTAAATAGAGATGATTCAGGGTTACCAATGAGTATGAATTTCCACAGCAACTACCTCCAGTGCACACTAATCTTATAATATATATTTAATCAGGTTAACAACTAATTACACTGAAGTCAAATGATCATGCCCAGATGAGTCCATCTTTGTTACAAATTCCTCTGTCTTATTTAGTACCTTTCTATTTCAGTTCTTGTCCACATAGAACTCTATTTCTGGTCCTCCCTTCTATCTTCTGTTGAAATTGGCATCTGTATTCATTAGTAAACAAGCAATTTCACAATGACAGAACAGAACATGATCCATGGCACTCCCTGGTAAATTTGGCAAGCCTTCCATCTGTGCTTTGTGCTATGATTGCTTTAGGAGAGGCGGGATGCTCTGATGATGACTAAGTGCTTTCTAGTGTAGTCTCCTGTCTAAATTTCATGCCATTGGTGTCCTCCAATGTTTACTGTTGTCCCTTATATGTGGATAGGGACACTCTACAAGCTTTTTCCTCTAGGAAATGTTAAGTATACTTCAAAAATCTTTCTGTCTGGTGACAATTTTGGTGGCCAGAGTGTTCCCCATTCCGGATTATTTATGTGTTTTGTCTACATATGAGACTTAAACTCTTCTATAGCACTCTTTAAAACCTTGATAAAATACAGAAGTGGACTCTATCCGTTTTTATATCCATATCTTTCTTACTATTATTTTCTTGACTGTCTGTCTCCTGTCTGGTTGAGTTAGGGAACACAGCAGAGATGCAGCTTTCCATTGAAACATTAATTAAGTTGGAAAAAAGTTGAATGCAAAGTGTACCTGCAGATTCCAAGGCATGTTTGGATATATAGCTAAGAAATGTCATGATCTAAGTTTCCAGGGAGCCCACTCCAATGGGTGATTTATTATCTTAGTGGTTCCAACACAGGATTTACAAGTGTCCTTGGGATATTAGAAATCCAGAGGAAAGCAGAAAAATAAAAGGTTTACTCTCAATTTGTTTGAATATGTACTTTGGGGATTGGACATAAGCGATTGCACACTAACACATGACTTCTCTCCCTTTTCAGAGCTAAAGCCAACATTGCCAGCATTTTTGGCCTCCTTCATGCATTGTTTTCCCTGGGTTCTTAGTCCTGTTTCTTCTAGAACAGCCACAGATTCTATTTGCACTTTGTTCTCTGACTTGCTAATAGCTTTGAGTGGCACTATATGTCCAAAATGTTTTTCCTTACAAAACCTATAGAAAAATAGAATGCATATTTGTTTACTTTTTTGGATGTGTGCATGTGTGCATGCATGCATGTGCAGGTGCAGTTATGATACATAGGCCAATACTTAGTATGGTCTGGAAAACTCTAAGTTTTCCTGTGACCCTTTAAGTTCTGGGACATTAGACAACTCTCATAACAATGTTAAAATGTATCATTTTTTTGGAATTTTATTGAGGCTATTGTCCTATGATGACAGTGTTCATATTAATGGAATTAGTGTTTATACATGCTTACTATTTTATTCCAAATTGTTTCTCAGTTTGAAGTTTATATATACATATATCAAATGGTATAACAGTTTGGGAGTCATAATTACTTTAAGGCAGAAACTATCCTGAGATACAAGAAATTAACAGCACTCATTCAGACCACATGCCCAGAATATACATCCTTGCTCAGAGTGAGATATCTGCACCTTCTCTAACATGCTGTAGCCCAGACATATGGATTAGAGGGGCAGATGTTGCACTCCATTTGCTTCCAAGTGGAATAATTAATTTTTCCTTCTGTCCTATTCCACAGCTTTTCTAGAGCTGGCAAAAGGCAGAAAAGTTGTCACAGGGTAAAGAGACCATCTTATGGATTGCTTCTGATTTTCAGTCTTCCATGCCTTGCCCTTGAGGTCTTGGTGACGTTTTCTTTTCAGTCAACAGGTTGGAGTCTTCATTGGTCAATTCACCACTTTGCAAAATCAGCAGATGTAAATTCCACTATGATAGCATCCAAAAGCAACAGATGGCTTTTAAATGAGTAAAGTACTTTAGATGGAATGATGGAGAAAATCACTTGGCACAGCTTGGTGAACACCTCCTACTCATATCTGGAAATTTTTCTTGAGTATGTACAAAGCTAGTAGGGGGAGAATGAAAGAGGAATAGTCTCTAATGCCATCTGTTCCTTCTTCTAAAAAATACTATGAAACTCTCCCTCTGGGAACCAAGGTTTCGGTGTAGTCATCAGACAAGGAACCTTCCCGGGGGTGAGGAAATGTGTGGGTATATGTTCAGTGCTCGAGTCTTGTCCCTTGCATACCACCATCAGTCTTTCATTAGGAACTATGAAATTACAACAGCACTTTCTTAACACAGAAAAATAGAAACTTGGGAAACCAAGTAAAATTTCTAAGAGCAACAAAAATTGATTCTTGAACCATTACCATTTATGGGACTGGCACTTTCATGATGGCATTTTTATTCAGGACATTTTGTTAACTTTATACCACTATGACAAAATACCTAAGAATGCTAACTTCAGTGAGGACAGCTTTATTTTGGCTGATGACCTTTAGACATTTTAGTTCATGGGCACCTGAATCCGTTAATTCTGGTTTGTGGTGAGGCAGAACACCATAGGTAGAAACATGTGTATACAATCTCCTCACCTTGCTGCAGCTGAGAAGCAAAAGCAGAGAAAGGGTCTCAACACCAGTGACCTACATCCTTCAGTGGAACCAACAGACTAATAGCCCATTAAACTATTAAACAATTAGCAGACTGATCTATTGAGGTGAGGTTAGAACCCATATTACACAATCACTGTCCAAAAGCCTCAAGTTTAAGTACCCACTCGTGTTATGCCCAAAATTGAACACATATGCTCATGCAGGGTATTTGCTGTCCAAACTTTAATGGTCACATAATCATAATTGAAGACCTTTATTTTGCACATGTCCTTAATCTCTCAAGAGGTAGCACTTTCAGTGCACTTAGAGAATATTTTTGTATACAAACCTATGCATTTGTATTAATTGTATGTTATTTTAATAGCATGATTGATATTAGAGTTGTATAATCAATGGCTCATCTTTTATTTTTGCCAGGAAGAGCAAATGTTATTTTTTTGGTTGATCTTCATTCAGACACTACTGAGGAATACGAATATCTGGTGAGCCAGTTAAACATTTTAGGATTATTGTTTTTCCAGTTAGTGAAATTCACATACTTTAATATTTTATTCCTTAATTACATTTTATTAGAGTTCTCATGGAAAAATTGTGATTTTATTTATTTCAGAAATTAGTTCTCATTAATTCACATAATTTATGGTTTATTTTCACAGGTATTAAAGAGAAATTTCCCATAAAAATGGCCTAACAGTGGTGTTTTAAAGTATTAGTCAGTGCAGATAAACTGCAGGTTCTATCCACCATGCTTAAAGCAAATTGGCAAGTTTTCCAAAATATTGGTAATTTAGAATAGGTATCCCCATTAATGCTGATGAAAAGTTGAAATATCAACCCTTACAACAAGTTATTGAATTATGAAAAATAAAAACACGAACTTAGCCTAGAAACCTCACTAATTTCTTGGATTAATCACAACATATCTCTCACATATATGAACACATGCAAATTCTACCTAATTTGTCATCAGATAATAAATACTGGCAAAACTCTAAAAATTATATAGCGTTTAGATTCTGTAGAATCCTAGTAAAGATCAGTGAAGACACCAGTTTACTTCTTTCACATTTCTCTCTTCCAGCAAGGGACAGTGGTAACTCAGAGCAGACTACATTTACTGAAGGCACAGTGAACATGTCAGCATAAAAATCTTAAGCAAGTATAGTTAATTTATACATCTATAATGATAATAGGATAGCATTTGATTTTCTTTCAATTTTTATTTGTCATAATAGCCTAGTGGGTAAATTTTTCTAAAAGTAGTAAATAACACATTATAAAACAGTTGGAACATATTATTCTCAGTGAATTTACCCAATCACAGAAAGATAATTGCCACATAGTCTCACGTATCTACAGGACCTAACCTGAATCTACCCAAGATGCCTTACATACCCAGCAAGCATCTTGAGGACTAGACAATAGGGTGGGTGGGGAGGGAGGAGAGGGTAAAGAAGGGGATGGGAGACACAAAGCTAGACCCAAACAGCAATGGTACCATAAAATTCTACAGCCTAAAAGACCAAATGGTTGAACCTTCACCAGGCCCTTAGAGGGAACACCTGAGGCACAAGACACTGGAGAAGGTATTATGAAGACTGACCTTAATCTTCTACAGCTTCTCTCTCTGTGTCTCTCTCTCTCTCTCTCTCTCATTCTCTCTCTTCTATCAAACTCTTTTATATTACTCATCTTTTTCTTCCTTCTCTTAGTGGGCACTGACCTGAAACTCCTAGTACCAGCAGGTGAATGATAAAAGAATTCAGAAAACTATTCATGTCATATCTAGGTGCCTCTGGCTTCTTCTATGAAGACTTTTGTCCAAAATCAAATGTGCAGAGTAGGAATTGTTCAGAGCACTAGATAATGACACATGAACATATTTTCCTTAGGCAAAACAGGGAAACCTTGACTAGAGTTGAACCATGAATGGTATTTACAGACTATAGAATGATACTGTGAGCAAGACTAGAGTGTCAAGCTCTTTATGATTCAATATTTTAATAGTTTGAGAAATAATTTTTAATTTAATAGTTTTTAATTTAATATTTTAAATACTTTGAGAAATAAGCCTAAGTAAATAATTTTATTCAGAAATTATTTTCATCTATACATGAATGGTTTATGCTTATGTTTATGATTAATAAGTACAAAATTGTCTACATGATCAAAATAAAAATACAAGAAGATTTTTGTACAGCATTGGATCACGGCATAACTTTAAGCCTTTGAACCCCACACCTTCTTATGATGTCTAGAATTTTACAAAGTACACAAAAGCCTCCAATAAAAGAGAACCTACATGCTCTCTTTCTCTCTCACACACACAGGAATAAATAAATAAATATTTTAAGAAAGAGAATGCAGTACAGAGAGCTCCTGCCATGTGGAAGCAGGAGGGAGTAGGGAGCCCATATGGAAGTAGGGGTCCCCTCCCCTTATCATTCCAGCACAATTGGGCTGGGACTATAGGGCTTTTCCAGAGCAGGGATCTGGGGGTTCAGGCTTCAGGAGAGAGGAACAGCAAAAAAGAAACCATCACACCCCCAATACGTATATATTTATAATCTTATTGTGGTGGGCTCTACCCTCAGGCTCAGCTGAGTCTGAAGGAGAGTGGATTGGTCTGGCTCAGGAAGAGGTGAGTGAGAACTGACTGGATAGGCAGGATCAGATGCTGAACTCTCATTCTCCTGAAGCAGGCAGGTGGTGTGACATCTTTTTTGACTTCTCTTTGGGCCCTTTCCTGACTGGCTAGTTGAAAATAAAGCTACCTAACAAATTGCCCCTTAATTCAATTATTTTATTTTTCAGTACATTTTACTTAAAATATAGTAATAGATTTTGCAAAATCGGTCATTAGTATAATTACCTAAACTTAAAATTTACTTCTAGCCTTTTTAATAGCAATAGTTACCAATACCAGAATTATCATTTTCAGGATATTTTTTCTCAATAAATTGGGTGAAAAGGATATACATCGTACTACCTATATTGCATTATCTTTATTTCTTTAAAATATTTATTTGCATATATGCATGCATATGCATACACATACATGCTCCTGGGTTTCTGGAGACTACAAATGATTGCTCATCTGCCTTTACGTAGGTGCTGATGAATTGAACCCTTGTTGGTAGACTTTGCAAGCAAACACCTTTAATGAGAGAGACATCTTTCCAGCCATTGAATTTGTTATTTACTTACTTACTTAATTAGTTATTATTATTTGCATGTTTATGTGTGTGTGTATGTGTGTGTGTATATATATGTATGTGTGTGGGAACTCCAGAGCCTCTTGCAGCTGTAAATGAATGTCAGATATTTGAGTCACTTTTTGTATACCACTTACATGAGTGGCTTGTAATTAAGCTGAGGCTGGTAGGCTTTATATGTAAGCACCTTTATTTGCTGAAGCATCTTTCCAGCCTCAAAATTTCTAAAAACATCACCACAACATGTATAGACACATGACCCTGTTACAAAAAAAAACCACACAATATATTTTTTATTTTCTTTATTTTATATATTTTAAATATTACATGTTTTCCATTGAATATGATGTAGAATAGATGGAATTGTCTTTCTATACTATTTGCATGTGTCAAAATGTATGATCCAGATTTCATATCATTTATTACCTTTTTTACCTTATGTATAAAATATGTGTTAAAATTAAGCATGTTTATATTTACCTTATTTGTTAATCATATTTGCCCATACTAAGTCATTGTTTATCATTTTCTGTTCTAAACATAAACATCTATATTGCTATCTTTTCTTACCAAAAAACAGATTTTATTTTTTACTAACTTGGGAATCTAATTCAAAATATTTGGTTTTCAAATGGTTTCCATTTGAGAAATCTGTTGTGACTAAATTTCTTTGTCCACCTTTTTCATTGACAACTTCCATAATTATAAATGGTATCCCCTGGTAATTCCCTCTCTCTTTCCATTTTGCCCTCTGAAACTCCACTCTTCATCATATTCTCCCCCCCCTCCAAAAAAAAGACTAAATTTTTTCCTCTTCTCCTTTGTTATACTCTGAGACTGCCTTGGAACAGTGTATCCATGTATGTGGTCTCTGGGATATGGTAAACTCCTAGGAGTGTTTGTTACCACATCTATATCTTGCCCCACTCTAGCTACATAAGGCTAAACAAGTCTTCCAGCTTGGCTTCTTTTCAAAGTATCTTTGCTGATCTTGGACTATGTTTTTATCATAATAAAGTCAAGTGTAGTAACAATTGAGTTCTAACAATGATATTTCTTTGAATATTTTAAGTGATGGTTTACTATGGAAAACTTCTTATCATATTGTCTTCACTTATGTAAATGTGCTGTGTTTTGTGGTTTTAGCTAAATGTCAATAATATTTTTTTATGCAAATCATACAGATTTTATGGGAATTTTCTTTTTCTCTTTTTTGAGTTCCCCATGTTTTATTTATTATATTTTCTTCATTCTTCTTATCCAATAGCCTGCTTTCTTATACCATATGACAATTTGCAGAAGAAATTTTTGAACCATACCTCCCAACTGGAGTATTTAGTTAGTGATGTCATTAAATGACCCTTAGTCTAGGATGACTATTTCTTAACTCTGAGGAAAAAAAATTTTACGACTGTTGTAAAACTACTGGTAGATCAATGTTGCTTAAGAAAAGAAAATATATTGGCTGGAGGCCCTGGCGCACCCATTCTCTCTCTCTCTCTCTCTCTCTCTCTTTCTCTCTGCCTCTTTCTCTGTCATTTTCAAATAAACAAATAAAAAATATAAACAAAAAAATTTAAGAAAAGAAAAGAAAATATGTACAGTCAGCCCTAAAGGAAGTTACTAGCTCCAACTCTCCATTACAGTGTATACTATATGTCACTTTCTCCAAGTAGAATATGTAATGCTTCCCAGCACTAGACAGCCAAACTGTCTGGAGTCTGGCTTTCTTCCAGATTCTAACCAGGTCTCTTCATGTTCTGTGCTGGGAGCATATGGTGTCTTCAGCATTAGTGACCCTTTTACAGCAGGTGGGTAATCAAGTGTTTCGACAGAAGCCTGATTTGGTTTTGGGACCTTGTAGGTCTCTTTGATCAACAGCACATTGTGGGTAGAAACTGTTTTCTGGCATGGGGAGCCATAGACCAGAGGCAAATAAATAAAATAAAATAAAATAAAATAAAATAAAATAAAATAAAATAAAATAAAATAAAATAAAATAAAATAAAATAAAATAGGTTAGGCTTCATGTCACCCTCTCCAGGGCTCTTCTTTTCAGGTGATCCCACATGCTCCTATTGAGGGTTCATTCTTTTAGCCTATCATCAAGGATAAATGTTTCTATAGATTATGTGGAAATTTTTATTCTATTTTCTTTCTTTTTTTTTTAAATTTCTGAATGACTTTTTTGACTTCAGTTGAGGATGGGCCTCTTCTTGTTTGCTACTCCGTTCACCAGACAAGGCGGTCCATGAGCTTCCAGGAACTTCACCTGTCTCAGCCTCCCACCTCAGGGTAGGCATGCTAGGATTACAAATGTAGCTTCCATCTTATACATGTGATCTGGAGATCTGAGATAAGTTTCTCTTGCTTGAGTGACAAATGCTTTATCTATTGAAACATCTCACCAGCCTTGTTTGATTTAAAAAAATAAAACATTTTAGCATAAGAAATTTAGGTTCCATTTTCTTTTATTTTTACTTTTTTCTTGTATTATGGGTAAATGCATATTAACATGCAAGCCTTTACCCCTATGTTTGAAAACGGGTCTTGTTAAGTATCCCAGGCTGGCCTGGAGAGCTTGCAATCATACCCTTAAGTGGTAGGATTTAAAATGTGCCCCACTGTGCCTGGTTTTCCTTTATACTTCTGTGTCTTTATATAAGACATTACTTGGAAAGAATTTTTTTCCTCTATAATAGATTAGAATTTTCTTTATTGGAAATTTGTTGGCAATAAAGTCTCAGTTATTATTAACTGATAATGAATATACACAAATGTGCACAACAATTTGCCAGACATATGCTTTTCTGCCTTCTTTCTGTGGTTTTGTGATTTTATGCCTTAATATGTCTAGATGCAGATTTCTGCATCTTACTTATTTATTTACATATTTATTTTTGGTTTTTTTTGAGGTAGGGTCTCACTCTCACCCAGGCTGACCTGGAATTCACTATGGAGTCTCAGGATGGCCTCAAACTCACAGCAATCCTCCTACCTCTGCCACCCGAGTTCTAGGATTAAAGGTGTGTGCCACCACGCCTGGCTTAGTTTTATTTTTTCAGATTTATAAAACTACTTGGATCTAAAATTTGGTATCCTTCATTATTTGTGGCAAAACTACAGCCATTATGTCTTTAAAAGAACGACGCTTGCTCTCATTTTTCATGGTTTCCATGCCAATTGCTTTAGAGCATAGTTTCCAATTCTCTGTATTTTTAGATACCTTAAATGTTTCACCACAATACATATTTATATTATATTTTTTTGCTCAAGACTGTTTTTCTAATTTGTCTTAATTTACTTATGTTTAGTGATATTGTTGTTATGTTTACTAAGGTGTCTAATTTTAATTCACTAATTTTAGTTTATTTTTTTCTTTCTAGAGAATCTACTTTCATTTTCTTCTTAGTATGTTGTGATTTTTCATTATTTCTTTTTTAACTTTTTTTGTTGACAATTTCCATAAACATAGACACAAAAATGATAATTCCACCTCTCAACCCCCATCTCCTCCTCTCAAACCCATCCTATACCAAATTCCACCCACTTCAAATCAGTCTCCTTTATTTTTTCCCATTATTTATCTATTTTTGTTGTTGTGGTTGTGGTTGTGGTTGTGGTTGAGGTAGGATCTGGCTCCAGCCCAGGTTGACCTGGAATTCACTATGTAGTGTTAAGTTGGCATTTAACTCATGGCAAGCCTCCCAAATGTTGGGATTAAAGACATGCACCACTATGCCCAGATAGTCTCCTTTGCTGTGACATCATCTTCTTTTCCTCCTATTATTAAGGTCTTTTGTAGATAGTTGCAGCCACTATGAGGTCATGGATATCAGGGTCATTTGTGTCTGGAGGATTGCACTGTAAGCAGTCCTACCCTTCCTTTGACTCTTACATTCTTTCTGCCACCTTGTCCTCAATGGTCCCTGACATTTGGAGAGTGTGATAGAGATGTTTCACTGTCCAACATTCCCCTGTCACTTTACAGCACTATGGTGAGTTTTCAGTCCCCTCCCCACCCCAGTGGTCATTGTCATCTGAAAAGAGAAGCTTCTCTTAAGAAAAAGCGAGAGTAGTATTACTATATTAGTATAATTTTTTTAAGTGTTTACAGGGCTGTTTGGTGGGCATAATATATACATTTAGCCAGACAATAGCAGCATTACTTACCTAGTGCTCATGACCTCCCCAGCCATAGATTTTTGAGAAGGTTTTCAGTACCAGGCATGTAGTCCTTGGATTTCTTATATCTTAATACATGTTTAATCACAGTTTCTCTTCAGTGGATATATTAAAGAGTCTGTTTTAATACTTCCTCCCTTATAAAGGATTAACAATGTCTTCAGCACAGTATAAATCCCAACATGATTTAAGTTAAGGATAGGACTTGAGATTTTTTTTGATTATATAAATGTAGATCAATGCCAAAAGATAATTTTATTCAAGATTGTGATTTGCAAGGCTGTTTTTCCACTTGAATACAGAATAAAGAGAAAAGCTCCTTTGTTGTCTGAATTTCCTAATGAGAACTTTCTTTCCCCGCTAAGTCATTCCTATAATGAGAACCTTTCTGAGATCTGTCTTTAGGTGCAGTTTTCTGTTCGAACATTCTGTGAAAAATCACTAGCTAATTGATAACAATAATATCCTTTTATTTTTAATAATTAAAAAAAGAGAGACAGAGAGGGAGAGAAAAATATTTCAGTAGTAGTATACTGCATAGGTGGAGAAAATTTTACCCTGAGGCCATAGATTATTGCATGTAACTCCTGGACTGATGATGTGTCACAGTCCACAGTAAGCCGTAAATCAGCAAGGCTCAGAAGCTACCAAAACAATGCAGTTCATCTCCAAAACACTTGATTACTCCCCTGAACTATATGATATGACCCTATTGTTCAAGACATCATAGACTTCAGTTGCAGAATATTCAGAAATCAAGTGTTACTCACAAGGAAGTCAGTTACCTTTGGACAGCTGTCACAGTACTTAACATAGTGGTGCCAGAGAAATTTCAACAGTTTGAATAAGCAGGGGAACCCCCAAGCTACAAAATGAACCATGCAGTTAGAAATACCCCCTGGCACAATAGTGACACATAAGTTATGAGGATAACCAACTGCTGAGTGCATATGAGGACCCACTCAGTGGGAGGACACTCATGTCTGGTACTGAGAACAAAGTTAAAAACTCATGGCTTGGAAGGTCAGAGATCAGAGAGAAGTTTCTTTTGCTTTGTGGCTAAACAGAGACAGTATGTCCATTAAAAAGCTTCTAAGCATATATGTTTATGCTCCATAATTAATATAATTTAACTTTTAGTTAAAGGGCTTCTTTTTACAGATGATGGTAAATACAAGGGAGACCCAAGACTGACTAAAATGAGAAGAAATGATAGCCTAGGGCTTAAAATGGATGAATTATTTCTATCACACCTGACAGCACTCAGGGAGTATTATAGAAGTAGTGGCAGAATGAATACGAGTGTTGCTATGCTTGCTATCTAGAGAACTAACTCTATGGAGATCAGAATGGGCAATGGGTAACTAATCAAAGAAGAAAATAAGAGGCTGTTGAGAACTCAACCCTAAAGGAGATTTTTGTTATGTCCTCCAAGGCTTGGTAAAGCATTGAAAACAATGCTTTACTTTGCTGGACTGGGATTACAGGTGTGTGTGGCCATGCCCAGCTATTTACATGGGTTCTGGAGATCTGAACTCAGGTGGTTTCAGGCCCCACTTAGGCCCTTATGCTTTCATTAAAAGTGCATTTAACTTCTAAGCCTTATCTCTTGCCCTACTTATTATCTACATGTGATCATGGTCATATATTATAACATAGCCAAACATCTATTATTATTTCATGTTGTTTACTTTCACTATTATTTCTTTCCATGCTCTATTGTTAATTCACTTGCTTAAAATCTTTCCAAATGTGGGAATAAACTTACATATGAGTTTTTGGGCATACATAAGCAAGCTTGTAGCTCTGCATACGAGCCATCCTATATCTAAAAATTATTTTCACAGGCTCAAGCTTTTAAAAGTGAGATATTTTCATGTCTGTAAGTTACTACTCTGTTATATCACAAGAGATTTGTAAATGATTTACTAACCTGTTAAGTGTATTATAAAAGAAATAAGAGCATGATTAAAGTAAAAAGGAAAGAAAGAATGAAGGAGATATGGGATAGAAGAAACAAGGAAAGGAGAAGGACAAAAAAGAGAAGAATGAACATATGTGGTTGGAATATAGAGCATGAGATGTGCAAACACGAGTTAAGAAAAACTCAACTAAAAACTAATTTTGAACATTTTAAAAATCCACATACCTTAAGAGATCCTTAGAGAAAGCATCAAAGAATTATAAATATCTTCAGATAAGTCAAAATAGGCATGGAATTCTAACCTTTTAATTATATTTATTTATTTATTAAGTAGAAACATTGTATGGAAACATTATTTGTTAGTATCATCATTTCCCTCCTCCATGCTCCCACTCCAGTGAGGCACTTCTCAATGGAATTGCAGATATTCACCATAGGGTTGTGGATTATAACTCACAATTTTCCACTCTCTCTTCTGCAAAATTTCCTGAACCTTGGTGAATATACTTTAAATATACTTCAATGCTGACCTCTCAGCATCTTCTGAATTTCTGCACTGGTGTGTTTTGAGTATCCTTAGTGTCTGTCTCCATCATACAGGCACAGGTTGCCAACCTCGCCATGGAAGCAGCACATTGCTCATCTCAGCAATCTCTCTGTGGTTTCACTTGGGCCCTAGCTGCTGTGCTAGGGATGGTTCAACTTTTGCCAAGGAGTCCCCTATCATCTCATTGGATGATAAGTGGATTTTTGTTGCTGTCACTAGTTGCTGAAAAAAGAAAACATTTTTCAATGGAGTGTGTGATTAGGATAGGTTAACGGAGATAAGCATTGTTAATTTAGAGAGATTTTGATGGGTGTAGACTCAGTTTGGGTCAAAGACTAGTGGGAACTTCTTGTTAGAGTCTTGGTCTCGGGATTCTGACTTAGTTCCCAGTTCCAGCTATGGGTTCCTTTCCACTGAGTGGATCTCCTTAGCCTATCAGAGAGGCATTGGTTACCCATGTAGGCTGTGTGCCACTATTGTACACGTATGTACATTTTGCCAGACTGGTTGCTTTCATATTGCAGTGTCCTCTGCTTGCTCACAAATTTGTTGGCCATTTTCCACCAGCAGCTCATGTAGTGTTTCTCTGCACTATATGGGCTAACCACCTGGGTTCTGGCTTTCTTCCGTACTCAACTGGACTTCTTGATTTTCTGCATTGGCATCAGATGTTGTCTTTAGCAATATGGTCTTACTTTTCACCTCAGATGGATAATCAAGCGCTTTGCAAAAGTATGTCTTGTTTTAGAGACCTCATAGGTATCTCAGATCAACACTTGAATGTGGGTTTTTAACAAATTTCTGGTACTGGGAGATATAGGCCTGTGATGGTTTGATTCAGGTGTCCCTCATAAACTTAGGTCTTCTGAATGCTAGGTTCCCATATGATGGGAATTTGGGAACTAATGTCTCCTGAAGGCAGCATATTCTTGGGGGCAGGATTATGGGTATTATTGCCAGTTTCCCCTTGGCAGTGTTTGGCATACTCTCCTATTGTTATTGTCCACTTGATGCTGATGAGGGGGTGATGTCCACCTTCTACTTATGTTATCATTTTCCCCTGCCATTATTGAGTCTACAAGCCAAAATAAACCTTTATTTCCCACAAGCTGCTCTAGGTTGGGTGATTGCCAGAAATGCAAACCTGAGTAAAACAAAGCCAGAGCCAAATGTTTTAAGGGTTGGCTTCATCCCACCCTCTCCAGGGCTCTTCTTACCAAAAGGTGCTTCCATGCTCCTATTGTGGGTTCTTTATCAGGATCTTTCAGAAAGGTTTACATTTGCTAGCCATTCTCAAGCTGCACAGAATCTTAGTTGATGTGGATGTGACATGAGTACCCCAAATAGATAACAAAACCCAAAACTAAGATGTTGAAAATAAAACCTCAGCTATTGAAAATCACTTATCTGTACAAAATTTGTTGAGAGATATTTTCCACGTGTAACATTTTACTTTCTCCTTTGTAAAACAGCCAAAAATGAAAAGAAAGGATTGCCTAAATCCCAATTGGAATACTGGCTATTTACAACACACAATTCCTCATTCATAAAGATATTTTCAAGCTGTCCTTTTTCAGAGAGGTTTTAAAACTAATTCAAACTATTATGATACTTATACTTTAAAAAGGCTACAAAATATACTTAGGGAAAATGTGCAGTTAAGATACACTTACCTGATGTCAAGTCACTTATATGTTGACAAATTATCAACACCTGAATCACAGAACATAAACCATTTCACCCCCAGTGTTAACCAAAGTTTTTATGGATGGAGTGTCACAGAGAAACTGGCTTTATACATTAAATAGATTAATGATTATAATTAAAAGTGTTTAAGTTATGAAAAAAATCACCCTAAGTAGAAATTCTTTTTCAAATCAACAGATTTGCATCTGAGAGGTTATTATTGTATTTGGGAGAGCCAGTGGCACAAAGCATGATTTTGTATGGCTTGAGAATCCCTTTGGACAGAATTGTCAAAGATTTTTCTGAATACTGATTTTTAAATATGAATTTTTTTAAGGGAAATTGGTGATGTTAGGAGAAAATCTATTATATATACATGATATATACATATATGATTATGGAATGTAATATATATATATATGTGTGTGTATATATCATGCATATATGCATTACATTCTGTAATAATATTGTAGTGATTTTATACCTTCTTGTCTTTAACCAGAAAGCTCAGAGTTTAAAAAGTGCTCAGTAAAAATATATGTGGGTGTGAATATTATGGATCTCTTAATATTTAAGATTTAACTGCAGAAACCTGTGAGAAAATGGAAGAAAGGCCATAACTTTTTTTTCTTCACAATTTGTCATCAGGCTATTGTGCCTTATAACAGAAAGATACAATTTCACCTGTTAAATATACTGAGCATTCAAGTAAGACTTTTTCCCTTTCCTTATTATTATTATTATCATTATTAACAACATATTTTGTATGGATACATCAAGTGTTGGTACCCTCTTTTTCCTCGTTCTTGCCCCCATTCTGCTAGAGACCCTTCTCAGTGGGGTTCAGGTATTCCCTATGAGGTAGTGTGTTATGGTTTATGGGAGTGAAAGTCAGTTGTTTTTAGGGGAAGGGAATGACTCTGGTCATGGTGTCTGAACCTGTGGTTCTTAGTAATTCTTCCCTCCCTTCTGCACAATTTCCTGAGCTGTGGTGGGTAAGTTTTAAGTCTACTTCAATGATGAGCTCTTAGGAGCCTCTGGATCACTGCTTTGGTAACTGTTGAGTATCCTCAGGTCTGTTTCCTTCACCCTGGCACTATCAGGATCAGCATGGAAGCAGCACAATTGTTAATCTACCCAGTTCCTCTGTGGCTTCAGCTGTGGCTTGGCTGAAGTGTGAGGGGTAGTTTATCTCCTAAAGTCTCACTACCTCCGAAAAAAGAACATTTTTTTTTTCTTTTAAGGTAGAGAACATCTGTTCCAGGAAAGTTTCTATTAAAAGGAGTCTGGAGAGACATTTAAGCAGGTAAGAGCCCTAGCCACACCAGCATGAGGGCCAGAGAGGGCCTGATGTGTCCTGAGTTTGATTCTCTAGCATCCATGTAAACACCTGGGTGATAACAGTAACCTCAGCCCTGTGGGAAGCAGAGATTGGGGAATTGGTAGTTCTTACTGGTCAGCTAGTTTGACCAAAGATGGGAGCTTCAGGCCTGCAAAAATGGCTTAGCAGTTAAGGCATTTGCCTGCAAAGCCAAAGGACCCAGGTTCGAGTCCCCTGGACCCACATTAGCCAGATGCACAAGGGGATACACTCGTCTGGAGTTCATTTGCAGTGTCTGAAGGCTCCCTCTTTCTCTGTCAAATAAATAAATAAATAAAATAAAATTAAAAAAGATGTATTTTTAAAAAAAATGGCAGCTCCAGATTCATAGAGGGGCTGTTTTGAAGGAATGAGAATATGAGAGATAGAGGAGGGTATCTGATGTCTTCTCTGAACTACAGAAATGCATGCATGGGTGTTGGGTGTATGTGCATGCACACACACACATTATAAAAAAAGAAAAGTTTGTAAATACTTGGTTTCCGTGATTGACATATCCCTTCTTTTCTTTAGTTTCTCATTTTATATGTTCTGATAAGAGTCTCCCAAAAGCTATTGTCATGCATTTTATTTTACAGGCTATTTCCATAAAAACACACTTCTTTGATTGCCGTAATTAGTATGAAAATAATTTCTTGTTTGTTGTACATTCATTTTTAAAGGTGGGATAATAGTTAAATAATGATAGAAATAGCATTTATTTAAACCCAAGGAAGATAGTTATCATTATGCAATAATCTGTTGCACCAAAGAAAGCATGGTACGTTTTTTGACATCATAAACACTAAGGAAATTATGTTTGTCCCTGGAAATTCCTCACTGTAATAATCACCTATAGACACGGAAAAATTTAGTTAATCACCTGTGTATATGTGGAGAGAGGGAAAGAGAAAAAAATAGAGGGAAAGTAATTTTGAAAACTGGAAAACGGAGTTAAAAGAGAAAATTTTACTGACAAGTAGAATAATGTAAACCAAACTGCATGTCATTAGATGTTTAATACACTAATTTGGTGTGTATTCTTTTTTATTAAGATTTTGCAATATAAATGAATTACTCAAAGAAAACACAAAGAAATACAGAACAGTGTGCATATACTCATATCTACATATACATCATATGTATACATCACCTATAAGTTATAAGTGCAGTTCCAATTTTGGTGAAGATTGTTAATTATATGTGTATGGACATTTATATCAAAAATTATATTATATTACAACAAATTAAATCTAGCACATAATCGCAATAATAAGAGAGGACACTACACAACATATATTAATAATAGAGAGTTCATTAGTTTGAGTTACACAGAAAATACATGCCAAATAAAAGAATAATAATAAGTACTTAGAAACCACATTTTCAAAGAAACATGGCTTTTAGTTATGTTTTAATTTTACCCCAAAATAGTTATAATATATACTTAGTATGAGAAAAACTTTCTAATAGAGCTCTGGGTCACAAACATATTTTCACCACTTTAGGAATCCCTGATACATTTCTCAAAGACAAGAGAAATAACATTAAAAGAAAGAGAGACGGACATTTTATTTTGCAGTTGAAGACTTGCTTAAAGAGTTGTGTCAACTTGCCTGATTCAAAAAAGAAGATGTAAGTTAAAGAAAAGAAAAAAGCGTGTTACACTGATTTGGCCAACATTTTCATTTTCTGAATTAGCAGGGAAGCCTAAAGTGTATATGTGTTTTTATTTTTATTTATTTTTTTAAATTTTTTTTTATTAATTAGTTTTGTATTCAGCAAATACAGTCAGTTTGGTACCATTAATAGGCTCATCCATGACATACCCCCCACTTGGCCCCACCTTGTTGAGGTATATGGGTCATGCATCGTGGAGTTAGCCCAAGGTTATGGGTAAGATAAATGTCTCAGCATATCATGACCCACATGTGGCTCTGACATTCTTTCTGCCCCCTCTTCCACAAATTTTCCCTGAGCCATGTTGGATTCATTTTTGGTCTGCTTCAGTGATGAGGTGTTGGGGGCCTCTGGGGCTCTAGCTCTCTGATTTGGTAGGAGTTGATTATTCTCTGTGTTGATCTCTTTCACACTTGTGCTGGTACCCGCTTAACCAGAAAAACAGCACCCTTGCTTATTTCAACAATTTTTCTTAGTCTCAGCCAGGGCCCCTTTGAGGTATGATGGGGTGGCTCTCTCCTCAGGCTCTACACCTATCTGAAAAAGAGAAGCAGATTCTCCAATGAAAAGTAAGTTAGCGCCAGGACAAATGAGATAACCCATACTTTTTTTTTTAATAGAGAATTTAATAGGTGTAGGCCCTCTTATAACCCACAATTGATGGTAGCTTGATATTGGAGAGGGGGCTTATGTTTGGATATAGTTCTGACTTGTTTCCCAGCTCCAGCTATGGATTCCATACCAGTGAGAGGATCAGTTAGCCAAATTGAGAGCAGTTGGTTCCCTACCATGGTTGTGTGCCACTATTGCACTTGTGTGGGCATCACAACAAGTTATTTGCTGCTAAGTAGGTTAGACCATGAGTTGCTTGGATAGATATTGGTCATTTTCCCCCAGTCACCCATGTAGCACCTTCTGGCACTAGACTTGCTGACTGTCTGAGGACTGACTCTCTTCCAGCTTCAACCCATGCCATTCCATTTTACGTGTCAACCACATAAGGTGTCCCCAGTAGTAGGGTCTTACGACTAAGCTTTGGTGGGTCATCAAGCACTTGGACAGAAATCTGTCTTTATTTTAGGAAACCTTGTAGGTCTCTCTGAACAAAAGCTCATTCTGGATGAGAGCCCCATGCTGGTACTGGGAGTTACCTGTCAGTGCCCACCAAGAAAATGAGGAAAAAGATAACTAATATACAAGATTTGGAGAGAAGAGAAAGAGAAAGAGAAAGAGAGAGAGATAGGGAGGGAGGGAAGCTGTAGAAAATTAAGGTTACTCTTCACCATATCCTCTCCAGTGTCTTGTGGTTCAGGGGTTCCCTCTAAGGGCCTGGTGAAGGTTCAGCCATTTGGTCTGCCTTTTAGGAAGTAGAATTTTATGGTACCATTGCCGTTTAGATATGGATCTGTGTTTTCCACCCCTCTGCTGCCTTCCTCTCCCTCCCCATCCATCCTATTGTCTAGTCCATGAGATTCTTGCTCGGTATGTAAGGTATCTTGGGTAGATTTAGGTTAGGTGTTGCAGATGAGTGAGACTATGTGGCGATTTTTTTTTTCTGTGATTGGGTAAGTTCACTGAGAATGATCTGTTCCAGGTTCAACCGTTTTTCCTCAATTTCATTGTGTCATTTTATCTTAGTGCTGTATAGAATTCCGTTGTGTAGATATACCACCTCTTAGTTATCCATTCTTCTAGTGATGGACATCTGGGTTGATTCCAGCTTTTAGTTATTACAAATTGAGCTGCTACAAACATGGTTGAGCAAATTTCTCTAGCCTGTGGTTTGAAGGTTTTAGGGTGGATGCCCAGTAAGGGAATAACTGGGTATGTTGGTGTCTCTATAGTCAGCTTTTTCAGGAGTCTCCATATTGCTTTCCAAAGTGGTTGTACCATCCTATATTCCCACCAACAGTGGATGAGTGTTCCTATTTCTCCACATCCTCGCCAGCATTTATTTTCATTTGATTTTTTGATGTTTGCTACCCTTATTGGGGTAAGAAGGAATCTCATAGTTTTTTAATTTGCATTTCCCTGATGATTAGGGATGATTAACAGTTTCTTAAGTGTGTGTTTGCCATTTGTATTTCTGCCGTTGTGAACTGCCTGTTCAGCAGTTTGCTCCATTTTGTCAGAGGGGTATTTGACTTCTTACTATTCAGGTTTGTGAGTTCTTTGTAGATTCTAGAGATTAGGCCTCTGTCAGTTGTTTAACCTGCAAATATTTTCTCCCATTCTGTGGGTAACTTATTGGCTTTGCTTTTTGTATGCTTGTATGTAAAGATACTCTTCATCTTCATGTGATCCCATTGGTTGAGTGACTGCTTAAGATCCAGAGCTACTAGGGTTTTGTTCAGGAAGTCTTTTTCCAGTCCTATATCTTGGAAATTACTTCCTAATTTTTCTTCCAGTACTAGTATTGTTTCTGGTCTTATATTGAGGTCTTTGATCCATTTGGACTTGAGTGTAGTGCAGGGCGAAATATGTGGATCATGTTTCAGTTTCGTGCATATATTTATCCAGTTTGATCAGCACCATTTGTTGAAGATGCTCTCTTTTTTCCAGCCTATATTGTTAGGGCCTTTGTCGAATATCAAGCAGCTATAGTTGCTTGACAGAAAGTCTGGGTCCTCAAGTCTATTCCATGGGTCTATGATCCTATTTTTATGCCAGTACCATGCTGTTTTTATTACTATGGCTTTGTAATATAGCTTTAGATCAGGTATGGTGATGCCTCCAGAGGTATATCTTTTGCTGAGGATATGTTTGGATATGTGAGGCCTTCTGCCTTTCCATATGAAATTTGAGATCTTTTTTTTCTATCTCTGTTAAGAACAGTGTAGGGATTTTAATTGGAATTGCATTAAATCTGTATATTGCCTTTGGTAGGATTGCCATTCACAATGTTAATTCTGCCTGTCCAGGAGCATGGGAGGTCTTTACAATTTCTCAAGTCTTCCTCAATAACTTTTTTGAGTGTTTTTATGTTTTTGTTCTATAGATCTATCACTTCCTTGGTTAACGTAATTCCAAGGTATTTTAGTTTTTTTGTTACTATTGAAAGTGGGACCATGTCCCTTATTTCTTTCTCTGTGTCTTGTCATTTGCATATAGTAAGGCTACTGATTTTTGTGCATTGATTTTGTATCCTGCTACTTTGCTATAGGAGTTAATCACCTTCAGGAGTTTTGCGATGGAGTCTCCTTGGTCTCTTACATATACAATCATGTCAGCAGCAAATAGAGCTAACTTAACTTCTTCCTTTCCAAATTGTATCCCTTTCATTTCCTTCTCCTGTCTTATTGCTTTAGCTAGGACTTCCTGTACTATATTGAAAAGCAGAGGTGAGAGTGGACAACCCTGTATTGTTCCTGATCTAAATGGGAATTTCTCCAGTCTCTCTACATTAAGTATTACCTCGGCATTAGGAACTCTGTATATTGCCTTTATTATGTTCAGATATGAAGCAACCATGCCAAATCTCTCCAATTTTTTGATCATGAAGTGATGTTGTATCTTGTCAAAGGCCTTTTTTGCATCTATTGAAATGATCATGTGGTTTTTATGTTTAACCTTGTTTATGTGGTGTATTACATTGACAGATTTCTGTATATTGAACCACCCCTGTGCTCCTGGGATGAATCCCACTTGGTTGAGGTGGATACTGCTTTTGATGTGTTGTTGGATTGAGTTTGCAACGATTTTGTTCAGGATCTTTGCATCTAAGTTCATCAGGATAATAAGCCGGTAGTTTTCTTTTCTTGTGGCATCGGTGCCTGGTTTTGGAATTAGGGTGATACTACCTTCATAAAAGGAGTTGGGTAGCCTTTCCTGTTCTCCAATTGTGTGGCACAGTTTGAGGAAGTTTGGTTTGAATTCTTCCATGAAGGTTTGATAGAAGTCAGCTGAGAAGCCAGCTGGTCCTGGACATTTCTTTTTGGGGAGGATATTTATTACTTTTTAAATCTCCATGTGTGTGATGGGTTCATTGAGGTGATTAATGTGCTCTGAGTTTAGCTTTGATAGATGGCATGCATCCAGGAATTTATCCATCTCCTGCACATTATCAAGTTTTGTGTAGTAGAGGTTTTTGAAATAAGTCCTGATGATTCTGCCAATTTCACTTATGTCTGTTGTGATCTCTCCTTTTCCATTTTGAATTTTGTTAATTTGAAGCTTCCCTTTTTTTGCTTGATCAAATTGGCCAGTGGTTTGTCAATCTTCTTTATTATTTCAAAGAACCAGCTATTTGTTTTGTCAATTGTCTTAACTGTTTCCTTGGTTTCCAATTCATGGATTTCTGCTCTGACTTTAATTATTTCTTTCCTTCTGGAGCTCTTTGGGTTGGGTTTTTCTTGCTTTTCTGGTGCCTTTAGGTGGATGGTTAGGTTATTAATTTGGGATCTCTCTTTCTTTTTTTTCTCAATTTTTATTAATATTTTCCATGAGTATAAAAAATATCCCATGTTAGTACCCTCCCCCCACTTTCCCCTTTGAAATTCCATTCTCCATCATATCCCCTCCCCATCTCAATCTTTCTACTTACATATATACAATACCAACCTAATAAAAGCCCTCCTCCATTTCTTTCTCTTCCCTTTCTGTCTCCTTTTTTAACTTACTGGCCTCTGCTATTGAGTTTTTTCCTTCTTGCACAGAAACCCAATCATCTGTAGCTAAGATCCACATATGAGGGAGAACATGTGGTGCTTGGCTTTCTGGGCCTGGGTTACCTCACTTAGTATAATTCTTTCCAGATCCATCCACTTTTCTGCAAATTTCATAACTTCATTTTTCTTTACCGCTGAGTAAAACTCCATTGTATAAATGTGCCATATCTTCAGTATCCACTCATCAATTGAGGGACAACTAGGCTGGTTTCATTTCCCAGCTATTATGAATTGAGCAGCAATAAACATGGTTGAGCATGTACTTCTAAGGAAATGGGATGAGTCCTTAGGATATATGCCTAGGAGTGCTATAGCTGGGTCATATGGTAGATCAATCTTTAGCTGTTTTAGGAATGTCCACACTGATTTCTACAATGGCTGGACCAGATTGCATTCCCACCAACAGTGTAGAAGGGTTCTTCTTTTTCCACATCCCCGTCAACATTTATGATCATTTGTTTTCATGATGGTAGCCAATCTGACAGGAGTGAAAGGAATCTCAATGTAGTTTTAATCTGAATTTCCCTGTTGACTAGTGACATAGAACATTTTTTTAGATGCTTATATGCCATTCGTATTTCTTCCTTTGAGAATTCTCTATTTAGCTCCATAGCCCATTTTTTGATTGGCTTGTTTGATTCCTTATTATTTAACTTCTTGAGTTCTTTGTATATCCTAGATATTAATCCTCTATCAGATATATATATAGCTGGCGAAGATTTTTTCCCCATTCTGTAGGTTGCCTCTTTGCTTTCTTCACCGTGTCCTTTGCAGTGCAAAATCTTTGTATTTTCATGAGGTCCCAGTGGTTATTGTGTGGTTTTCTTGCCTGAGCAATTGGGCTTGTATTCAGAAAGTCTTTGCCAAGACCAATATGTTGAAGGGTTTCCCCTACTTTTTCCTCTAGCAGTTTCAGAGTTTCAGGTCTGATGTTAAGGTCTTTAAACCATTTGGACTTAATTCTTGTGCATGGAGACAGAGAAGAATCTATTTTCATCCTTCTACAGATATATATCCAGTTTTCCCAACACCATTTGCTGAAGAGGCTGTCTTTTCTCCAATGAGTATTTTTGACATTTTTATCGAATATCAGGTGGCTATAGCTACCTGGAGTTACATTTGGGTCCTCTATTCTGTTCCATTGATCTGCAAGTCTGTTTTTGTGCCAGTACCATGCTGTTTTTGTTACTATGGCTCTGTAGTATAGGTTAAAATCAGGTATGGTGATACCACCATCCTTATTTTTGTTGCTCAGTATTATTTTAGATATTCGAGATTTTTGTGATTCCAAATGAATTTTTGGGTTGTTTTTTCTATTTCCATGAAGAATGCCTTTGGAATTTTGATGGGAATTGCATTAAATGTGTAGATTGCTTTTGGTAAGATTGCCATTTTCACAATATTGGTTCTTCCAATCCAGGAACAAGGGATGTTTTTCCACTTCCTAGTGTCTTCTGCAATTTCTCGCTTGAGTGTTTTAAAGTTCTCATTGTAGAGATTCTTTACTTCCTTGGTTAGGTTTATTTCAAGGCACTTTATTTTTTTTGTGCAATTGTGAATGGGAGTTATTCTCTGATTTCATCCTTTGAGTGTTTGTTGTTAGCATATATGAAGGCTACTGATTTCTGTGTATTTATTTTGTATCCTGCTACATGGCTGTAGGTTTTTATCAGCTCTAACAGTTTGCTAGTAGAGTCTTTAGGGTCCTTTATATATAGAATCATGTCACCTGCAAATAATGATAACTTGATTTTTTCCTTTCCAATTTGTATCCCTTTTATGGGCGTCTCTTGCCTTATTGCTATGGCTAAGACTTCCAGAACTATATTAAATAACAGTGGGGACAGTGGACACCCTTGTCTTGTTCCTGATTTTAGTGGAAAAGCTTCCAGTTTTTCCCCATTTAGTAATATGTTGGCTGTAGGCTTATCATAAATAGCCTTTATTATATTGAGATATGTTCCCTCTATTCCCAGTCTCTGTAGGACTTTTATCATGAAGGGATGTTGGATTTTGTCGAATGCTTTCTCTGCATCTAATGAGATGATCATGTGATTTTTGTCCTTCAACCCATTTATATAATGTATAACATTTATAGATTTGCGTGTGTTGAACCATCCCTGCATCTCTGGAATAAAGCATACTTGGTCAGGGTGAATGATCTTCCTGATATATTCTAGTACTCTGTTTGCCAATATTTTGTTGAGAATTTTTGCATATATGTTCATGAGGGAGATTAGTCTGTAATTTTCTTTTTTATTCTATCGTTGCCTGGTTTTGGTATCAGGGTGATGCTGGCTTCATAGAAGGAGTTTGGTAGAATTCCTTCTTTTTCTATTTCATGGAAAAGCTTAAGAAGCAGTGGTGTTAGCTCTTCCCTGAAGGTCTGGTAAAATTCAGCAGTGAATCCATCTGCGCCTGGGCTTTTTTTAGTTGGGAGATTTTTGATAACTGTTAGGATCTCCAGGCTTGTTATAGGTCTATTTAGGTGATTAATCTCATCTTGAATTAATTTAGGTAGGTCATATAAATCAAGGAAATCATCCTTTTCTTTCAGATTTTCATACTTTTTGGAGTATATGCTTTTATAATATGTCCCTATGAGTTTTTGAATTTCTCTGGCATTTGTTGTGATGTTACCTTTTTCATCTCTAATTTTATTAATTTGTGTCTCTTCTCTCTTTCTTTTGGTCAGATTTGCTAAGGGTTTATCAATCTTGTTTATCCTTTCAAAGAACCAGCTCTTTGTTTCATTAATTGTTTGGTTTGATTTTTTGGTTACTATTTCATTGATCTCTGCCCTAATCTTTATTATTTCTTCCTGTCTACTGACCTTTGGTTTGCCTTGTTCTTCTTTTTCCAACACTTTAAGGTGAAGCATTAGGTCGTTTACTTGTGACCTTTCTAATTTCTTAATATAGTCACTTAAAGTTATAAATTTACCTCTTAGGACTGCCTTCATTGTGTCCCAGAGATTTTGGTATGTTGTGTTCTCATTATTTTTTGACTCTATAAATTTTTTGATTTCCTTCTTGATTTTTTTCATTGACCCATTCATCATTTAGTAGTGTATTGTTTAGTTTCCATGCTTTTGTGTATGCTCTATATCCTTTCTTGCTATTGATTTGTAGTTTGATTCCATTGTGGTCAGATAGAATGCAAGGAATTATTTCAATTTTCCTGAATTTGTTAAGATTTGCTTTGTGTCCTAATATATGGTCTATTTTAGAGAATGATCCATGTGCTGCTGGAAAGAATGTATATTCTGCAGCATTTGGATGAAATATCCTGTATATATCTGTTAGGTCCATTCCTTCTATGACCTCATTTAGTCCAGATGCCTATTTTTATTTTTTTATGTTTATTTTTTCCTGGGATGACCTGTCAATTGATGAGAGTGGGGTGTTAAAGTCACTCACTACCACTGTGTTTGGTGTTATCTGTGACCTTAGTTCTAACAGTGTTTGTTTGATGAATTTGGGATCCCCCATGTTAGATGCATATATGCTTAGGATTGTAATGTCCACCTGTTGGAGTGTGCCCTTAATCAATATAAAGTGACCTTCCTTATCTTTCTTGACTAACGTTGGAGTGAAGTCTGCCGTGTCAGATATTAGGATAGCAACCCCTGCTTGTTTTCTGGGTCCATTTGCTTGAAACACCGTTTTCCAAACTTTCACCCTCAGATAATGTCCATCCTTTGTAGAAAGGTGAGTTTCTTGGAGACAACAAATTGTAGGGTCCTGCTTTTTAACCCAGTCTGCAAACCTATGTCTTTTGGTTGGGGCATTGAGGCCATTGATATTAAGAGATATTATTGAAAGGTGTGTATTTATGCTTGCCTTTTTTTTTTTTTTTTTTTTTGTGGTTCCAGTTCTACCTTTGCTCTCTTATGTTAGCTAGTATTTGAGTATTGCTTGTTGTTTTCCAGGTTCCTTATATGTGTGTATTTCCTTCTCTTCCACATGGAGGATTCTTTCAAGTATTTTCTGTAGAGCTGGTTTTGTCTTCAAATACTCCTTTAGCTCACTTTTGTGGTGGAATGTCCTTATTTCTCCGTCTATTTGACTGGATAGTTTTACAGGATAAAGTAACCTTGGTTGACAGTTGTTATCTTTCAGAATTTGGAATACATCACTCCAAGCCATTCTGGCTTTGAAAGTTTGTGTTGCGTAATCTGCTGTGATCCTGATGGGCTTGTCTTTGTAGGTAACTTGATTTTTCTCTCTAACTACTTTCAGTATTTTTTCTTTGGATTGTGTGTTTTGTAGTTTGATTATAGTATGGCAAGGAGAGGTTCTTTCCAGGTTTTGTCTGGATGGTGTTCTAAAGGCTTCCTGTATCTGCATTGGCACCTCTTTCCCAATTTGGGGGAAGTTTTCTTCTATGATTTTGTTGAAGACACCTACTATGCCTTTGGATTGAAATTCTTCTCCTTCTACTATGCCCTGAATTCTTATATTTGATCTTTTCATAGTGTCCTGAATATCTTGAAATTCCCATTCATACTTTTCTATTAGTTTGTCTTTCTCTTTGTTGGATTGTATTAGATCTGCCACCTGGTCTTCTAGCTTAGATGTTCTGTCCTCTCCTTCATCCATTCTACTGGTGAGATTTTCTACAGAGTTTTTTATTTCATTAACTGTGTTCTTCATTGCTAGTAATTCTGACTGGTTTTTCTTTATTATTTCTCTTTCCTTATTTATGTCTTGTATTGACTTCTTTATTTCGTTAAATTGGTGTCCTGTGTCTTCTCTGATTCCTTTGATTTCTTCTTTGAGTTCATTGAACATATTTACAATCATTCTTTTGAAATCTTTCTCAGGCATTTCCTCTAACTCATTCTCACTGGAGGTCATTTCTGATGCATTTATACCTTTTGGTGGATTTATATTGCCTTGGTTTTTGGTGTTTCTTGTGTTATAATGTATATATTTTTGCATCTTGCATTAAGTTACTGCTTAGATTTTCTAGTTAGCTGGGTATTCTTAGCTGTATCAATTGATCTTGTGTTGTATATCTTCAATGTAGGAGATTAAGATGTTAGGTGTGGCTCTTAACACTCTCAGAGTATCTAGACACGTGTTCCCAGGGGTTGAGTTTGCCTGCTATGGGAGTATTCAAGTAGGTTGAGTGGAATAAAATATAGGTATATTCTAAAATTTAACTAAACCCCATACACATTCAGTCAAAAACAGCACCGAGCATTTATGCAAGAGTGGGTATTAGAAGAACCAGATCCTGTATCAACAAAGAGATTAAGATTTCTGGTCTGTTGAGGGATCCATGTCTGCTTCTGACCAAGTGAGACCCTTCCCTAGTTCAATCCCAGTTACCTTTTTGGATGCTTTTTGTCTCAGTCAAGTTGCTGGTTGGGACGTTGAGCTGCTGTTCTGTTTTCTGGATCTGGGCACTGGCTTTTCCTGTGGGGCAAATGAAGCCTGGCAACTGTGGCCCTGCAGATCGGCACCCCAGCTGCTGGATCCCTGCTGCTGCCGCTGGAGCTGCCGCTGCTGGATCCGCCGCTGATGCTGCTGGAGCTGCCACTGCTGGATCTGCTGCTGCTGCCACTGGAGCTGCTGCTGCTGGATCCGCCGCCGCTTAAGCCACTGGAGCTGCCACTGTTGGGTCCACTGCTACTGGATCCACCGCTGGAGCTGCCATTGTGGGATCCACCGCAGCTGCTGAAGCTTCTGGAGCTGCCGCTGCTGGATTTGCCGCTGCTGAAGCTGCTGTAGCTGGTGCTGGAGTGGCTGATGTTGCTGTTGGAGTCTGAGTCACGGCTTCCACTGCCGCTTCCACTGCGGGAGCCGGAGTCCCCGCTGCCGGAGCCCTAGCCACCACTGCCGGAGCCCGAGACGCAGCTGCCAGAGCTGCTTTGGCCTGCCCATGTGGGCTCTGGATCTCTCCTACTTCTCTGCTGCTGTTTTAATATCTTATTTACCTCCCTTTTTAGTAAAGGTGTGTATTTTGCTGGGTTTTCGTTGCCTTTTTCTCCCCTAGGCTGCTTTGGCGTGGTTCCTATGCTGCCATCTTGACCGGAAGTCCTCTCTTTCTTTTTTATGAAGGCTTTGAGTGCTATGAATTTTCCCCTGAGGACCACCTTCACTGTGTCCCATAAATTTTGGTACGATGTGTCCTCATTGTCATTCAAGTCTAGATATTTTGCAATTTCATTTTTTATTTCATTCACTATCCACTTATTGTTTAAAAGTGTGCTGTTTAGTTTCGAGGTGTCTTGGGATTCTTGGTGTGTCTTTTGTTGTTGATTTCTAGCAATATAGCATTGTGATCTGATTTCATGCAGAATATTATGTCAATCTTCCTAAATATATGGAGGCAGGCTTTGTGACCCAGTATATGGGCTATTTTAGAGAATGTTCCGTGAGCTGCTGAGAAGAATTGTAGTCCGTGGATTTCGGATGGAAAGTTCTGTAGATGTCTGTTAGGTCTAAGTGATCTATGGTTCTGTTGAGATCTCTTACTCCCCTGTTGAGTTTTGTTTGGATGATCTATTACTGATAATGGTATATTGAAGTCCCCAACTATGATGTTGTTGGTGGTTATTTCTGTTTCATTGTCAAGTAGGTGTTGGTTTATGAACTGTGGTGCCCCTGTGTTTGGTGCAGATTTATGATTGTAATATACTCTTGATGGATTGTTCCCTTGATAAGTAGGAATTGACCTTCTCTGTCTTTTTTGATTATTTTTGGTTTGAAGTCTATTTTATCCAATAATAATATAGCTACGCCTGCTTGTTTCTTATTTCCATTTGCTTGGAATATTGTTTTCCATCCTTTCATCCTGAGGAGGTATCTGTCTTTAGTAGTGAGGTGGGTTTCTTGAAGGCAAACAGATTGAGGGGTCTAATTTTTTGATCCATCCTGTTAGCTTGTGTCTCTTGATGGCTGAATTAAGGCCATTAATATTTAGGGTAATGCCTGTGAGATTTGATTTGATCCCGGCCATATTGTGATGGTATATGTGGGTTGGTGTTTTCATGGACTTTGAAGTTTTTTGTGCCTATTCTGAGTTTGGTTATTATGATCTGCTTCTTGTATGCATTTGAGGTTGATTATTTGTTTTTTCTCTGTGGAGAATTTCCTGAAATACTCTCTGTAGGTTTGTGTTTGTGTTCATATAATTGTAAAGCTGAGTTTTGTCATGGAAAGTTTTTCTTTCACCATCTATTATGAGGGGTACTTTTGCTGGGTAGAGTTGTTTGTGATGGAAGTCATAGGTTCTTAGACTTTGCAGTGTTTCATTCCAGGGTCTTCTACCTTTCAGGGTTTCCATTGAGAAGTCTGAAGTAATTCTGATGGGGTTACCTTTGAAACTGAAGTGCTGTTTTTCCCTGGATACTTTTAGTTTTTTCTCTTTGGTGTCAATGTGTAGAGTCTTAATGACAATATGTCTTGGAGAGTTTCTCCTTTGGTCCAGTCTCTTTGGAGTTTTGTTGGCTTCTTGTATCTCGACGGGCCTTTCTTTTAAGAGACTGGGGAAATTTTCTTCAATTATTTTGTTAAATAAGTTCTCCATGCCTTTGGTCTGAATTTTTTCTCCTTCTGGTATTCCAATGATCCTGACATTAGGACGTTTAAGTGTATCCCACAATTCCTTCATGTTCTGTTCATAGGAACTTTTGAACTTAATGAAATTTTTGACCTCTCGAACTGTTTCTTCTATCTTGTCTTCCAGATCAGAGTTTCTATCCTCCACATGGCTGACTCTGTTCTTGAGAGCTTCTAGACAGTTTTGGACTTGTTTAATTAGGTTTGCATTTTCTACTACTTTTCTATGTATAATTTCCATCCCTCTGTCAAGCTCCTTTTTCACATCATTTTCTGATTTTCCTGATGATTCTTGGAATTCATGCTTGCATTTCTTTATGTCTTCATTTAGCATTGCCAGCTGATTTTTGAGGTCTTCTTTTTTTTCACTCTCCCTCAAATCTCTTAACTGTCTTTGAACTCCTTCCATTTTCTTATCTATTAGGTCTAGTCTAGAGATGGCAGCATCCCCATGATTATCTGTCCTTTGTTGCTTTTCTGCAAGTTCTTCCAGTAGCTTGGTCAGGGTTGCATTGCTCATGGCTTCATTTTGGTGTTCTGATCCTAATGACTCTTCTGTGTTTTGATTAGATATGTTCATTATAGGACTGGGTGATCTAACTGATTTTCTTGCTTTTGATTTTTCATGTTATTTCATTTGCACTGTTGTCTGACCATGACAGTGTATGGGCACGTAGGTGGGTGTATCAGCCTGGGCTCAAGCACGATCAGAATCCGAGGCAGCCTGGGGCAGTTGCCAAGCAGCCTGGGCTTTGTATCTCACTTGCCAAAGCCTCCTGATCTACTGCTTGGCTGGGGTGCCGAAGTTATCTGATCTCTCAAGCGGTAATGCGCCAAGGCTGCCTGTGTTTGAGCTAGGAGGAAAACTGAGGCACCAAGCACTGAAGCAGCCCAAACTCTGGTATGGGAACACTGGGACAGTCTGTGCTCCCCCACCACAGGACAATGTTGGAACGCTGGGCGGCAGACAGTTAGGGGATGGCGCCTGAGCTGGCACACATGACAGACACAGTCTGAGCTCGCTTGGCAGTTGCTGTGGGCCTGGACTTACTGAACGTGTGGCGGCAGAAGCAGTAAGTGTGCCAGTGGGCAGAGCTGTCTAAGCTTCCACATGCAGGGATTGATCAGCATGCGGGGTGCTGTGGATATGGAGGCTACTTGGGGGGAGAGGTGGGCTACCCACCCCACCAGTGAGGCAATAAGTGATTCCCTGTTATTGCCAGTACTCGCTGAACGTGCCTTTGCTGGAGCAGTAAGTGGGCAAGTGGGCGAGTGGGCGAGTGGGCAGAGCAGTCTAAGCTTCCACATGCAAGGATCTCAGGGATTGATCAGCGAGGCAGTACCGTGGATATGGCAGATACTTGGGGGGAGGGATGGTCTACCCACCAGCGAAGGAGTCAGTGATTCCCATTTATTGCCAGGACTCGCTGGACATGCGGCGGCTGGAGCAGTAAGTGGGCAAGTGGGTGGAGCAGTCTAAGCTTCCGCATGCAGGGATCAATAGGCACATGGCGGCACTGTGGATATAGCAGCTACTTGGGGGAAGGAGGCTACCCGCCCACGAGGGGATCAGCGATTCCCTGTTTGTCCCCCCTCTGTGCCCTCCCACTGGCAACCTATTGGAGATTTTTCTCCCCTGAAAGACCAAGTGAACCCTTAATGTCTTGCCTTTCTTTCCCCGGGATTTGTAGCACAGGTAGGCAGTTGCCATTTTGGCTGGAAGTCTCGTATATGTGTTTTTAACAGAACTGCATTTTAATTATTTATTACTATCCAGTTTTGCCAGAAAGAGAAGATTATTATGTTCACCTCGCCTCAAAATGTGGTCTTGTTTAGAGACTGTCACCCAGCTAGCAACTTGCAAATACTGAGAGTTGTTCAATTTCTGAACACTGTTCCTAGTGCTTTTTCTTTGTATTATAGCTTCAAGATTTTTGAGTGATTCATGAAAAATGCCATTTCCCTATAGTAAAACTAACAGGAAGGCTAAAGTAAGAAAAGAAGCAGCAATAAATACCAGCATGTGTACTGCTTTATATTTCCCAAAGTGCTTCAACAATCATTAAAGACCATGAAATTGTTAAATTGGGGGCTACACCAATTTGTGACTATTAGCTAATACAATTCTCTGCTTTGACAGGAAGGTTAACCTTGAAACAAGCCAGTAATGAAAGCTCTGCCCTTTTGTGAGAAAGTGCTAGCTTACCAGTGTCACACTGTGAATGCAGATTGATATGTTTGGAATAGACTGAAAACATAATATGGAGTTGGAAGACAGGAGTCCATGTCTTGCACTACGATTGTAGCATGCTGACAAAGTAACAGCTTTCATTCTATCATAGCATTCAATTTTCTCTGCAATATTTTATGGTAAAGTAATGTAACATTTAAATATTACAGGTGAAGAGCAGACTAATCATGGCATTAGAAAAGGAAATGGCCATGACTTTGTTATCATCAGAAACTGCTACAAATAATTATAATCTAAATAGAAAATTAGAATAATGTTTCAAATAAACAGCCATAATGCTAATGACAATATTCACCACTATTAGTGCTTTTAATACTATCCTTATCTTCTAGGATCCTAAATTATTTATTAAAGCACTTTGCTAATCATTTTACATAAACTATATTATTTGGTTCTTAAAACAATCCAATGAATGTAGAGGTAAACATTTTTAGAAGCTACATACTAGAGAAATTAGGTAGTTCAAGCAAAATGGGCAAAAAAGTGTCCAAGTGTGAGTTAATTGCAGATGCATCTAACCCCTGAGTTTGAGCAATGCAGTCACTGCAGCTGGATACTAACTTCTTTAATAACAGAACTGTGCAGATCCAAGCTGACTTTCCTCTTGCTATGAGAAAGCTGTTCATTGCTTCATTGTATACAGTGTTGGAGCACTGAGTAGAATAACAGTAGGACTCCTAAACATTCTTTAAAATCTAATCCTTTTAAAATGTATTTTCAGCTTTATATTTGTACAGAGTTCTGTTAGATGAATCCTGTATTAGTTACTTCTCTCATGCTAAAACAAAATAACAACTATAGCAATTTAAGGAATGAAGGGTTTACTTTAGCTAACAGTTTCAGTGTGCAGTCAGTGTGATCAGGAAGCCCAGGCAGCAGAAGTGTCACATTTTGTCCATAATCTGGAAGCAAAGCTCAGTGTGGAGCTCTTGCTTTGTCTTTCTCATTCCGACTGAGCACCCAGCCCATGGAATGGTGCTACCTATATTTTGTGTGCTTGTTCCCCCTTATTTAAACTAGTCTAGAAAGTCCCTCAAACTCTTTAAGCTTTATCTTGTAGGTGATCCTAGATCCTGTCAAAGTGATAACAAAGAAAAAGCCATCACTAATACCTTATTCTTTACTCAAAACCCAATCCCAGTCTCATTGGATTGTTCACCCTTTCTTATCATTTCTATGGTTCTAGACTTTTAACCTGCCACCTCTTGCATAGACTCATTACCAAACAATTATTTCCTGGGACTCATATGTAACATACACTTTACAGAAGAAAAGCTAAACTAGTTCTTGCTAATATTTCCTCCTTAGTTATAATTTTAGAACCAATCAGTATTTTCCTAAAACATTTTTTTTCCTAAAATGGATCCCTTGGAAGACAGTCTTACTTTCATTATTGCCAGTATACTAATCCTAATTGTACTGGTCCCATCATTCCTGGGCTGGATTTATCTCAGTGAGGCAGGTATTGGAAGCCTAAAAATGTTTATTATGCCATAATTGGTTGACTTCCATTTATTAATGAAATGATAAAATTTTTAATTAATTTCAACCCTTTATTCAGTTTATTATAAATTTATTCCAATGTTCCAGCCGAGAGAGATCAAATGGTACTGCTCACAAATACCAACCTCCTTCATGTGCTGCTACTTCATTTTAACAGGAAACATTGATTCTTTTTTTAAAGCAATTCCTGTTCTACTGTGGTTGTGTCAACTTTAACCAAGCTGAGATAAAGTGCATTACATTTGTGCATTTTAATCCTTAGTACAAAATACTGTGATGCAGTCTTGTATCAGAATTGCTTTGGTTTCAGCAGAGTGGCAGTGATTAGGGATTTAAACCTCTGCACTATTATAATAATGGATACCAACTTCTGGAAGAACTGGATATTGGATACCCTTATTTGCTCTTGAAAAGAAAATGTTCCAGTCTAATAATATGATGCTTATATTGGCATTATGGGATGTCTTAACCAAGAATAGTTACCTTCCTTCACTCGCAGCTCATAAGAAACAGGCAAGAAATGAATAGCAGAACTTCAAAGAACATGGTAAACCTATAGTTTATAACTTGCACAAGTTCTATGCCAATGCTTTTGGGAAGAAATATAAGAATGATCATTGCACAAGTCAGTTGGCATCGTGGTATATTTACCTAAAGGGATAGAATTAATGAGGCCTTCTATCTGTTGGAATTCTTAATCTAATTAGTGTGTGAGCTTTCTGGAGGGCTGATATATTTTGAGAGAAAATACTCCACCGAAATTGCTGAAAGAGGCTTTCAATATCTGGATAACATGATAGCACCCCCATTCCCACAACATTCAGCTCTTGTTTCCACGTGGAGGAATAAAGTAGGGGCATACCAAACAGGCCAACATGGAGCTGGAGAAATGGCTTAGCGGTTAAGGCCTTTGCCTGCAACATCAAAAGATCCTGGTTCAACTCTCCAGGATCCATGTAATCCAGATGCACAAAGGGGCACATGCATCTGGAGTTCATTTGCCCTGGCATGCTCATTCTCCCTCTCTCTCTCTCTCTCTCTCTACTTCTCCCTCTCTCTCTCTCTCAAATAAAAAATAATATATATTAAACAGGACGACACATAGGAAATAATGTGGTCCTCCCAGATTCCACTTAATTTTTCATTTAATAAACTATGCCTTACCTACTTTGTATCATTTTTTCCTATGTTTTTAGGTCCTAATGTTAAGAAAGCTTAATGCTTGGCCAAAATTATCACACTGTGCACAGCATTAGTTTGTCAACTTCTTCTACCAGCTTATAAGCTACAAAGCTCTGAAAAATCTGGGCTCTATTTCAGCTCCTTGGCACCATGTTGATATGGCCCATCTATATCATGGGATTCCATGGGACAAATTCTCGAAAGAGGATAATTACCCTCCTTATATCATATGACATTAAAATTATAAAAATAAGAGGGTTTAATATTAAGTAGGAAGAATATGATTAATAATAAATGAAGAATTATGAGATATAAAACTCAAATACATATGAAGTTATCTGATTATGAAAATAGGTCTATATGATATAGAAATGAAATTATAAGAACAACCTGTTTGACAAAGAAATGCTATGGGAAAAGTGGTTGTTGTTGAGAAAATAAAATACAGTTTATATAAAGTTTTACATAAACAATAAGACACGTATAAAAATGAATGACCCAAATTGAAGTTATGGTCAAGACAAAAACAGAAGAAGAAAAGTAGAAGGACATCATCTTACTGCTCAGTCAAACTGTGGGATGATACTTACAGCCAAAGTCAGAAGGCATATATACCACCTGAGAGTACACTCTGTGCTGGTGATAACTTCCAGAATTTATTGTGACATGCACTAATGGTACAAAGGGTTGACATGTGTTCATTTTTGTCTTTTGGATGATAGAAACAGTGATGCTAGGATCCTAGAACACGAATCAAAATTAAAGCAGGAGTTACCATAAAAGAAAAAATTCAGGCCATGACTTCAGCACTTTCATTCATGATACTTAGTATACTACTCCAATAATTTGGGGAGCTGGGTACTATGGAGACATCAATAAGATCACTGTTGTGAAATCCACACTACCTCAATATTTCTGTCTAGAATCAATATTCCTATCTATTGTAGAAAACTTTGATGATATAGGTAACAGAGTCCAGTTGCCTGGTGTGGCAGAGTGGTACAGCTTACATATGTCTATGGAAATATTTAAATATATAGATTAAAGCTAGGTCAGGTGTATAGGTTATAGTCATAGATCATTGTATTTTTGGAACTCAAATTTAAAATGTGGCCTAGATATACAGAAATTTTGTTATAGTTGACTGGCACTGGAAATGAGATGTACTGTGAAGATAAATGAAATTACTTCAATATAAGTTATATATTATGTGTATAGAAACAATGTTCTATCATCATTTAAGTTAATTTTAGAGACCATAGCTGTAATAAAAAATGATATCCACCTCACTAAGTTTTATGAGGACTATAATGCATGTAAAAGCATGGCATAAATTATAGCATAAGTTGCTTTTCTTGTACTAAATAATTTATCTCTGTGATAGCTCTCAGGTCATTTGGTAAAGGGCATTTGCTGTTTTATCTTTCTCTTTGATGAAAATTAATATGAAACTTGCATCATCGTTCCTATACCTACAATTAGCTCATTGAGATTGTCTTGATTTTCCATCATCAGTCTCATGGAAGGACTTATGTAAGTAGATGACCTTTGTGTAAAATCCTGCGCAAATTATAGCATTTTCATAAATAAGAACCACATCAAAGTAAGTGGGGTGGATGCAAAGCATATCAGAGCTGCCCTGTCCAAAGCCTTCTGCTTTGCGAAAATAAGGTCTGATAGCTTAACCAATTTTAAATTTCTTTAATTGCTTTATGGAAAAGCTGCTCATCATTATGGCTCATCATGGTGGTTGACACCTACAATCTTAGAGATGAAGAGGGTTCCCACATGTTTTGGACCACTTAGCCTGGGTTGCAGGGTTAGACCTTATTCCTAAATTTGAACAACAGGGCTAGGGAGAAGATTTAGTGGTCAAAGCACTTGTGTGCAAAGCCTGCAAGCCCAGGTTTGATTCACGAATACCCACATAAAACCAGATGTATAAAAGTGGTACATTCATCTGGAGCTCATTTGCAGTGGCAGGAGACCATGACACACACTCCTCTCTCCTCTCTCTCTCTCTCTCTCTCTCTCTCTCTTTCTATCTCTTTCTGTCTTGCAAATAAATTCTTCAAAAAATAAAGTTAAAATAACAATAATAAAAGATCAACTTGCTTCCCTGTATAAAACAAACAGCTATGTATATTGCTCAATTTCATATCTTACAAAAAGAAAGTTTCACTTCTAAATTGTGTTAGAGAAATATATGGGCAAAGTTGGCTCCATCTTGTTTATGTCTGTATTTTTGTGCAATAGTTAAGAAGCTTCTGCAAGTGTCTCTTTGTTTTAGGTATATCATATCAAATGTTTGTCAGACAGAAGAGTTTTTGCATTTGTAGAAACCTGAATATTATTAAATATTGAGAGTATAGTAAGTTTTCTTGGTTCCTTTCTTAACAGCTAATATTCTGGGAACAAGGACCTACTTTCCTTATATTTACACAGTACTTTCCAGTTGTGGTAGAATTATTTAAGAAGTGATTAAATATGACACTATTGTAAGATTTATATTCATTTTTATCATAAAAATACTTCAATGGCAATATAAATAGGGCACATTTTATATTTTCTTTCTTCTTTTCTGACAAAATTCAGTGTTTTAGTAGATCCAAAATTTCTACCATCTCTGTTTCAATAAAGAACAAATATAATTTATTTGTTGATAGAGTTGACATCTGACAAATAGGCATCAATTTAAATTCTACATCTTACATGAGATTATCAAAATGTTGTGACAAATGTTCTGTATGTGCACTAACAAGAAAATCAGTCACAGAATATGTGGGATTACTGTCAGCACTTTTCTTCTCCCCAGAGCTCAGATATTAAGAAAGCACATCTGTAAGTGAAGCCTGACACCAAACATTTATCTTTGATAGTGCTTCCAGTAAATTTGCATACACATTGGCATTTAAAAACACACAGGGAAGAATCAGTTCCTATTGGAATTATCTAGAAGTACAGAATAGTCCATTTAGCAGACAGCTTTATGTTTGCTGAGATGGACTTCCAGACCAGCCACAGTTATGGAAGGAAGGGATGTATTAAAGCTTACAGATCCAGGAGGAGTTCCATAATGGCAGAAGAAGCTGGGCCTGCTTTCACAGGTCCAAAAATAGAGAGAGAAAAACCACAAGCCAAGAGCCACACCACACAGCACACTTCAGGAACTCCGGGTGGAACTAGGCACTTTGTATATCTTTATATTGGAATTTCAAACTTACCACCACATCTTAAGATCCACCCAGTTAACATCTACAATGAGCTGTTGATAAGAGAGACCTACAAGTTTTCCCAAAAGAAGACAGAATTCTGTCAGAGTACTTGATGACCCACCAAAGGTTAATGGTAAGACCCTATTGCTGAAGACACCATATGCTGTTGGGATGGAATATGGAGCAACCTGGCTGAAAACTGGAAGAGTCAATCCCCAGACAGCTAGCCTGTCTAGTGCCAGAAGGTGGTACATACAACTGGGGGGAAATTACCAACATATGTCTACACAACTCGTGGTCTAAGCTACTCAGCAACAATCAACCTGATGTGGTGCTCACACAAGTGCAATAGTGGCACACAGCCATGATGGGTTACCAAGTACTCTTGATTTGGCTAACGGATCTGCTCAGTGGAACAGAACCCATACCTGGAACAGGGAAATAAGTCAGAAACATATCCAAAAACTAGCCCACTCTGTAATATCAAGTTTATACCACTAGTGGGCTACAAGAGGGCCTCAACCTATTAAATTCTAAATTCTAAAATAATAATGGGCATCCATGTATCTTGTGCTGACTTTACTCTCTGTCAGAGAATTTGCTTCTCTTTTTCAGACAGATGCAGAGCCTGAGGAGAAAATCAGACCATTGCACCTCACCAGGGCACCAGCTGAAGCCATAGAGTTAGTGGGGAAATGAGTAAGAGCTGCTTTCTTGGTGAACCTGGTATCAGCACAAGGGTGAAGGAGATAGCCACAGAGAATACTCAACTCCTACCAAATCATATATCCAGAGATAGACACAGAGACTCCCAAGACCTTGTCACAGAAATAGACCTAAAAAAAAAACCAACATGGCTCAGGGAAATTCATGGAAGAGGGGGCAGAAAGATTGTTAGAGCCATAAGTTGGGTCATTATGTACAGAGACACTTCCTTTCCCCCATAACAGATGGCTACCCAGAAAAATACGAGACCCACAATCCTCATAGGGGGATCACAGGGAGAAGGCTAAGGACAGTATCATCATGGCTGTATACACACTATATACATAACTAATAATTTAAAAAAAGATCCTTCTCCAGCCAGGTGGCAGCAGATTCAAACTACAAACTAATAAAACACTGAATATATTGGGGCCATCTATTTAAACTACCACAGCCTCCAATCAAGGAATGTCTATTTTCATATTTTGTAAGAAATCCACAGTGTACAATATTCAGAACCTTAAAATAATATCATTGACATCAAAATCAAACATTTTTTAAATTAATTATGAACTTTACTCTGTATGAACATAATGCATATTGGCCATATTCCCAATAGGTTATACTCATATATCTCCTTTTCCCCATCCCCATCCCCCTAAGGGCTGACCTCAGTGGAGTTATTTACTGTGGGATCATGAATGCATCAGTCTCTGTGGGGGTGACTATACCTGAGGCTGCTTCTCACACTGTAGCTATTACAGTCTTTCTTTCCCCTCTTCCACAGTGTTCTCAAAGACATCACAAGAGTGTTATAAGTTATCTTTAGTGTTAAGCTCTCTGATCCTTTTAATTTCTTCTTACATGAATTTGAGTCTTGTCAGTGTTCACAACCATTTCCCTGAGGGAGTTTTTCTGGCTAGCAGTGAGAGCTAAACTTATGTTTACATCACTACTTTCTCTGTAATGTCTCCTGGGCCCTGGCAGATGTGATTGTGATGACTCATCTAGTGTCAGGCACTTACCTATCTTTTCTTGTCATATTGATTGATCTTGGTTCTCCCCAGTATTCACTGTTATCAGTAAAAAGCAGATTCTCCAAGAGTGGGAGCAGCATGGATCAAAGGAGATAAGCTTAGTCATTGACAAGGCATTTGATAGGCATACCCTCTATTCATAGCCAAAGAAGAGTGTCAACAGTTTTCTAAAGTCCATGACCTTCCTATCCATAGGATTTTGACATGGTTCCCAGTACTGAGTGGGTCTCATCTCTAATCAGACAGCACATACCCCCAGAGTCACTATTATATAAGTGTATATATCTTGATTGGCTGATTCATTTTGTAGCTTGCCAAATCCCCTGTTGTTCATGCTGCTCATGACCATTTAATCTCTACCAGCTCTCCTAGAATTTTCCAGCACCATGGGAACTAGCCAGTAAGGGGCTGGCTTCCATCTAAATTCCAATGTGATTTTTCAATGTCCTTTGACAACAGCATGTGGTGTCTTTAGCAATAGGGCCTTACCATTTAGTTCTGGTGGAAACAAACTGATTTTGTAACTGGGATTCATTATTCTGAGGACCTTATGGACCTCCAGAACCAAGAGCCAGAGCCACTGGTTTTTAGTGTACACTTTCTCCACCCCTACGGGGTACTTCTGCTCTTATTGCCACACACCCTTTCCTTATTAATATTTACATTTTAATTCGATAGCCAGGATTAAGGTTTCTGTGGTACTGATTCACATTGCCATCAGTTTTGTGAATTCACACAACCCTTCCCACTCCATCACCACCTTGTGCATCTGGCTTATGTGGTCCCTGGGCAATCAAACCTGGGTCCTTTGGCTTTGCCGGCAAGTGCCTTAACTACTAAGCCATCTCCCCAGCACCCCATCTCCTATTCTTTCCCTCTACTTGCCTGTCAAGTATCCCTCCTTTTATCCTTTCGTGTTTCTACACTCTCCTAGCCTCATTCTAGTTCCTTGCCTATATTATTGATGCTTAATACAACTTGCAAAAAAATCAAGTTGTTTCATGTTAGGACACATATATGAGAGAGAACACATGGTTCTTGTCTTTCTGAGTGCATGTGATCTCCACTAGTATGATTTTTCACAATCCACCCATTTTCCTGAAAATTTAATTTTTCCTTACCACCAAAGAAATTCCACTGTGTATATGCATCAAATATTTACTATCTATTCATCAATTGATGAGCATCTGGCCTGATTCCAATTCCTAGCTATTGTGAATAGTGCAGTATCAAACATGGATGAGCAAGTATGTCTTCAGTAAAGTGTAGAGTCTTCAGGGTATGGTTGTATATCTGATCAAATGGCATGTATATATATATATATATATTCAGATATGTGGGAGCAGCCACAAATTTTTGCTATAGTGGCAGTACAAGTTTGTGCACCCACCAACACCTTCACTAGCATTTATTGTCATTTGAATTATGATGATAGTCATTCTGACTGCAATGAGATGTAGTCTTGAAGACATATTAATTTGCATTTCTCTGATGACTAAAGGTGTTGAGCATCTTTCTAAGTGTTTATGGTCCTTCTTTAATTCTTTCTTGGGGAATTTTCTGTTAAGTTCCCTGCCCCACTTTTTGAGTGGTTAGCTTGATTTTTATTGCTTAGCTTTTTGAAATATTTTTACATTATAGATATTAAACCCCTGCCATATATATAGCTGGTGAAGATTTTCCTATATGGTGTCTGTTGACTCTTCATGGTTTGCTTAGCTATACAATAGCTTTTTAGTTTCACGAGATCCTAGTTGTTGAGTGTTTATCTCATTCCCTGGGCTTATCCAAAATAACTTATCTGATCCAATATATTTGTTGATCTGTGTGCTTCCTATATCAAGACTGGCCTCTTTTTGTAAAATTCAGATATTTTTATCTATATTTTATTGAATATATCTTATTTAAGACATTCTCTGTGCCCTTGGATTTAGTTTGTCCCCTTATTGTATACCCATGATCCAAATGTTTTATATTTTGAAAGTGTCCTACATTCCCCTAATGTTCTGTTTGGACCTTTTTTTTCTGGTTTTCTGAGTTAGGGTCTCACTCTAGCTCTGGCTAACCTGGAATTCACTATGTAGTCTCAGGGTGGCCTTGAACTCATGGTGATCCTCCTACCTCTGCCTCCTGAGTTCTGGGATTAAAGGCCTGCAACACCTGGGGTTTTTAATAACATATCATTGACTTTGGACCCCCAGTCTACTTCCTGTGCCTTGTCATCAAGTTCTAATAGCCTGTATTCCACATGATCTATTCTGTTCATTAGGCTTTTAGGCTTTCCTGGGACCCTTTTAAAGGAATTATTTCATTTTTGTTTCCATTAGGTTTTTCTTTAGTATCACCATCTCTTTATTGAATTTCATTTTAACTTTTTCTTAGTTTGAATTTGTATTGTTTATGGAATTTATTTCTGCATTTTATGATGTTATCATTGAGATTATTACACTGAACATTGAGTTTATTTTTTGTTAATTGTTATCTATTTTATTCAATTATGTATTAAGTGTTTTGTTTATTCTCTTTCACTTCATTCAGCTATACTTTGAGTTCTTTTTTAGTTCTTTTTGCTTTTTCTGTAGACTCTTTTCCACTTCTTCCAGCCACTTTTTAAAAATGTCCTTGTACTTACCATAATTTCATTTTGGGATTGTATGTCTGGAGTTTCTGCTGAGTTTTGATTGGATGATTCCACCTAGGGATGAAACTTTCGTAGTGGGGATATCTTGCCTTGGTGTCTTGCTTTATTTGTTTCACATTGGAGTTTTCCCATCTCAAGATAGCCATGTTTTCTTGCTAGGAATGCAGTAACAGCAAACAATTTTAAACCTGTGTCCAGTTGCCTGGTCAACCTTGACTGAGGTGGGTTTGGTGTGGCAGTCTGTCTATAAGTTTGGGCTGGGTACACGGAGCAGGGTCTTCCTTCTAAGTGTGTCCTCCAGGCTGGTCTCCTATAGACTGGGAAGTATAGAAAAGCTGTGGAATGTGATCATCTAGGAAATACCTACTAAAAGATATGCAAGAAGGTATGCCAGACCAGACAGTGAGGTGTTGTATATGCAAGAGCTAAGAGGAAGCTCTCTTGGGCCCTAATCATCCAATACTACTTTCTGCACCGACCTTTGTAGTAAGATAAGCTTCAGAGTTCCTACTGGCTGTAACAGTGATGGAGGATGCAAGGGATGGAGAGCAAATTCCAAGTTTTAATTATTATTTTTATAATATAATCTTTATTTCATGAGGTTATTAGATTTTTGGAGAAATTTAATAATTCTTTTTCTTAGTTTATTAATTAGATTTGTACTCAGGGAATATAATCAAGTTAGTACCATTGTTAGCTTCCTCCCTGTCCTTCCCCCTCCCTGTGGCCCCTCCTTGTTGAGGTATATGGGTCCTGAATTGTGGAGTTAGCCCTCAGTTATGGGTAGGAGGAAAGGTCTCTGTGTGTCATGACCCAACACGTGGCTCTGATATTCTCCCCGCCCCCTCTTCTGCAAAATTTCCCAGAGCCATGTTGGGTTCATTTTTGGTCAGCTTCAGTAATGAGGTCTTGGAAGCCTCTGTGTCTCCGGATATCGATTTGGTAGGAGTTGATTTTTCTCTGTGTGGATCTCGTATAGCCTTGTGCTGGTACCAGGTTCACCAAGAAAACAGCACCCTTGCTTGTTTTGCCAATTATTCTTAGTTTCAGCTGTGGCCCTCTTGAGGTATGATAGGGTGGTTCTCTCCTTACGATCTGCATCTATTTGGAAAAGAGAAGCTGATTCACCAACGGAGAGTAAAGTTAGCACCAGATAAATGGGATAGCCCTTATTTTTTTTTTTTTTTTGAAGTAGGGTCTCACTCTAGCTCAGGCTGACCTGGAATTCACTCTGTAGTCTCAGAGTGGCCTTGAACTCATGGTGATCCTCCTACTTCTGCCTCCTGAGTGCTGGGATTAAAGGCATGTGCCACCATGCCTGGCTGCCCTTATTTTTTTTATAAAGAATTTAATAGGTGTAGGCCCTCTAGTAGCCCATGATTGGTGTTTGCTTGATAATGGAAAGCAGGCTCATGTTTGGATATGGTTCTGACTTGTTTCCCAGCTCCAGCTATGGGCCGCATACCACTGAGAGGATCAGTTAGCCAAATCACGAGCAGTTGGTTTCCCACCATGGCTGTGAACCACTATTGCACTTCTGTGAACATCATGACAGGTTATTTGCTATTAAGTAGGTTAGACCATGAGTTGCTTGGACAGATATTGGTAATTTTCCCCCAGTTGCCCATGTTGCACCATCTGGCCATAGATGTGCTGACTGTCTGGGGACTGACTCTCTTCCAGCTTTTAGCCATGTCACTCAATGTTATGTGTCAACCACATATGGTGTCTTCAGCAGTAGGGTCTTCACACTAACCTTTGGTGGGTCATCAAGTATTCTGACAGAAATCTGTTATTCTTTTAGGAAACCCTGTAGGTCTCTCTGATCAAAAGCTCATTGTGGATGATAGCCACCTGCTGGTACTGGGAGTTACATGTCAGTTCCCACGAAGATATGGAAGAAAAAGATAACTAATATAAGAGTTACAGAGAAGAGAGAGAGAGACTGTAGAACATTAAGGTCACACTTCATCATATCCTCTCCAGTGCCTTGTGACTCAGGTGTTACCACTAATGGCCTGTTTGAGGTTCAACCATTTGGTCTGCCTTTTAGGATGTAGAATTTTATGGTACCATTGCTGTTTGGGTCTAGATTTGTGTTTCCCACCCACTCCGTTCCCCTATCCTCCCTCCCCACCCATCCTATTGGCTAGTCCACGAGATGCTTGCTGGGTATGTAAGACATCTTGGGTAGATTCAGGTTTGGTGCTGTAGATGAGTGAGACTATGTGGCAATTATTTTCTTCTAGTGATGGGCATTTAGGTTGATTCCAGCTCTTAGAGTGACCTCTTAATTGAAATCTAAATCAATCATGCAGTCTTATAACCATCTGCGTCAGTATATAACCTCAACATTGTTATTGTTCTCTGGCCTTGAGTAGTCTAGCACTGTTTTTGGAAAAATGTCCTGTCAGTCCTGTGGAGCCATATTCTTTGGTCATTTGTTTTATTCACTTTATTTTGAATGCTATTGCTCTCCTTTCCTAAAGAGTGAGGTTCCCAGATTGTTTTTGTGTTCTAGTACTTGAATATTTACCTCTGCCTTCCCGTTTCTCATATTTGATTACTTAACTGAATATAGAATTTCAGGTTCAATTTATTTTTTCCCTAGAAAGCTCAACATATGATTATATTGCACCCACTCTGAGGGATGGAAAAGTAGGAGACAGAATTTACTTTTATTTCTAATTTACATTTGTAGTGATTTCATTTTTTCTTATTTCTTTTTTTTTAAATTTTTTTTGTTTATTTATTTATTTGAGAGCGACAGAGAGAAGGAGGCAGAGAGAGAGAGAGAGCGCGCCAGAGCTTCCAGCCTCTGCAAACGAACTCCAGATGCGTGCACCCCCTTGTGCATCTGGCTAACGTGGGTCCTGGGGAATTGAGTCTTGAACTGGGGTCCTTAGGCTTCACAGGCAAGCGCTTAACTGCTAAGCCATCTCTCCAGCCCTCTTATTTCTTTCTATATTTTTGAGGTAGGGTCTCACTTTAGCTCAGGCTGACATGGAACCTGGAATTCATTACGTAATCTCAGGGTGGCCTCAACTCTCAGCAATCTTCTACCTCTGCTTCCCAAGTGCTGGGATAAAAGGTGTGCCCCATTATGACCAACATTTTGTTTTGTGATTTATTACTGTTCAATAGTTTGTAGCCTTGCTACAAATTCTCAAGGTCATCTTGCTTTTATCTTCTCCCTGTTTGAACTTTAGAGGTTTGTGTTAGGTCCTATTCTCTAGAAGAACAGAAACAATTGGAAGTTTCATATTTTTTAATACAAGAGGAATCGATTTTATTTATTCACATGATGTACATTACGTAATCCAGCAATGGCTATCTTCATACTGCATGAATGTGATTGAAAATAAAGGAGAAATTATTAAGAAAACAAACCAAAATCCAAGACCGAAGCAATACCCCAAAACAGCCTATTTTTAGCCTTATAGGAGATGGCAGCTGTGAACTTCTCTCCTCTTGATTTTGGACTGTTACTACTAAAATGTCCTGCTCTTCTACTGACACAACTTTCCTTTCCAGGACAACAGTGTAATGAGCTGCTGTTCAGGTGAGAAAGTGATTGCTCTTTCCAATGTTTAGTGGGCACTGTGGGTTGGAGGAGCATGAAGGTCAGGGACAAACATTCCAAAGGGAGGAGGAACATGGGGCACTGGGCACAAATAATGATGGCTCCCCTCATCTGTGATAGTGTAGCATCCCAAGTCACAGAAAAATTCTATGTGTTTGCTTCTTAAATCATGTTTTTGTTTGTTCATGTGTCTGTCTGTTTGTTTTCCCCTAATGCTCTCTATTTTGTTTTTCCTTGTGTAAGTTCTAATTTCAAAAATTCTTCATTTTAGGTCTACTTCAGTGATGAGGTCTTGATGGCTTCTGTGTCTCTGAATATCTGGATTGCTAGGAGTTGAATGTTCTCTGTGTCTCTCTCCTTCACCCTTGTCTGCTACCAGGTTCACCAAGAAAGCAGCACTCTTGCTCATTTCCCCAATTACTCTATGGTTTAAACAGGGGCTCTGGTAAGGGGCAAAGGGCTGATTCCTTCCTTGGGTTCTGTGTCCATCTGAAAAACAGAAGAAAATTCTCTAACTGAGAGTGAACTCAGCACCAAATAAAGGGGATAACCCTTATTATTTTAGAGAGAATTTAATAGGTGTAGGCCCTCTTGTAGCACACGAATGGAATGGTGGGAGCTTGATAATGGGGAGCAGGCTCATTTTTTGGATATGGTTCTGACTTATTTCCCAGAACCAGCTATGGGTTCCCTTCTACTGAGTGGATCCATTAGTCAAATCAAGAGCATCTGGTTACCCAACATGGCTGTTTGCAACTATTGCACTTGCGTGAGCACCACGTCATGCTGTTTGCTGCTGAGTAGCTTAGGCCACGAGTTGCTTGGACAGATGTTGGTCATTTTCCCTCAGTTGCTCATGTAACAATGTCTGGGACTCAAAGAGCTAACTTGTATGGGGACTGACTCTATTTCAGATTCCAGCCAGATCACTCCATGTTCTGTACCAACTGCATAAGGTGTCTTCGGCAGTAGGGTCTTACCACTGACCATTGGTGGGTCATGAAATAATCTGACAGAAATCTGTCTTCTTTGGGGGAAACTTGTATGTCTCTAACATGGTTCAGGGAAATTTGCAGAAGAGAGGGCAGAAAGATTGTTAGAACCACATGTTGGGACATTATCCACAGAGATATGCCTCTTACCCATAACTGATGGCTAAGCCCACAATGCACGACTCACATTCCCCATTGCGGAGTATCTCTCTTGAGGGGAAAGGAAGGGAGGAGGCTAACAATGGTGCCAACATGGCTGTACACACTCTGTGTACATAACTACTACTACTACTAATAATAGTAATTCTTCATCTTTATTTATGTCTAAAAATGAATTATCACTTCCCAATTAAACTTATAGTGAGTGCTTATATTATTATTGGAAAGATTGAAATATTTCCAAATTCCTCACTGTTAATGACAAAGATAATGGCATATCTGCCAAATCAGTCCCACTCCTGTCTGGAACAAAAGAACCACTGCTGTGAAAATAATTTCCTCTGATTGGCAAATTTTGGAATTAGGTATGGGGTCATTACAAAGCCAATATATTATACAACAACCATGATAAAATCTTCTACATATTTTTTACTTTAAAGCATCATAGTCTCATTCTTTTTTAATTTTTTAAAAATTAGTTTTGTACTCAGCGAAAACACTCAATTTGGTACCATTGTTAGGCTCATCCATGACCTACCCCCTCCCCCTGACCCCTCCTTCTTGAGGTATATGGTTCATATATTCTGGAGTTAGCCCACAGTTATGAGTAGGATAAATGTCTCTGCATATCATGACCTAACATGTCCTCTGACATTCTTTCCACCTGCTCTTCCGCAAAATTTCCCTGAGCCATGTTGGGTTCATTTTAGGTCTGTTTCAGTGATGAGGTGTTGGGGACCTCTGGGTCTCTGGCTCTCTGATTTGGTAGGAGTTGATTTTTCTCTGTGCTGTTCTCCTTCACCCTTGTGCTGGTACCCAGTTCACCAGGAAAACATCACCCTTGCTAGTTTCGCTAATTGTTCTTAGTTTCAGCTGGGGCCCTTTTGAGGTATGATAGAGTGACTCTCTCCTTAGGAACTACATCTATCCGGAAAAAGAGAAGCAGATTCTCCAAGGGAGAGTAAGTTAACACTAGAAAAATGAGATAACCCTTACGTTTTTATAGAGAATTTAATAGGTGTAGGCCCTCTTGTAGCCTATGATTGGTGGTAGTTTGATAATGGAGAGTGGGCTTATGTTTGGATATGGTTCTGACTTGTTTCCCAGCTCGACCTATGGGTACCATGCCACTGAGGGGATCAGTTAGCCAAATTGAGAGCAGTTGGTTCCCCACCATGGCTGTGCACCACTATTGCACACATGTGGGCATCACGACAGGTTATTTCCTGTATTGTAGGTTCGGCCATGAGTTGCTTGGACAGATATTGGTCATTTTACCCATGTTGCCCTTGTAGCACCTTCTGGCATTAGTCACGTTGAATGTCTGGGGACTGACTCTCTTCCAGCTTCCAGCCATGCCATTCCATTTTACATGTCAACTGCATGAGGTGTCTTCAGTAGTAGGCCTTTGGTGGATCATCAAGTACTCTGACAGAAATCTCACTTTCTTTTAGGAAAACTTGTAGGTCTCTCTGATCAAAAACTCATTGTGGATTATAGCCACATGCTAGTATTGGGAGTTATTGTTCAGTGCCCAATATGGGAAGGAAGAAAAAGATAACTAATATAAAAGTGTTAGAGAGAAGAGAGAGAGAGAGAGAAAGGGAGAGAGAGAGAAGGAGAGAGGAAGTGAGAGAGAAGCTGTAGAAGATTAAGGTCAGTCTTCATCATACCCTCTCCAGTGTCTTGTGGTTCAGGTGTTCCCTGTAAGGGCCTGGTGAAGGATCAGCCTTTTGGTCTGTCTTTAGTAAGTAGAATTTTATGGTACCATCGCTGTTTGGGCCTAGATTTGTGATTTCCACCCCTCTGCTGCCCTCGCCTCCCTCCCCATCCATCCTATTGTCTAGTCCATAAGATGCTTTTTGGGTATGTAAGGTACCTTGGGTAGACTCAGGTTAGGTGCTGTAGATGAGTGACACTGTGTGGCAATTTTTTTTTTCTTTTTCTGTGATTGGGTAAGTTCACTGAGAATGATCTGTTCCAGGTTCAAACATTTTTCCTCAAATTTCATTGTGCCATTTTTTCTTACTGCTGTATAGAATTCCATTGTGTAGAAATACCACATCTTAGTTATTCATTCTTCTAGTGATGGACATCTGGGTTGATTCCAGCTCTTAGTTATTATGAATTGAGCCGCTAAAACATGGTTGAGCAAATCTCTCTGGCGTGTGGTTTAAAGGTTGTGGGGTAGATGCCCAGTAAGGGACTAACTGGGTCTGTTGGTATCTCTATAGTCAGCTTTTGCAGGAGTCTCCATAATGCTTTCCAAAGTGCTTGTACCATCTTACATTCCCACCAACAGTGTATGAGAGTTCCTATTTATCTACATCCTCGCCAGCATTTATTTTCATTTGGTTTTTTGATGTTTGCTATCCTTACTGGGATAAGATGGAATCTCATAGTTGTTTTAGTTTGCATTTCCCTGATGATTAGGGATGATGAACATTTTCTTAAGTGTGTGTTTGCCATTTGTATTTCTTCCTTCGTGAACTGCCTGTTCAGCTCTTTGCCCCATTTTGTGAGTGGGGTGTTTGAGTTTTTACTGTTTAGATTTACAATTTCTTTTTAAATTCTAGAGATTAGGCCTCTGTCAGTTGGATAACCAGCAAATATTTTCTCACATTCTGGGTAATTTATTGGCTTTGCTTATTTTATGCTTTTCTGTAAAGAAACTATTCAGCTTCATGTGATGCCATTGGTTGAGTGACTTTTTAAGATAATGAGCTACTGGGACTTTGTTCTGAAGGTTCAGGAAGTCTTTTCCCATTCTTATATCATGAAAAGTACTTCCTGTATTTTCTTCCCATAGTAGTCGAGTTTGATCCATTTGGGCTTCAGTACAGTGCATGGTGAAATGTGTGGATCGTTTCAATTTCCTGCATATGGTTATCAAATTTGTCCAGCACCATTTGTTGAAGATGCTATCTTTTTTCCAGCGTATATTGTTAGTGCCTTTGTCAAATATCAAATACCTATAGTTGCTTGATGCAAAGTCCAGGTCCTCAAGTCTATTCCATTGGTCTATATACTCCTGTTTTTAATCTCAGTACCAGGCTGTTTTTATTACTATGGCTTTGTAATATAGCTATAGTTCAGGTATGGTAATGCCTCCAGAGGTTTTTCTTTTGCTGAGGATATGTTTGGATATGTGAGGCCTTCTGCCTTTCCATATGAAATTTGAGATCATTTTTTCTATCTCTGTGAAGACCACTGTTGGGATTTTAATTGGAATTGTATTAAATCTGTAAATTTTCTTTGGTAGTATTGCCATCTTCACAATGTTAATTCTGTCTATCCGGAAGCATGGAAGGTCTTTCTATTTTGTCACATCCTCCTCAGTTTCTTTTTTGAGTGTTTTTAGGTTTTTGTTGTATAGATCTGTCACTTCCTTGGTTAACGTTATTCCAAGGTATTTTTTTGTTGTTGTTGGTACTGAAAATGGGATCATGTCCCTTATTTCTTTCTCTGTGTCTTTGTCATTTGCATATAGAAAGGCTACTGATTTTTGTGCATTGATTTTGTGTCCTGCTACTTTTCTGTAGGAGTTAATCACCTTGAGGACTTTTGGGATTGAGTCTCTCCAGTCTCTTACATATACAATCATGTCATTAGCGAATTGAACTAACTTAACTTCTTCCTCTCCAAATTGTATCTCTTTCATTTCCTTCTCCTGTCTTATTGCTTGAGCTTGGACTTCCAGTACTATATTGAAGAGCAGAGGTGAGAGTGAACAACCTGGTCTTCTTCCTGATCTCAATAGGAATTCCTCCAGTCTCTCTCCATTAAGTATTACTTCGACATTAGGAGCTTTGTATATTGTCTTTATTATGTTCAGATATGAACCAACCATGCCAAATCTCTCCAATGTTTTGATCATGAAGTGATGTTGTATCTTGTCAAAGGCCTTTTCTGCATCTATCGAAATGATCATGTGGTTTTTGTGTTTAACATTGTTTTTGTGGTGTATTACATTGACAGATTTCTATATGTTGAACCGACCCTGTGTTCCTGGGATGAATCCCACTTGGTCAAGGTGGATACTGCCTTTGATGTGTTGTTGGATTTGGTTTGCAAGGATTTTGTTCAGGACCTTTGCGTCTAAGTTCACCGGGGAAATATGCCAATAGTTTTTTTTTTTTTTGTTTCTTGTGGCATCTCTGCCTGGTTTTGGAATTAGGGTGATACTAGCTTCAGAAAAAGAGTTGAGTAGCTTACCCAGTTCTCCAATTGTGTGGCACAGTTTGAGGAAGATTGCTTTGAGTTTTGTTCCATGAAGGTTTGATAGAATGCAGCTGAGAAGCCATCTGGTCCTGGACTCTTCCTTTTAGGGAGGTTTTTTAGTACTTTTTCAATGTAAATGAGTGTGATAGGTTTGTTTAGGAGATTAATCTGCTTTTAGTTTAGCTTTGATAGATGGTATAGTCCCATAATTTATCCGTCTCCTCCACATTATCTATTTTTGTGGCATAGAGGTTTTGAAATAAGTCCTGATGATCCTCCCAGTTTCACTTTTGTATGTTGTGATCTCTCCTTTTTCATTTTGAATTTTGTTAATTTGAAGCATCTGTTTTTTTTTTTTTCTTGATCAAATTGGCCAGGGGCTTATCAATCCTCTTTATTTTTCAAAGAACCAGCTCTTTGTTTTGTCAATTCTCTTAATTGCTTTCTTGGTTTCCAATTCATTAATTTCTGCTCTGATTTTAATTATTTCTTTCCTTCTGGAGCTCTTTGGGTTGGATTTTCCTTGCATTTCTGATGCCTTTAGGTGGATGGTTATGTTATTGATTTGGGGTCTCTCTGTCTTTGTTATGAAGGCATTGAGTGCTATGAATTTTCCCCTGAGGACCGCCTTCATTGTGTCCCATAAGGTTTGGTATAATGTTTTCTCATTGTCATTCATTTCTAGAAATTTTGCAACTTCATTTTTTACTTCATCCACTATCCATTTATTGTTTAAAAGTGTGCTATTCAGTTTCCAGGTGCCATTGGGATTCTTGGTGGGTCTTTTGGTGTTCATTTCTGGCAATAATATAGCATTGTGATCTGATATCAGGCAGGGAATTATGTCAATCTTCCTAAATATGTGAAGGCAGGCTTTGTATGGTCTATTTTAGAGAATCTTCCATTGGCTGCTGAGAGGAATGTGTACTCACTGGATTTGGGATGGAAAGTTCTGTAGATGTCCATTAGGTCTAAGTGATCTATGGCTTTGTTGAGCTCTCTTACTTCCCTGTTGAGTTTCTGTTTGGATGATCTGTCTATTACTGATAATGGTGTATTGAATTCCCCAACTATGATGGTGGTGGTGCTTATTTCTATGTTATTGTCAAGTAGGTTTTGGTTTATGAACTGCGGTGCCTCTGTGTTTGGTGCATACAGATTTATGATTGTAATATCCTCTTGATGGATCGTTCCCTTGATAAGTATGAAATGGCCTTCTTTGTCTTCTTTGAAGTCTATTTTATCCAATAATAATATAGCCATGCCTGCTTGTTTCTTATTCCCATTTTCTTGGAATATTTTTTTCCACCCTTTCACCCTGAGGAGGTGTCTGTCTTTAGTGGTGAGGTGGGTTTTTGAAGACAACAGATTGAGGGGTCTAATTTTTTGAACCATCCTGTCAGCTTGTGTCTCTTGATGGCTGAATTAAGGTCATTAATATTTAGGGTAATGCCTGGGAGATTTGATTTGATCCCTGCCATATTGTGATGGTATATGTGGGTTGGTGTTTTCATGGACTTTGCAGGTTTTTGTGCCTACTCTGAGTTTGGTTATTGTGATCTGCTTCTTGTAGGCATTTGAGTTTGATTATTTGTTTCTTCTCTGTGGAGAATTTCCTGAAATATTCTCTGTAGGTTTGGTTTTGTGTTCATGTAATTGTAAAGCTGAGTTTTGTCATGGAAAGTTTTTCTTTCACCATCTATTATGGGAGATATTTTTGCTGGGTAGAGTAGTTTGGGTCGAAAGCCATAGGTCCTTAGACTTTGCAGTGTTTCATTCCAGGCCCTTCTAGCTTTCATGGTTTCCATTGAGAAGTCTGAAGTAATTCTTCATAAGTCTTTAAAAGTGGTGTGCTGTTTTTCCGTAGCTGCTTTTAGGATTTTCTCTTTGGTGTTAATGTTTAGAGTCTTAATGACAAGATGTCTTGCATAGTTTCTCCTTTGGTGCAGTCTGTTTGGAGATACACAAATCTATACCCAAACGTCAATGGTACCATAACGTTCTACTTACTAAAAGACAGACCAAATGGCTTCTTGTATCTTGAGGGCCTTTCTTTTAAAAGACTGGGGAGGTTTTCTTCAATTATTTTGTTAAATACATTCTCCATGCCTGTGGTCTGCATTTCTTCTCCTTGTGGTATTCCAATCATCCTAATATTAGGATGTTTAAGTGTATCCCACAATTCCTTCATGTTCTGTTCACAGGAACTTTTGAACTTACTGAAACTTTTGAACTCTCGAACTGTTTCTTCTATCCTGTCTTCCAGATCAGAGTTTCTATCCTCCACTTGGCTGACTCTATTTTTGAGAGCTTCTAGACAGTTTTAGACTTCTTTAATTAGGTTTACATTTTCTACTACTTTTGTATGTATAATTTCCATCCCTCTGTCAAGTTCCCTTTTGAAATCATTTTCTGATTTTCTTGATGCTTCTTGGAATTCTTTCTTGCATTTCTTTATGTCTTCATTTTGCATCACCAGCTGATTTTTGAGGTCCTCTTTTTTTTTCACTGTCCCTTATATCTCTTAACTGTCTTTGAACTCCTTCCATTTTCTTATCTATTAGGTCTAGTCTAGTGATGGCAGCATCCACATGATTATCGGTCCTTTGTTACTTTTCTGCAGGTTCTACCAGTAGGTTCATCCAGGTTGCATTGCTCATAGCTTCATTTTGGTGTTCTGATCCTAATGACTCTTCTATGTTTTGATTAGAGGTGTTCATTGTAGGACTGGGTGATCTAACTGGATTTTCTTGCATTTGATTTTTCATGTTATTTCTTTTGCACTGTGGTCTGCCCATGACAGTGTATGGGCACGTAGGTGGGTGGATCAGCCTGGGCTTAAGCATAATGAGAAGCTGAATCAGCCTGAGGTAGTTGCCAAGCAGCGTAGGCTTTGGCTGTCCCTTGCCAAAGCTGCCTGAGCTCCTGCCTTCAGGGGCGCCAAAGTTTCCTGAGCTCTCATGTGGTAATGCTCCAAAGCTGCCTGTGCTCACACTAGGAGGAACACTGAGGCAGCCATCAATGAAGCAGCCCAAGCTCTGGCATGGCAGAACATTGGGACCCATAAGCAGTCTTTGCTCACCCACAACAGGGCAATAAGGGATTGGATCTGCGCTAGTGCAATCGACAGATAGATACAGTCTGTGCTCACATAGGGAGCGGAAATGAGCCTTGACTCACATGTGAATGTGCTGTGGCCAGAGCAGTAAGTGAGGAAATATGCTGAGCAGGCTAAGCTTTCACCAGCAGGGATAGGCACGGCAGTGCCTTTTGGCAGGCAAATTGGTCAAAGGAGCCTGAGCTCCAATGGGCCAGCAGGCATAGCCTGGCCAAGGTCACTCATGGGCAAGGATAGCAGGGTGATCGCCCCTGTGCAGTGAGGCAAGTGGAACTATGTGGGCTTGGGACCCTTTTCCTACTGTAAGTGCGGGATTTTCCTGAAGCTGGGACTGTGGGTACAGCGGCTGGTTGGGGGGAGTGGTGGGCTACCTGCACACAAAGCAATCAGCAATTCCCTGTTTTTTCCCCTCTGTGCCCTCCCACTGGCAATCTATTGGAGATTACTCTCCCTTAAAAGACGAGTGAACCCTTAATGTCTTGCCTTTCTTTCCCGGGGATGTGCGGCACAGTTAGGCAGTAGCAATCTGGGCCGGAAGCTTCATTCTTTTTCCATTAAATGTTCATATTATTCATTTGGTCTGGCAATACGTTCTTATTTAGAAATTGAATTATGTGATAGTTCATATGGTTGAGAAAAATCAGAAAAACTCAATTGTTCCAGAAAGCTTAAACTTTACATTTCAGGGCCAGCTGCAACATGAGAACAGGATTGTAGCTGGTGATGGGAGACACATACATGAGTTTCCCAGGCAACTGTCACTAAGCCAGCATTGAGTCTATGTGAATCTGGTGCAGTGCTAACACTATAACTACCACTGCCCACTTATTGTTTTTTCTTGTGCCCTTGACCATGCTGTTCTCTTAGACACTAAGTTGCTTCTACATATGTGAGTGATACAAAGATCCTTTTCTTTGATTGTTACATCCCTTACTGCCAACTCAAGTGCCTGGTGAAATTTCAACCATTTCGTCTGTCTTTTAGGATGTAGAATTTTATGATATCATTGCCGTTTGTGTCCAGGTTTGTGTCCCCCATCCCCTCTCTTGCCCTCCCCTCTCTCCCAACCCACCCTATGTTCTGGTCATCGAGGTGCTTGCTAGGTATGTCAGCATCTTGGGTAGATTCAGGTTAGATGCTGTAGATGTGTGAGACTATGTGGCAATTATCTGTCAGTGATTGGGTAAGTTCACTGAGAATGATATGTTCCAGGTTCAACCACTTTTCTTCAAATTTCATTGTGTCATTTTTTCTTAGTGCTGTGTAGAATTCCATTTCTATAGATATACCATATCTTAGTTACCCATTTGTCCAGTGATGGACATCTGGGTTGATTCCAGCTCTTAGCTACTATGAATTGAGCCACTATAAACATGGTTGTGCAAATCTCTCTGGCCTGTGGTTTGAAGGTTTTAGGGTACATGCCCAGTAAGGGAATAACTGGGTCTGTTGGTTTCTGTATAGGAAGCGTTTTTAGGAGTCTCCATATTGCTTTCCAAGATGGTTTTACCATCTTACATTCCCACCAACAGTGGATAAGGGTGTTTCTCCACAACCTCACCAGCATTTATTTGCATTTAATTTTTTGATGTTTGCTATCCTTATTGGGGTAAGGTGGAATCTCATAGTAGCTTTAATTTGCATTTCCCTTGTTATTAGGGATGATGAACATTTTCTTAAGTGTGTGCTTGCCATTTGTATTTCTTCCTCTGTGAACTGTCCATATTCCTGAGACACTGTTTGAGGAAGTGTATAGAATGTAGATTCCTAAAGAAAAGCTTATGGCTATAAGGGTCAATTGTTATAAAAATAAATTGGGCCAAGCAAAAAAATTAATCTAAAGCATTGGATGTCAGTGTAAGAGAAGAAGTTAGAAAAACTACCCTACACTGTCTGACGTTCATCAGTATAACAATTTTTTGTGACCTCAAGCAGAGATTTACACATTAAGCTTTGCATTGCCAAGCCATTTTCTACATACAGCTCACAAGTGATAAATTACCCTGAAGTGTGCTCTTTCTGTTCCAAGTCTTTCTTGCATGAATAATAATCTCAAATATTCTATCTGTAGAAGGTTTCAATAGATATTCACATATAGCCAGATTTTTTTCTTTTAGCTCTAAGTGCAATGTAAATATTAAAAGAGTTCTAAAATATTATGTAAATCAAACATTTGCTTGAAGAGACACAATACAGGAACACAGGAACAGAAATAAGAACAATAAAGAAATTATTTCTTATGAATTTATTGAACAATAAAGTCACAGTAGAATATCATTGATTGCATTGAAGGCTGAATAATTGTAGAGCACATAAAAGTCATTTTACTTACATATCCATTTTTAAAAGTTGCTATAAAGTAATTTACAAAATTCTCATCGCACATAATCTCAAAGCCATTCTAGGCAATGTGCATTTTTGAGTAACTAAATGGCTTACTCCAGATCCAAGAGAATATTAATCTTTGATCCTACATATTTAATCTATGAGAACAAGAAGGTCTGTTTCAAAATATTAATTACTTTTTCAAGCAACAAAATTATTTTGTTAAAGTATTTTACCTGCCGAATCATTTTTAATACTGAAACACTTATGAATAAACATGTTCAGGTATTTTTAGAAATTTCTGTTTAAAATGTAGTTTGCATTTTATTGGAATCTTTAGTAACAGAACTAGCAAAAGCCTTTAGTTATAACCCAACCAACAGAAATATCTGAGGACAGAAGAGTAAATGAAAGGAAAATAAGAACAACAAACCTTGAAAACAAAATGTTTATAAAAATATATAACAGAAAAAAATAAACAATGCCATGGAAACATGCTTCATTTACTTTTGGAGTCTAGGAAGATGATATGACACTTAAGGTTTCTAGGTGGCACAGGTTCAATTTTCAATTTTCCAGAAACCTGCACAATGCTGGATGGGCATTTGTTTGCAGTAACAAAAGATCCAGGGTGTACAGACACACACAAACACACAGACATTCCATATACATACATACATACACACACTCTCACACACACACATATACATATATGTATATGTGTGTGTATGTATATATGAAAAATAAATTATGTAACACACACATGCAAGTAAATAAATAATTGATCAAATAATTAAGAGCTATTTGCTATGAGCTATGACTTCAGTGCTGAGGCTATTGTAGATGGCAATCAATGAGAGACTAAGTTTGTATTCAAAAGACTGATCTCAGACAAATAAGCAGATCATTTATATAGGAACAGAGATTAGATAAAGATTCATAATTTAGTCAGTCATGGAGGGAGATAAAGGAATTACTCAATAAAATTTAAAAAATCATGTCTAATGAAATCTTTTATTTTCACAATTTAATACACTAATTAAAAATTTAGATTTATAATAGATTCTCCTAAGGGTAGAATGGTAACCCAGGGCAGATATTTGTGTGCATGTTTCAAGGAGCAGAGGAATGTCTGTTCTGCAGAGAATTTTGCTTTTGGATGGTTCACTTTATCAACCTGGCAGGAAGGACTTTATTAGTCTTGGTCATGTTAATAGCTATGCACTCTACTTTTCATAGTGCCTGAAACTTAGAGAGGAATGCATAATCTTTGGTGCAAGACTTTTCCTTTCTCATTCCATCTTTCAATTTTCTTCACAGATAAATGCATATGTGTTCAAAGTAACAAGAAAACATATAAAGGGATTTACTGTGTTTATCACTCTTTTAAAAATATTTTTCAATGTTTCAGATTACATCCTGTTAGCTCAACTGTCTGTGATGCAGAGAAAGATTTTCTTCCTTTTTAGATATTCACCTTGCCTTTTAAAATGACATTTTGTGAGCCATCCCATTATCTCTTACATAAGATTTCCTGGCAGTTTCATTGTACATATGACAAGTTCAACATACTTGCACAGAGTAGTCCATAAACATGGAAGATAATAATTTATTCAAAAGCATATTAGATAGCCATACTTTAATATTACAATTTTCCATGATTTTATCTGGATAGTTAGATAGCTACTGTGACTATAGGTTCTCTCAGATATTTTAGTTACCTGAAACTGTATAGACTTTTATTATAGCTTTCTAAGAGGCAATATGTTTATTGGAAAAGTTGACACTGGATATTAGAAAGCATCATGAACATACCTATTTTTACACAACTTTTATTATGTGTTGTATTAACAATATTTTCTTATGACTTTGTTTAGTAATGAAACTTTGTTGAGTAATCATCTATGCAAAAATTAATTATGAAATAATGAATTTAAATAATACCATAGATCAATTGGACTTGCCATACATGTATAGAATATTCCAGAGTATATACATTCTTCTCAGCAGCTCATGGAAACTTCTGTGAAATAGAACATATACTGGGCATAAATCATGTCTAAACAAAGTCAGGAAAATTAACATAATTTCATGTATTATATCAGACCATGATGCAATAAATCCAGAGATTAACAACAAGCAAAACAACATAAAATCCACCAAAAAGTGGAGTCTGAACAAATCACTATTAAATAATGCATGGGTAGTAGAAGAAATCAAATCAGTAACTTAAAAAAAATCTGAACGATAAAGAAAATTCAAAATACCAAAACTTGTGGAACACAATGAAGGCAGTCTTAAGAAGGAAGTTTATAGCATTGAATGTTTTCATTACAAAAACAGACAACATTCTGTCTCTCTATATATCTTTTTCTCTCCCTCTGTTTCTTTCTCAAATAAATCAACAAAAAATAAAAATAAATTTAAAAGGAGTTTAGAGGGATGACTTAGTAGTTAAGGCACTTGCTTTAGGACACAGGTTCATTTCCCCACTACCCACATAAGACACATGCACATGATGGCACACATGTCTGGAGTTTATTTGCAGTGGCTAGAGACCCTGGCATACCCATTCTCTCTCTCTCTCTCTCTCTCTCTCTCTCTCTCTCTCTTAATCTCTCCCTCAAATTAATAAATAAAAATATAAAAGTAAAAAAAAAAACATATCTTATGTCAACAACTTAGCCATCCACTTGAAGTCATTAAAAAAAAAAAAAAACTAGAACAATCCAAACCCAATAGTTCAAGACATAAGGAAATGATCATGATTAGAGCAGAAATCAATGAATTGGAAATTTAAAAAAAAAAATTAGAAATGACAAATCAAAGAGCAGTTCTTCATGAGTAAAACAGATTGACAAACCCCTAACCAATTTGATCAAAAGGAATAAAAAAGAGAGAGAGAAGGCTCAAATCAGCAAGATAAGAAATGAAAAGGGAGATGCTACAACAGACCCTAATGAAATTGGGAGAATTGTTAGGACACATTTCAAAGATCTCTACTACACAAAATTGGAAAACCTGGAAGAAATAGGTGAATTTCCTAATTCATACAACCTACCAAAACTACCTAAATAAAGAGATAACATAAAATGAGATTGAACATGTTATTGAAAGATGACTCCTAACAAAAACAACAAACAGTCCAGGCACAGACAGTTTCATTGATGAATTCTATTAAACTTTCATTGAGAATCAAAACCAATTTTTCTCAATTTATCCCACATAATTGAAAAGGAGAGAACACTCCCTGATTCCTTCTGTGATACCAGCATTACATTAATACCAAAAACATACAGAGACACAACAATAAAAAACTATAGATTCTTGAGCTTAGATGCAAAAATTCTTAATAAAATTCTTAGAAACTGAATCAAAAACACATCAAAAGCATCATGAACTTTGATAAAGAAGGTTTCATCCCAGGGATGCAGGGTTGGTACAACATAGAGAAATTAACAAATATAATAAATAACATAAACAGACTCAAACTCAAGAAACACATGATTATATCTATAGATGCATAAAGGGCCTCCAACAGAATTAAACATCCATTCCTGGTTAAAATACTGGAGAAGATAGGAATGGAGGGATGATATGTCAACATTATAAAGGCAATATGCAACAGACGTAAAGCCTATATAATCCTAAATGGAGAAAAACTCAGTGTTCCCATTAAGGTCTGGAATTAGGCAAGGGTGTTCACTCCCACCACTGCTTCTCAACATAGTACTTAAGTCTTAGTTTAAGCAATAAGAGAACAAAGCAAAAGAATTCAAATTGGAAATAAAGAGGTAAAACTAGCCCTATTTTTATATGATGTGATTCTATAGCTAAGAGATTCAAAATATTATACCAAAAAGCTCCCAGAAGTGATAATACTTTTAGCAAAGTGGCAGGATATAAAAGCAACACACAGAATTCACTTGCCTTCATTCACATTAATTACAACAATATGGAAAAAGAATTCAGAGAAGCTGCCAATTTACACACACACATAGGCACGCACCAGAAAAAAAAAAAAAAAATCAAATACTTGGGTATCTCCCTAACCAAGGAAGTAAAAGATCTATACAATGAAAACATAAAAACATTGAAGAAAGAAGTGGAGGAAGACATGATAAGATGGAACAACCTTTCATGCTCATGATTTGGAAGAATAAAAATAGCATGATAATGGCATGAAAATAGGAACATTGATCAATGGAATGGAATGGAATGAAGATCTAGGTTTGCGTTCGAGTAACTACAGCTACCTGATCTTTGACAAATCAGACAAAAGTTCACACTGGAGAAAAGACAGCATCTTCAACAAATGGTACTGGAAGAACTGGATAGCCACATGTCAAAGATTGTTGGTGGGGGGTGTGGAAGATCCACAAAGGTAATGATAATATGAATCAATTCCATAGAAACCTTCTTTGGAATACCATTCTACAAGTCATTACCCTCAATAAGGGGGAGAGGGACCCAAACAGCAGTGCTCCATAAAATATGGAAAGAGTATTGAACTAAAGCCATGGGCACTGGCTAGCGATTCTCAGGGTCAGAATTGGGTTTTTCCCACAGTAAGCTGTTGGTCAGTGAGACATGTGGTCCCCAAAATAATACAGGCTTTTTTCCAAAACACTTGATTATCTGCAATAACTAAAAGGTAAGCCCCTACTGCTGAAGATACCACAGCCACAGGACATCAAGTGATCATGCTGGAACTGAGAAGGAATCCAGTTCCCTGCCAGCTAGCCCTCATAGTGCTGGGAAGTTCTATGAGAGCAGCTGGAGAATAACAGTTGCCAACTGATTAACTAAGCAGGAGATCCTGACAGTTACAAAATCAACTAGCTGAGCAAGAAGCACACACTTGGGCAATAGTGGCACACAGCTGATGTAAGTAATCAGCTGCCCACAGGGACATGAGACCCACTAGGTGGGGTAGAAACCACATCTGCCTCTAAGAAACAAGCTGTATTTCCTAGAATAGGAATAAGATAGGCTCCAGAGAGAACCTCCACTGCTCGCTAACTAAGAAGAATGAATTTACCCATCAACCTATCTTTTTAAAGACTAGGCTTATCTCCTACTGAAATGTTCTCACTTTCTGTTGGAGAATCTGTTCTATTTTACAGATGGAGGACAATACAGGGGATAACAAGGATAAATCAATACATCAAGAAGAGAGAGCCGACTGTCTACCAGAAGATGTGTCACCACCACCTATCTGTCTGGGCCCAGTAGTCATTATAAGAGAAGCATTTACACCAATACTCCTTATTACAGAGACTGCTACCATTCAAAGTTCATAAAAACAGACATCCAGAGTCTACAGAGAAAACCACACTAATCAGACCTCTATCCTGCCCACCAGAGCTCAGGGATTATCATGGAAGAGGGTTTGGAAAGACTGTAAGACCCTCAGGGTAGGTGGGAATAACCTGAGACACCAGTTTCCCCCAACCCTGCAGAGGTGGAGGCCTCTAGGTCTCTACAATGAATACCAATAACCCCACAGAAGACCCTCAGCAGAATTGGGGCAGAGAAGAAGGGGTCTATGTGTGCAAACTTTTATATTAAATAATACATTTTAAAATGAATTTAAGATAAGACATCTCTCTTGGCCGTATATATAGTACCTAGATACCTAACAAACAATATTAGTAATGATCTTAAGTATAATAAAGCCTAAATAGGCAGGTGTACTATATTCTGACTATTTTGAGAGAAAATACCATCAACTGTCTCTTTTTCTGTATCAATCAATTGTGTATATATGTATATATGTGTGTATATATATATATATATATATATATATATACACATATACATATATACATATTATATATATATACAATCAGATGCTGATATATCTATAATCAGATATACACACACATATATATACATATTATATATATATAATCAGATGCTGTAGCTGCTATTGAACATTTTGCTGAACATATTGTCTTAGCACTTTCAAAATAAAGCTATTTAGAGTAGTGAAATTTCCTAATAAATTACAAATATTAGCTCACAGTGTTCATAATGAACTACTTCTCTGATTTATGAAGCATTCAAATTCACAATTTCATCTGCCTGAATTCTATTTCAGGGTGTGGTATTTACACCCAATTCAGCTTCAGGTATGACCATCTGAACCTATTAGATAATTTCTAAAATTATCATTTAGTGCAAAAACCATTCACCCTTTTACAGATTACTCATCCTCCCAGTATGGGTATTTGTAGAATTGTTGAAGAGGACTCAGTAAGTCTAATTATGGTCCTGCCATGTTCTATTAAGTCATAGTTTATCTTATGTTAAAACGTTATTGCATAATTTAGTGTTAACAGACAAGAATCTACTTATAGAGTTTCTTTTTAGATTTCTATTACTATTAATACTACTTCATATTTTATATGCATAAAAAAGAAATGCAGATACCCATAAAGAATATAAACTTAAACCTCAGTATGTGATTTAAATACACCAAACATCTGCATTCCCTCTTGGCTTAACATGATGTTTTCTTACCTTCTCACCAGGGTACTAACATATTTTATCATTAGTGTATTCATACAAAATGTCTAAAAGGATTTAAGGTAATCATTGTTCTAAAGTTGACTTTCTTGATTTTTCTCTTGGAGAGATAAATTCAGTTACTTTCAAGGGTGGATTTTTCTTCTATCAGATCCTCATTTCCCTTTAAGAAGCCCAGGAACAATTTTCTTCGGGAGAAGCACCTTTGCCCTAGTGTACTAAATGCCTTTTGGTTTGTGGAATTTTCACTGCACAAGTACATTTCTTTTATTTTTTATTTTTATTACAACTGCTCTTGTACTGCATTTTAGTGGGAAAAAGATGAAGAATCTGGGAAAATGGGACAGAAGATAAATAAGATCTATTTAATAGAACTTAGATCTTTCTTCCCCTCAATACCTGTGGCTGGCCATAAATGCCTTCTTTCGTTCTTACACACACACACACACACACACACACACACACACACACACACTCCCTTTGGCATTAATTGGAACTCCATGAACATTACATGAATATAAAAGTATATGATTATTCAACTAACTCAAAACAAATTGCTATATTTTACATGTAAAAAAAATTAATTGATAGACTAGAAAATGTGTGTACAGTATTATAAAGAGTGAAGAGCGTAAAATGGACATAAAAATAAAGATGATAAATGGTAGTATCTTTCAGCTACTCATAGAAACTTGATTAAATCCTGTTTTTTTTGCAATGTTGCACTATTTATATCATAACTGTGACCCATTAACTTCATTTTTTAAATTTTGAAATGTATCAACATAATAAAAGGATAGATTTTATTGCTAGCACTAGGTCAATATGTTTTGAACTTAGAATATTTAGGGAATGACTTTATACAATTTCCAGAAGGAAGTGAGTAGATAGAATTTTAAATTTGAAAGGAAATCATTGTCTATATATTTTTCTTCTCATTTTATGAATTGTAAATGTGAGTACCATGGACTAATGTTCCCCTTCCTCTATAGACTATGTTGTATATGGATTGTATGTTGGTGTACAGTTTCTATGATAGTGACACTAAAACCTTGCTTCTGAACTTACATTCCAGTATTATTTAGTAAAGAAACATCCTTTAAAATAATATATTCACATGTATCTTGCTTTAAGTATGAGATTGTTCATTATTATAAATGTAAATGTTAGGCAGGAGGTACTTCCCTTTAGGTAATCTAAAAATTGCAAACAAAAGCATTTAAAATATGAAGTTATTTCATTTGTTTGTTTTGAACATTCCTTCTTTTGTTAAATAGTGAGAATAATATAGGTTTTAAGCAGAACCATTATTTTTCCCGATTATTTATGGATGTGCACTCTAGCACATATTCATCTAAACATTGCTCTTTCCAAGTGCTCTCAGCTCTCTGCAGGAGACTGAAAACTGACCCCATTGGCACTTCACACTACACTGCACTGCCCACCCAGAAAACTCAGGAAGCATAGTTAACTTACTCCCATGAAGTAGCTGGATATAGGGAGAAGTCTGCACATCTCCTTCATAAATCTTTATTTTGTATCATTAAATTATTTTCATATGTTGAAATCAAATAACATGAATACTGGGAAGAAAATTGAAAATATCACTATACTTGTAAGAGTATGCCTTAAAGTAACTGAAAGTTTCTTCATAGTATCAATCAACTTAGGGGTGTTTAAGAAAGTCAGTTTGAAATACAATGGAAACACTTTTAAATTATGATTAATATTTTTATATTAATGGGAAACATGAATTTACAAATTTCCAATCTTAAAATCTGTCATATTTATTTCTATATTATGAGTCCTCTAAACATTCAAATTGATTTGTAAATAACTGAACTATTTATAATGCTGCTTTTATTCCATAAATATGGTTTTCTATGGGTTCAATAATGGAAAATAAGTCCAGAGAGGGATAAAATAGAATAACATTCATTTTGTCAAAATGTGAAAAACATGTAAGCAAAAATGAACATATTGTTAAGAAGTGCTAAGAAAGCCAAAATGAGTGGAAAAAAAATGAGATACATTTAAATGAAATTGTTAGTTATATAAATAGGAAATTCAGATATAAACAGATGATATGTAGAGACACAGTCAGATCAAAGATGATGTAGATAGATAGATATATGATTGGATGATGAAGCAGAGTGCACTTGTTTGGAAGTTAGCACTACAAAGTAATAGTAAAAGATTGGTCTTGAATAAATACTCTGCTTATCCAAAACAGCTAAGGGTGGATCCTAGCAAGATCAAAAATATTTAGAAAGTAATTGCTCTACTCTAAGTAGTACCAGGGAAAATTCAGAACACTATCCCTGCTCATGCCAGCATAGTTTGAATTGGGTGTATAGATTTCTATGTTTGCTAGGTTGCCACAGAGAAAGACAATTTTCAACAAAGGTGCTTTTGAAAATGTCAAAATGGAGTATTGGAATTCCATTCATGAACACAGAAAGAATGTTCCCCTCTCTCCCATAACGTCTACAGAGACCAGAGGCATTTGGACTTCCACCTTTGGCTGGTAGAAAGGTAAGAGTCATCTCTTTCTTGCCAGAGGGAGCCAAAGAAATCCTGTGGACAGGCAGGAATTTTACACTTCCTCATTCCCAGGAGGCTGATATTGGTTTAAAAGAATTGTGTATAGTGACTGCTGCTAGTTATACAAATATACCAATAAAATTGAGAAAGTATAAACATACAACTGAACTTAAATCTCATTCTTAATACTTTTTAGAGTATTTTATTTATTTATTCATTTATTTATTTAAGACAGAGAGAGAGACAGAGTGGGCACACCAGGGCCTCCAGCTGCTGCAAACCAACTCCAAATGCATGTGCCATCTTGCGCATCTGGCTTATGTGGGTCATGGGGAACCGAACCATGGTCCTTTGGATTTGCAGGAAAGCACCTTACCCAGTAAGCCATTTCTCCAGCCCTCACATAATAATTTTTACCTCAGTTTGCCAATGGTAACTGCAAATCGGAAGAGAAATAATAGGTAAAGTTAGTATTACTCTATCTGATAATTAACTTGACATGATTTTAGAATCACCATGGGAAAATCTTCAGTGTGTCTGTGAGGACATTTTTAGATTAGGTTGCTTGAGACTGAATAAAATGAAGAGAGCAATCTGAGCACTATAATTCATCTCTTTCTACTTCGTGATTATGAATGGAATGTGACCAGCTGCCTGAAGCTCCGATCACCATTGTGATTTCCTGGCCATGATAGCTCCAGGAACTGTGTTATGAAATTAATCTGCTTCCCTTAAGTTGCTTCTTGTCAGTCACTTTGCCAAAGAAAATAGAAAAGTAACTAATATACTATAATCTCCTTATTTTTCCTATGAAATCTTAGTAAAAATAATTTTCTGCTAGATGTTATAATAGGTGCATGTTTATAAAGAGGAAGATGATATAAAATTGTTTTATAATGGAAATTAGTCTGAGTCTACCATGTCACATAATCAATTATTGGCCAGTTGACCACTTTCCCTTCTTAGCCTAGAACAGAACTAAACTGGCCAGTTTCCCATTACTATTAGTCACAAATAAAACAGCCCAAGACAGGTGAATTTTCAATGTCTGGTCTCCTTACCTATAAGATGATATTTATAACTACATGAACAAAGAATTCTAATTTATACCCCTGCCATAATATTCAAGTTACCCTGCTATCTTTCAACATATTGCTTTACTTGTGAAATAATTTAGGACATGCTCCTAGGCCATTTGACCTAGTATGGAAGTGAGATCTCAAGAGAACATGAACATGCTGCTATTTCTTTGCATGTAATTTTCTCTGAATTCTTGTCTTATATAAGCTCTGTGCTGCTATGGTGATACCCCCCACTCAATGTGCAAGCTGTGGGTTTCAAGTTTGAATATCAAATTCTAGTTTTCATGCTCTTAACCACTCATACATATTTTAAGCTTGTTGCCTGGGTTACATGATTTATAATTCATTCATTAATTTATGATGGATGATTAATTCAGCTCTTCTAGTCTGCCCTTTGGAGCTCAGCAGGCTATCTGCCTTGAACATTGCATCGCCTGCTAGATGAAGGGCACAATGACAAGGGATGTTATTTCTGAAAAAAAATATTGTAGGGGGAGAAAATGATACAGTGTGTAAAATACTTGTCATTCAAGCATGAAGACGTGAGTTCAGATCCCCAACATCATGTAAAAGACTAAATATGATTGCTAATGCCTGTAATCCCATGCTGAGAGGGTGGCTACTGGCAATTCATAGGGTTTGCTGACTAGCTAATCTAGTCAAACAGTTGACTTCAGAGGTGTATAGGCACTATCTCTTAAAAGTAGGTGGTGAGTGATTAAAGAGAATACCTAAGATTTTCGTATGTAAATGCACATACATGTATTCCATCTGCACACATGTGCACCCCCATACATAGGAACACACACACACACACACACACACACACACGTTGCATCACAGTTCATCTGAGGGTCATTCTAACGACTGCCTTTTTTAAAAAAAAAACTTTTTCTTAACTGTTTTCTTAACACATTATTTCATTTAAGTAACATAATTGAATATATATTCCAAGTTCTCTTACATTACACTGTAATGTCATTAGCACATGGTTTACCTGGAATTAATTTTAAATATTCAATTGTACCTTCTTAATGCCAAATGCTAAAGTTAATAAAGTATGTACAAAATATCTATTATAGGTTAGTTTTAGGAAGTTGAAGTTATCCTCAAAATTCCTCCATATTTTCTGAATAAATTATTTTCTGTGTGTGATTTGGTATAATACAAAGTCTACAGAATGAAAGCATTTTAAGTCAAGCTGAAAAAAATCTCAGAGCAGTTTTCTGCCAGTGTAATTTGATATGCTATAAACCCTTGAAAAATCAGAGATGATAGCAAATATGATAACTGACCTTTAGTTATGATACCAGAAATGTGATTCTATAAAGATATCTTTGCTCATTTTCTTCTGGTGAGGCTGTTTGGGGAAAATCTTGTTTTGAATAGTTACTAGAAAAGAGCCTTAACTTTATGTTGTGTGTTTCATAACAAATCACAGATAGTCAATTCTACGTTTCCATGCATTTATCAGATCATCACCTATTCCTATAAAAATGAAATGAAAACTTCTTAAATGCATGAAACTTATCAGTATCTTTCAGATGCTCTGAGCTTCCTTTAACACATCACCAAAGACTCTGGCACATTTCTCAATAGCAGAATGAGTTAAGCTAATCCTATCTCAGACTTACTATACTTTCAGATTTCATGAAAAGATAACAATTTTATGTCAGGAATATTAATATGACACATTTTATTCCATGTCCAGAGTCTTCTTGACACAATTTTCTACCCTACTCTCAGTCTGGTACATAGACAGAATATTCCAAAATTAAGCTTGGTATCTCGCCATACTTTAAATCAAATGAATATAACACTCACACACACATACACACAAACACATACACACACATGCACACGCACACACACACACACACACACACACACACACATAGACACTGCTATATTCTCTTTTCTATGTCTCTTCTTTATCTAAATATCTTGAGCCTAAAATCTATAGCCTCAAAGCCACATTTCCCTCCAGATATCCAACAACTTAATCCCGCCTCCTCCACCTCTTTTATGTCACCCTCATTACCATTTTTTCTGATTCTCATTAAGACTTTCTATCAGTTACTTTTTCGCTTTGGTAGGACACAATACACATCCAGAAGCAAGTTAAGGAAGGGAAGGATCTATTTTTAGATGACAGATTTGAGAGCAAGTCCATCATGGCAGGGAAGCCACGGCAGGAGAAACCAGTCAGCACCAAGAGGTCACATCTGCATAGAGGAAGTAGAGAGAGGGCAGCAAGTAGGGTTGGCACTTCCTCCAAAAATGCTGCACCTCTTAAAGATTCTACAACCTTCATAAACAGTACCCACAACTGGATTAATGTATTAAGACATATGAGTCTATGACAGGTAATTTACATTTAAAAGGCCACAGACTCAATGATCTATGAACAAGGATGGGGAAGAATGTCTTGTTTGTACCTTTATCCTAGGTATTTAAAAGCATATTCACTACTTCTGTCAAAATCTGACCGAGTATATATTTTTGGAAGGATTCAATGTCTGGTTTCTATATGGTACCAAAAGCCACTGCTGTATTCTCGTGAAGGTAATGCCTATAAATGTGTTTGATACAAAAAATAATAATAAAATAAGTAGGAAAAAAGTGAAATTCTTTGGATTCAAGCTGTAGGGATATCCAACTAATTCTTCATATATTCATCTGTTCCTATAATATAAATGTGTTGTAGGTTGTGGTAAACCAGAATATATCTCCCCAAAATAAAGATTGTTGAAAATAAGCAGATTTAAAAAAAAAGCATTCTATCTTCTCTCTAAACATATGATAAAGATTTTCACAAAGAAAAGTATCCTCTATCCTATTCTCTCAGGAAAAAAAAAAGAAAAGAAAAAGAAAAGAAAGGAAATAGTCAATCATTGAAGAGAGCTTGAGCCTTTCACCAGTGTTAAGATGCCAGAAAAATTAATATTAACATACTTGGACAACTAATTTTATTGTAATTTCTATATCTTCACCCCAAAATGCTACCTATAGGCCCAGATTCCTTTCATCTTATCATCTCTCTAACCGCATTGTGTTCTGATACTATTACATAAGCTGGAATTCTAAGTTGCTTCATTGAGAAGTACTTTATGTTTGCATATGATCTATTTACACATGAAATATACCTGCAAGTAAGCTTTATGCTTCCTGTTGTCATTCTTTAGTTTCCATAGGTATCTACTCCAATTATGAACCCATGAAGGTTGCTACTTTTCCTCTATGGTACCTACAGGACCAGTTTCTGTGCTCAGTGATGTGGCTTCATTTTGCTTATGGGGAGACAGGAAAGTTGCTCTTCAGCTATTGTGGCATGAAGACAAGAAGATGAGGTTTCATAATAGTAGAGGTTAAATATTTCTGCAACTGATTGGGGAGGAGGAAAGTGATGTCAAAAAGGAAAGAATGTAAATAAGTGTCTGATGGACGGAATGACATTCACATTAGATAGTTGAATCAGAGACAGATTTTGCTTTGTTTTGTATCAGCAAATTTCCAATGCATGCTAAGTATAATTGGGGTTCCCTGTCACCATATCTGAAAGTTTACTATGGCCCAACCTTTGGTGCTCCTTTCCTTTCTTCATTCAGAATATAAGTATCCTTGAAAATCATCTATAAAATATGTAAACAAAGCTGATAAAGAGTTGGCTAGTTTATATTCAGGGAGCATGAGCGGCAGGTGTTTTGACAGGTGGAACAAAGGCATGCTTACATCCCGTGAATCCTGGTGCTCCCCGTATCTGTGACATTCTGTTTTCAACAATTTCTTTCCTCATAGGAGGACATTAAGTATGAACATTTCAGTTTCATTTATGCAAAATCACATATAGGGGATATATATAGAGAGTATTCTCTTCAAATATCTGTTTACTATGGAAAGAGAGATATTTTTAGGAAAACACCCCATCATATGTTCTCATTTCTACTTAGTAGGACTGGGTCTCAACCCATCATTCCAATCACTAAGAAGGGAGAGGAGAAAAAAATCCAATTTTCCCCATAATTATCCTGAAGCATAGACTTGATGCACAACACAAAAAACATGATGAGGTTAATATTACTTAAATGTTTTAATTAGATAATTTCTACCATATAAATTTAAGATATTGGTCAAAATGTGTTTATTTGCTTGCTTGTTTGGTTTTGATACTTTTGCATTGAGTCTGGGGCCTCACACCTATCAGGCAAGTGCTCTACCACTGCACTATAACTTTAAACCTGTTTTTATTTATTTATTTATTCACTTTTATTTTGGGACAAGGTCTCACAAAGTTGCCAAAGCAGGATTTGAATTTTAGGTCTTTCTGATTCAGCTTCTCAAACCACTGGAATTATCTACTCTGCTAACAGACCCAGATGACATGATGCTTGGATATACAAATCTATGTAATGAAATGATTACTGCTGATAACAGGTAAGTTAATATATTTATAGTATTTCATAGTTATCTTTATTTCTTTCAATATTTCTTGTTTATCCCCCATCCATCCTCTCTCCCTCCTTTCTTCCTTTCCCTTCCTTCCTTCCTTTCTTTTTCTTTCTTTCTTTTGTTCATTTATTTCTTCTTTTCTTTCTTTCATAGGTCTCACTAGCCATTACCACAACTGTAAGAAGAGAGGGATTAAAACAGTACTCTTCCATTCCCTGCATGCATCTGTATTTATTTATTATAGATGGTAGAACAAATGATTAATAACTAGATGGTATAAATAAAATGAATCTATTTTCTCAAAGTGCTAGGGCCAAAAGTCTGATCATGGATTTGGTGGGCTATGTGTACACTGAGGGCACTAAGGAGTGCACTTTCTAGCTTTTTTTCTTATCTTCTGATAGATCCATAGTTCTGATCATATGGCAGCATAAACGCAATCCTAAAATGTCACTTTTGCTACTTGTGTCTTATTTCCAAACTGCATATTCCCCCCCCCTTAGGTCCCAGTTATATTGGCCCAGAGATAATTCTAATTATTTTATTTTAATTTAACAAATTTCTTACAGGTAAGGTCCCAGTAATAAGTAATAGAGGTTGAGAATCTGACGTTGTTTTCAGTGGAAATATTTCAATTTCTGCTGTATGTTCTACTGTGAGAGTATACTACTTCTTAGCCAGATGATTCTCTTAAATGTGTATTTCACAAAAAAAAACATCTTGAATAATATTCAAATCATAGTTATTCAACATATTTTCCAATTTTTCTTGATCTAAATCTTGTTATTCTGAAGCACTGTCAATCAGAATAAGGCCTGCTCAGTATTAATGTTACGTTAGATGTTGATAGACATTCTGAGTAAGGGGAAAAATATAACATCAGAGAGTATTTGGAACTAGGATTATAAAACAGTGAGTTGATATTCTTCTAGAGGGTATTTCATTTCTGGGGAAATTTCAAAAACATTGCTATGTTATCTAATATAGATATACATTGTTTGAGATTTCTCAAGTATATCATTTTTTCTTTCACAAGGAGCATTTTTCTACTTCTATTTTTATTAAGAGCATATTTTTATGGATATATTATGTGTTGGTAGCATCTTTTACCTTCTCCCTGTCCCCATTCTCTGGGAGCCCTCCTCAGGGGAGTTGCTGGTATTCCCTAAAGAGTTGTGAGTTATACACTGAAATCAAATTACAACAAATGTTCATGAGGATGTGGAGAATGAGGAACCCTCATTCACTCGTAGTGGGAATGCATACTTGCACAACCAATTTGGAAATCAGTATGGAGATTCCTGAGTAAGATGAAGAGAACTACCAATAGACCCAGTTATTCTCTTATTGGGCATTTATCATAAATGCTCCATGCTTCACCGCAGAGATATTTGCTCAACCATGTTTATAGCTGCTCAATTCATAATAGCTAAAAACTGAATCAACCTAAGTGCCCATCATTGGACAAATGGATAACAAAGTTTTGTTTCATATACACAATGGAATTCTTTTATTTAAAGATTTTATTTTTATTTATTTATTTGAGACAGAGAAAGGGATGAAGAGAGAGAGAGAGAGAGAGAGGGAGAATGAGCACGCCAGGGCCTCTAGCTACTGAAAATGAACTCCAGACACATTAGCCCCCTTATGCACCTGGCTAAAGTGGGACCTGGAGAATCAAACTGGGGTCCTTTGGCTTCACAGGCATGTGCCTTACCCACTAAGCCATCTCTCCAGCCCTGCACAATGGAATTCTAAGTAAGAAAAACCAATACAATGAAATTTGTAGGAAAATGGATGGACTCAGAACAGATCACACTCAGTGAATACACACAATCACAAAAAGACAAACACTGCATGTTCTCAGTCATCTGTGGTTCCTAACCTGGAACAGCTTCAAATGATGGCATACCAGATAGACAACTTGAGACCCAGACAATGGGCATGGAAGGGCTTGGGGTGAGGGGAAGAGGAAGGTATGGGCAAATAAACACAAAAATATACCCAAAATTAACTGGTACCATAGAAACCTTTCTCCTTATAAGTAGACTAAAAGTTATCACTAATCTCAATAGGACTATAGGAGGAATATCCAAGAAGAAAGGCTCTGGAGAGGGTGGGATGAAGCCTAACCTTAAAAAAAAAATTGCCTCTGACTCGCAGTATCAGAAATATGTTCTGCCCACAAGAAAAATTTCTTAATGTCTTGAGGAACAATATAGTTATAGCTATGTAGAAATTTATAAATACTATTTAGATAGTCTGATCCAATTCATTGGTGTTGGTTCAAAATTGCAGATAAATTAATAGAATAGATTTTCTTAGTTTTACATTTATATATTAAGTCACATGAGTATTATAACATATATATGTATATATATCTAAACATTTTAATAAATTATAAATAATTATAAATCCATATTAAATGTGTGAAGATTTATATAAAGGTGCAGATTGATTGAGTTTTTCTTACATTTTTATTTGATTTAAAATCTAAAAATGGTCACAGCTCTTATTAAAGTTTGAAAATTTCATGTCATTTCATATTCACTTCTCAATATTATTTGTCTAAATAGCTTGCTTAATAAATTTCAGATTTGATCACCTTTAACTGTGGTGATGCAGGAAGATGGAGTGAGTGAATCAGCAGAATGTGCCTGTAAACAGGACTCGCAGTAACATTCAGATGACACTAACACATCACAGGCAGGGCCTCCAAGCAGTTGCTCTTCCCTCAGAAGTCTATCAAATCTGCTTTTTCTAAACAATTTCAAAATTACACTGAAGTCCAACCTGATTTTTCCCTTGATTTCCTTGGGAATATAGATTTTCTTGTCTCTGTGACTAAAGAAGTTGTCTTATCCTCAAGCAATTTCAATACGCCCGATGCATCGCAGCATACAAAATATGAAATGAACCTGACTTCCATTTAGGACTTATCATTTGCTTTAGGTGCTTTATCAAACAGAACATTAACAGCCTGGGGTCTTCAAAATAAATAGATTTATAGCCTTCAATCCCAAGTTCATAGTGCCTCACAGTAGTAGAGGACAGGCTCAAGAGAGACTGCTTTGAACATCTCTTGTGCTATCTCAGGCTTTGTATTTTTGGAGCATGCCACTTAATCTCTTATTCTTGATTTCACTTAACAAAGTAGAGTTCAAGATCTGGGTGTGGCAGTGCATGCCTTTAATCCCAGTTCTTGGGAGGCAGAGGTAGGAGAATCTCTGAGAGTTCTAGTGTACTCTGCGACTACATAGTAAATTCCAGGATAGCCTGAGCTAAGTTAGAATGAAACACTACCTCAAAAACAAAAATAAAGTTCAACATAGGTAAAGTTAAAACATATGACACTTCTATTTTTGATAAGTCAAAATACTCAAATAATATTTCATTGACATCAACCTGTTATCTAGAGAATAATTACAAGAATTTACTTGAAAAAATGGTCACAACTATTAGGCCTATTTCAACAGAATAGTAATAGCAAACATTTATTATTATTTTAAGATAAATTATTAATTATTATTGTGGTTTCTATGTGAAAGGATCCTTAACTCCCAAAGGACAATGACAGCTAATAAAGTGTATTACTTATTCCTATAGATTCCAAGAATTGAATTATAAACTTAAAGTAAACATTTGCACTGAAAGATAAACATACATTTAAATCAGTTTCTATTAAATGTAAAATTACAAAGAAAATAGAACTAAGAAAATAGAAAATCTGAATATGCATATTTTCATGAATATTTGATTCACAATCATATGACCATAAGCCAGATTTTCCTAAATGTTCATACCTTTTCCCAAAACAAGAAAAAAATGCTTATGAATTCAAGTAGTTTTTTTTTTTTCTTTTCAATTTTTTTTATTAACAACTTCCATGATTATAAACAATATCCCATGTAATGCCCCCCCCTTTCCCCTTTGAGACTCCATTCTGCATCATACCCCCTCCCCCTCTCAATCAGTCTTTTATTTTGATGTCATCATCTTTTCCTCCTAATATGATGGTCTTCTATAGGTAGTGTCAGGCACTGTGAGGTCATGGATATCCAGGCCATTTTGTGTCTGGGGGAAGTACGAAAAAATACATTTTTGAAGCTGAAGTATATTACATATAGCTATTTTATAAATTATGTTTTTTGTTGGTTGCCATCATATAGAAGTACCAACTTATTGCATGTCAGTTTATAACGTGTGACATTTCATAACGTTTGTTTCATGTGGATGCTTCTTGCCAAGGGGACAGATACTGAGCATACACATACTACTTAATATGGTTGCTGATCATTTTTTCTAGTCTCTTTATTGTCAGTTCCATAACCAGGCTGCCACAATCCATGAAGTCCTGTTTAAATGCTTCACGCAATTTGTTTTCTTCTTTGGGTTTTCGAGGTAGGGGTTCACTCTAGCCCAGGCTGACCTGGAATTCACTATGGAGTCTCAGGCTGGACTTGAACTCACAATTCAAGAAGCAATCCTTCTACCTGTGCCTCCTCAATGCTGGGATTAAAGGTGTGCACCATCATCCCCGGCTTCATTCAATATTTTTACAGTAATTATCCACTTACTTTTTTTTTTGGTTTTTCGGGGTAGAATCCCACTCTAGCCCGGGCTGACCTGGAATTCACTCTGTCGTTTCAGGGTGGGCTTGAACTCACAGTGATCCTACCTCTGCTTCCTGAGTGTTGGGATTAAAGGTGTATGTCACTACACCCAGCTTTTTTGGGTGTCACCACATCCAGCTCTTTCTCAAATGGATTTTAGTCATTCCTTTTCTCTTCCAAACACAGACAGCTGAGCTGAGTTCCAGGCTAGCTTTGTTTAAATAGCAAGCCCATCCTAAAAAACAAGCCCACAGAGCCTACCTACTGAACTTTTTTTTTTTTTTTCTGTCCATCTTTTCCAGGTAGGGCCTTGCTCAAGCCCAGGCTGACCTGGAACTCACTATGTAGCTTCAGGTTGGTTTAGAACTCACAGCGATCCTACCTCAGCTTCTCAATGTGCCGCCATGCCCAGTGAACTACTTTTTCAGGAGCCAGCAAACTGGCATCTTGAGACAACTGTGAACATTTTCACTGATCGTGGGGAGGAGCAGATAAACTGGACAAATGGGCATTTTTTTTTCTCCTTTCTTAAAATTTCCTGACCAACTGTGGACATATTTGATTGAAGTTATCCAGGGCAAGAACGCCATTCTCCGAGCTGGGTAGAAAGAAGGGGCGGAGCCTCCCTAGTCTTGAGAAGCAGCCGGGTGTTTGCCCATTTGACAGAAGACTCAGATCTTCTAGGTTCAGGGATTTTCCAAGCAGGATGCAGACGCAGAAAGAGGAGGGAAAGTGCGTATTAGCCACGTGACCCAACTTCACTTTTCAGGTTGCAAAAGAAAACTGCTGGAATAAATACCGATGTCCTTGTGCCCCACTTTTCCTTAGTTAGCCTGACCAAGGTCACCCTTGCAAAAAAATACATAAATAAAAATCTTTGTGGGGGGGGAGAGTTCACTTCTAAAATTGTTGTGTAGGAAAACAGCCGGAGTTGGACTTCTGTGCCATTTCCGAACGCACCTGACAGCCTTTTCAAGATCTCCAGTTCTCAGGGTTCACACGCGTCCCCTTGCGGGCCCCTTTCCTACTTTCCTCGGGTGCTCGCTCGGGCCACCCTTCCCCGGGTCCGGGTCTCGCCGCAGGACAGCGCGCGCAACAGTTTGGTGGCCGCGGCCGCGCACGCTCAGGGTCTCCCACGTCCCGGCGGGCGCACGGCGCTGCAGGCTACCCGGGGAGCCCCCCCAGCCCGGGAGGACGCACGCGCGCTGCAGGTTCGCGCCGCGCTGGCTGAAGACCCTGCCGCGCGAAACCGTGCCATAGTCTCCCAGCGCGCCCCCTTCCCAGGCCGGGCCCCGCGCGCGCCGCGCCTCCCCAACCCACAAACACACGCACGGGGCGGGGGGTGTGTGTGTCGAATTCAAGTAGTTTTTAAAGAGAGTGTTCATTGTCATTGCTAGAAAAAAAAAGAATCTATCTAATGGCTGGCTGTCAACAATAGAAAAGAGCAGCCTGTTTTGAGAGACAGCCAGATATGGTGGTGCTTACAAAAGCCAAAACTCCGATTTGAAACAGGAATAATGTATATGGCAGATCCTTGTCAGGCAATCTAGAAATAGGGTTGGCAATTCTGCCCTCAGTATGATTTCAGGCAAAATATTTCTATTTTATGCCAGTTATAGTTATTCATACACTAGTTTGGAGGCCAATAAAATTTCTTTTATTTTTTGTTTGGTTTTTTTTTTTTTTTTTTTTGGTTTTTCAAAGTAGGGTCTCACTCTAGCCCAGGCTGACCTGGAATTCACCATGGAGTCTCAGGGTGGCTTCGAACTTACGGCGATCCTCCTACCTTTGCCTCCCAAGTGCTGGGATTAAAGAGTGTGCCACCACGCCCGGCCCAATAAAATTTCTTATTGAAGAAAGATAAGGGAGTAGGTTAGGTCATATTGCCGTCTACATCTAACTCCCATAAATGATCAAAGAACAATGACAATGTTTTGTTTTTATTGTTGTTGTTCTTGTTTGTTTTGTTTTGTTTTTAATTTAAGCCTTGAAGTCAAGCATGGTTTAAAAAATAATCAGGGTTTGGCTATGATAGTGAGAAAGGCATCTGTTAGGATAAGGGAAATGCTGCATAGACTTCATCTGCAGCATTCACTCAGATGGATTAGAGTCCGGTCTTCACTTCTCATGATTACTGCACTCAGTGATCTGCATGCAGACCTTGAAATAAGCCTTATGTCTGGGACTTCCTAGTGAAGGCTGCTCAGGAGCAAGTTTGTTTTATAATAACTCTAGCTGTCATCTAATATAGTTGGAAGTGCCAGTAAGAACACTACTGAAAGAAGCCAGGGAGACATTGATCCAAATAGTTAGACCATCTGCCTTCTCAGTTCTTGCATATGGAAGTTAGACATTAGAGTTCCATCTTCCCATAGAATCTGGAATGTGAAAATGCTATCTATCTTTCTTGATGATGACAGTTCAAAGAGAACATTCCTATGTCCTTGAGGAAGATTTTCTTTGCTCTCAACACTGGCAAGAGATTTTTATTTCTTCTAATTAAGTAGAAACTTTGTATGAATACATCATGAGTTGGTACAATCATTTCCCTCCTCCCTGCCCCCAGTTTACTGAAAGCCCTCCTTAGTGAGGTTGCTGGTATTCCCCATTGAGTTGTTATTTATGAGTTGTGAGAGCAGGGAGAGGGGGCAATGCCTCTGGATATTCCCTTTCACCTTGTGACTTTTACTTTTTTTCTGCCCCATCTTCTATAAAATTCCCTGTGCCTTGGTGGGTGTGCTTTAAGTCGGCTTTAGAGCTGAGCTCTCAGCAGCTTTTGTATTTTTGCTTTGGTGAATTTTGACTCTTCCTCAGTGTTTGTCTCTATCACCCTGGCGTAAGATGTCAGTCTTGCCATGAAAGCAGCACTCTTGCTCATGTCACCGACTCCTCTTGGTTTCACCTGGGCCCTACCTTCTGTGTGAGGGGTGGTTCATCTGCCAGGGAGTCAGCTAACAATTTTTTTTTTTGTCATTCTTGTTTGTTTGTTTTGTTTTGGTTTTTGTTGATAGATTTTGATTGTCCTCAGATCTCTCTGCTTTCTGAAAAAGAATAACAGACACTACCTGAGCTACCCAAGGAAAATGGCCAACAACATTGTGAGCAAGCAGGGAACACTGCTGGATGAAAGCAACTAGCCTGACAAGACGTACATGCCTGTGCGATGGTGGCACACAGCATAGTTGGGTAAACAGTGGCTCTCTAATTGGCTAAGAGGTCTGATAAGTAGAAAGGAACTCATAGCTGGAAGTAGTAACCAAGTCAGAATTCTAGGGAGATCAAGATTATGGACTCCAATGAAAAGCCCTTACTAGTCTTTCGCAAAAACTGAGACTACAGCCATCAAAATCTCTCTGAATTCACAATGCTTATCTCCTTTAACCTTTCCTGAAAAGAATTTTTAGTGAAAATTTATATATGAAGCAGAAAAATAATGAATAATTAACAAATGTGTTCAAGTAATCTGTCTAAAGTAGTAGCAAGCTCAGCAGGTCATGAAGACGATCTTAATTACTCTCCACCAATGCATGTCATACAGCCTGGGCATTTGCGATCACATCACATTACCTGAATAGATGATAATGTCTATCCAACCAAATTTCTAAGACCAATACTTCTGTTCATGTCACATATATAAAAGAAAATTCTTTGTCAATTCACCTCATACATGCCAAACATCAATATTTACCGGTATGAATGTTAATATCATCATAGATCCAAAAGCAATGCAGCTACATTTGGGTCCTATAATCCAAACAAATAAAGCTCAGCCACCCATCTGCAATGTACCAATTAGAGGCACAAGTCATAGTGAAAAGCAGAGAAAGAAAATTATTCCATGTGATCATAGATAAAGAGGACCAGTGACTCCCAATTCTAATTTGGGGGTACTGACTTGAAATATAGGTTTAAACAAATGCTCAGGTGTATGCATAACTAGTAGTTTTGCTGTGGCCATGGTTAAAGCAGACTCTTGTAGGTAGCTACTTAGGGTCATATGTCCAAAAGAATGTAAGCAACAACTTGCCCTGGTGAGAATAGAAGGCAAGTACATTCCAAACCCAAACTTGGCTCATGGAGATAATGATAAGGGGCAACCCTCTGTTTTGTTTATTTCCTCATTCTTCCTCCTTCCAGTAATTTTGGGTAGACTTTCTTCCTACCAACTATCTCTTCTTCCTGACCAACCAACCAATCATCATACTCTCTATGTATTTAAGTGTAACCAATAAAACTCATCCCAACTTGATGGAACTTGTCAGAACTTTATGAAATCTTTCTCTAGGAGATGAGTTCCTTCTTTGACAGTCACCTAGCATCAACCTTTACGTTCTTCCAGTATAAAACTTTGGGGAAAATTCTAATTCCTTAGGGTGTACTGCTTCAATAGTCTAATATTAAAAGGAAGAGTGAAAGTGCCTCCTTATTGTATATCTTCACTCCTGCCAGAATTGACTTCCAGAGGTACATTAATATAGAACCTTGGTTCTATAAATTAAACCTACAAAATTAAGCCTCAGTTACTGGCTAACAATTTTTAAGGAAATAACTTTGATGAAATTTTACCTTTTAGTTTCTATGAAGAAATTAAGGTGATTGGTTGACTCATGCTTGTCTGATTTATAATAGTCTACCATTATGTCAGGTTTTAGAGACTACTTGAGCTCAATGTCCATACAGGCATAAGACTGAAAGTCCTGAAATAATTTTGACAAACTCTTTTTCATTCAGCCCATGATCTTCTTGGGGTTTTAAAAACAGCAAAGATGATGTGTCTCTAAGTAATATAAAATACTTCTTCATACACTGTCAGCCTACAAATCAGCCCTACAAACTGTACAGAGTCCCTCCAGCAGGGATTACCCTAGAACTCCTATAACTACATTTACATATAGTGCCATGAAAATAGCCCAGGGGGCTTGATTTCAGACACTGTGAATGTCTTCTCCTCAAAAACACTATCTCCTATCCACAGGATCTCAGGAAAATATGCCATGACTGAAGCAGTTATATCATGCTTAGAGAGAATGGCATGCCACCATGATAGGACTGAAGAGAAGAGATATTCTCAATCTAATGTAACTTCATGCTAGGGTGAGGGGAGACAGTGGAGAACACTTGAGGCCCAGTAACCTTCCCCCAGGAAAGAACTGGTTCAACTTTCTCATGGTTAAATCTGCATGCTTTCTGTCCTGTGTCTCTTAGTTTTCCATAAATTGTATGATTGCCATAGACACAGAATGCAGGACAAAGTAGCTTCTCAATTTGGTCAAATTGTGAATCATTCTATTTTCCTTTACCAATTTCTATTTCTTATTCGTTTTTTAACACAGGGATATCTAGGCACTGGGTTATTGATCAGAGTAACCAATAACACTAGAAATGAGTTCTTGACTTTTTATACCTCATATGTAATTGTCTTCCTTCTCTTGGAGAATTTTTATCAAATCAGTATGCCTGGAAATGTTTCTTGCTTAGTCTCCTGACAATAGTGAGGACTCTGTCCTTTTTCTTCCTCTTCTGTGCTGTATAAAAGCTTCCCTAACTCTTTTCACAAAGAGGGGAAAAGATTAGCATTTTACACATCAGCAAGGAGTCATTTTATTACATCTGTCCTTTCTATCCCCAGAATGACTCTCAAACCTATTCTAACCTCTATCATTCATATACATCACTCATCACATCAAGTTCCTTAGATAGGACTTGGCACATCACTGCAACAAAGACTTTTCAGACTGGGTAACATGTAATGAGAAATGCAATCTATCTAACATTAACACATAATGATAACCCTATTTCACTAGGGGAAACTCAAACAATGATATGAAAGATGTCTTACAGTTAACTTGTGTTGAACTGTTACTGGGGGCACTGCATACCCTTTGCAGCTTCTTGGTTACATTCCCAAAAGAGTATATAAAAATGGATACAGAAGTGAACTTGGGCCAATTTATTTGCCTTAAAGAAAAGAACAAAGAGCCCTGAGCATCTCTGTGTAGGCATTGGAGAATACAGATAGAAAATGATAGGGATAAAAAGTCATAATTCTGATAGAATAAAAATAAAAAGATACTTGAGAACAAGGTGAGTACACAGGAAAGGAGCTAGAATCAGGTGTACAGGGACTCTATTCTTTGTAATTATTATTGAAAAGGATAAAAATTACCCTCCTTCCAGGGGACTTGTGGACTTTGGGGGCAAAAGATGTGCCTACCCCTTTTGTGATAACCACAAAATGTTATATAGTTTACCACTGTGGCCATCTAAGAGTTGTTCTGTGTGACCTAGAATTCAGAGTATATTTAAAAAGGAAGATGTAATAATGAGCAATGCTTATTATTGTCAGGTTACCTTTTAACCATGCTTTCTTTGGGTCAGTAAGTGCTTTTAGTGGATATTGGGATTTGGTAAAGACCTCCAGACCCACTGAGGGATTCTATGTTCTATTGTCCCACTGCAAGGAATCAGAGATACAAGGACAGTATCAGAGGCAGGGGCAGTTTATTAGAAGACAATACAATTCCAAGGAGAAGGAAGCAGGCTGTAGCAGAGAACTGGGGTTTGGTAATATGCCTGCTGAACAAGGAATGGGGCTTTTATGTTATGTAATGTAGATTTCCGGCTCACTTACATAGCATAGGTTTTCTTGCTCATGCTTTAATGTCACATACAGTTCTCCATACAACATGAGGTGTCATGTGTCTCATTAGTATCTTAAATCTCTGGCTAGAAGTGTGAATTTTAGTATTATAATGAGCCACATGTCACCTTAAGATTTTTCTGGAATGCCTTTTCATCAGTGACGGTGGCTTTGGCCAGTTTTAGCTTAGGGGTAGGGTGATGAGTGATGCGGAGTATTTGGGTTCCAGCCTTCTTTGTCAGCAGGTTTCTTGCATGTACTACTTTCACAGCCTTTGTACAAAATTGTCCAGAATCTGAGCCCAACTTTTCCGCCTCAGCAAGAATAGCTACTTGTTTCTACTGACATCATCACACAAACTATGGGGCTTGATTAAAGCCCTAACATTGGTTTAACTGTAGCCTTGCAGTTTGTGATGATGCCAGTGGATTGTCACACCGCCTGAAAGGCCATTGCCATTTTATGTTTGTTGTAGCCATGGAAGGTCAGGGCTTGAAAACAACTTGCAGACTTTCTATCATAGAGTCCCTAATCTGCCAACTTCTTTACATTTAATTTGCTATTAACTCTAACAGACATAGAAGTATATGCCAATAGACAACTGACTTTAAAGCTGAGGTGTTGGGAACCTACAAAGTGGATATTGCATTAAGCAGACACCTTTCGTGCCCATTTTCTCATCTCCTTCTGAAATATGCCACATTTCCTTCTACTTTTGGCTCAAGATTACACTGTTTTAAATTTTTGTATTGGATTTCTACTTTAACTCAGGAGGAAATGACTCAAAGGTACCCCTACCCATGTGGTCATAACATGAAAATTGCAGCTTTTCTTAGAAGCTGTTCTTACAATGTAGTTGGTTACAATTATGCACCTCAGATACAAGAAGAGTTCCTTGTCTATGACCTTGAGCAGGGCTGTGCTTTGGGGGTGGGATTGAGGGCCTCCTATGAGTTAGCAAGATCCTGCTTTGTTGTTTCTCCCTCAGCTGTGTTCGTCCTCCTGTCTGGCCAATTTGGCTACCTCAAACCCAGTTACAAGCCTTCTGATTTACCTTCTCATGGCTCCCAACATTGCTTGCCTGCCGTTTAAGCCTAACATTTGCTTTCACTCTAACAGTGGGATCTAGTGGTAGGTCTTTAGGTCACTGATGATGTGCCCCCTTTGGTTAATGAAACTCCGTTCCCATCTACTTTCTCAGATAATGACCCTGCAAGAAGGTGAACTGTTTATTCCTGTTATACATTCCCCCCACAAACGGGCAAATCCTCCAAAGTTATGAGCCAAAACTAGCCACTGTGTGAGGCTCAGTGGCAAGCTAAGTGCACTTGAATGTCTCTTCTGGAATCAAGATCTTGACATCTAACTCTCAGATAATGCAGGTGATAATGCAGAACCTAAGTGCACCAACAAGGTGGCTTTACATAGGTAATGACCTGCTGTAAGCCATCCTCTGCCATAGCAGACCTATCAATCTCCAGACAATGAATTTATCTCCTGAGAAACATGATCAGAGCAACATGAACTTCTTATCATGTTTTCCCAAACTGATAAGTTAATCTTGTGAAAAGCAATAGATGAGGCCTTGGAATATCCCCAGAATTACTTGCATGGGGAGATTAGAGGATTTTTTGAGCATCATGAAGCATTCACATTAAAATGAGTGCTGCAAATATATTTTGTATGTATATGATGGAATGATATAAACAAAGGCATTATTACTGTACACAAAATAATTCAAGAAAATGATTTATGCCCCATTTGAGTGGCACAAAATACTGTGACTGTTTGACATAAATCTCCAGTTAGGTTAGAAAATAAAATTTGATGTAATCCTATTCTCAGTAGCAATAACAAATAAGAAAAAAACATAAAATATATATAACATTATACCACTGAAATGTGAGCAGAAATTTTTGTTAAGACAGAATACACAAATTTGAATAAAAGGAGAATGTAACAGTGCTATGTATTTGAATGTATAAAGAATTCATTTTCTTTAAATGCATTCATGTGTTATTTGTAAAACAATAATAGTAAAATTAATTTAATTCTCAAAGAAGGCGATATACAAATGTGTGGCCCATGTGGAAGGAAATCAAGAGGTTATATTCAGGCTATGAAAGCACTGGGACCCCTGTAGAAGGCAGAAGCTGCACTTGATGAACAACCTAAGTAGGTGAGTAAAAAGGAGCTAGGTAGGGTTGGGTTTATGGTGTCAACAAAAGATACTGGATGAATTCACTTCAAATTTTTTTTTCTTGTAATATAATATTAATTGGTAAGACCTTTAAAAGTTAATTAGGCCACTGAGGCTTTGTCTTTATGTACAGAAGTAAAGTTCTCACTAAAAGAAGTTTCATGAATCTTTTGGCTCCTCTTCAAATGAAGCAGCCTTCACCAGACAAACATAACCTACCATTGCCTAATTCTTGAACTTCTCAGCTGCCAGAATGGTGAAAAAGTACATTTCTGTTATGTATCATTACTCAGTCTGGGATACTGACAACGTAAGTACCAACTGAATAAGACAAAAAGGGATGGACCTTTCTCTTAAATCTGTAAGAGACTTTGGCATATGAATAAGACATGCTTTGCGATAATATACCCATGTGCCAATGTGAATTAAGTCATGATTATAGGTGTGTTATTGCGTATGTTTCTGAAAATATGTACTGAAAAGGGAAAACTCACTCTGAATGTGGGTGCCACAATTCCCTGAGCTGGGGATCTGGACCAAATAAAAAGAAAAAGCAAATTGAGCATAAGAATTCAATGGACATCACTTCCTAACTATGTGTGGAATGTAGCCAGTTGCTTCAAGCTTCTGCCACAATGCCTTCCTTGCCACAATGGCTGTGTATATTCAAGTGATAAGCTGAAATAAATTTCTCTGTGAAGCTGTTTCTTCTCAGACATTGGTCACAGTAAGGAAAAATATTAATATACCATGCTCAATAAACAATACAGACTTGCCTTGATTTTTGGTCCCAATATCCTCATGATAAGTTAAATATACTATGTCACAAATACACTTAATATTTCTCAATATCCTATAACTGCCTAGCAACCATAAATCACTGCCACTTTCCAACATAATGAGAGAACCAGGGAAAATACCAAAACTTAAAATCCCATGTACAATGTCTATTAAATGTGCATTACTTTTCTTTCTTCCTAAAGTGGAAAACTGAAAACCCAAACATGGTAAGTCAAGTGACAATCTACATGCGAGAGAATATTGTTTACGAATCTAGTCCTGTAGCTTAGAAGGTTTGTCCAATAAAGCAATAAATAAAAGAACAAAATTCCAGAAACATCCACTAGCAAAAGTTTGATTCTTGAGCTCCTGGTTCCTTCTCCACCTCCCAGTTCCTGGTCCTGGTAGCCCTACTGGGGGTGGTCTAGTCTCTGTGTGTGTGTCCCGAAGCAGGCCTGCTGCTCCCCTTCCTGATTGACCTGATCCTGTCCTGAAATCCTTGTTTCCCTAAGCTAAAGGATGCACACACCATTGTGGGAACTCAACTCTTGCCCCTGCCTCCATAGCTTCCTGACTCCTCCTTCCCCAACTCCTAGTTCCCTTGTGCTGAAGAGTATATTCTAGTGCAATGAGTAGGCCAAACCCCCAGCTTGCAACCTCCCAGTTCCCCAGGGCCACAATCTGTGCATCTGCACTTCTTACCGTGGTATGCCAATACTATTAAATTATCTATAAAAAAAGTAAGGGTTATCTCATTTGTCCTGGTGCTGACTTACTCTCTGTTGGAGAATCTGCTTCTCTTTTTCAGATAGATGTAGATCCTAAGGAGAGAACCACCCCATCATACCTCAAAATGGCCCCGGCTGAAACTAAGAAAAATTGGTTTACATTTAAAATAGAACATTCACTAAAGATCCAACAAGGACTAATATTTGATTCCTCCTCAATAAATATGACTTTTCCCTGAGATAGGTAGATCACAACCCCGCCCAAAAAAAAAAAGAAACAAACAAAAGTCAGAGATCTCCACCAAGGATGCCTAGTCCCACAGTGGAAGCCACCAATTAAATTATAGAGAAAACAATGTAAATTGAATCCCCAAATTGGAACACAACAAGGTATGTGACCCTAATCAAAAGAAGTGCTGAACTGGAAGCAAAGGTCAAAAAACTAACAATTGCATAAGTGAAATTGAGTGGATAACAAAGTTATGGTACATGTACATAAAGGAATTCTACTCAGCAGTTAGAAGAAAAAAATACAAAAAAGTTTGTAGGAAAATGGATGTACTTAGAACAGATCATACTCAGTGAAAACACACAATAACAAAAAGACACATGCCACATGTTCTCATTCATCTGTGGTTCCTAACCTGGATCAACTTGAGTTGCTGGCATCCTGGATGGGCAACTTGAGGCCCATACAATAGGAAGGGAAAGGTTTGGGGGTAAGGGAATAGGGTAGTGGTTGTTGGATAAACACTAAACTAGAGCTAAAATGAAGTGGAACCATAGAAATGTTTCTCCTTGAATAGAGACTAAAAGTTATAACCCTCAACGGGAGTGTAAGTAGAATACCTGAAAAGAAGGGCCCTGGAGAGGGTGGGATGAAGCCTAAAGTAAAAAAAAAAAAAAAAAGTGGCTCTGACCTGTAACTTGCAGTTCCAGAAATAAATGCTTCTCACATTGAGCTGTTGGTCAGAGAGAACTAGTAGGTCCCCAAAACATGACCTGGCTTGTTGAAGTACTTGATTACATGCCTGAGGTCAAAGGTAAGACCCCATTTCTGAAGACACCAACTGCTGCTGGCACAGAACATGGAGAGACCTGGCTGTAATCCAGAAGAGAGCTAGCCACCAGGCAGTTGGCATGTCTAGTTTGCACAGCACTAAATGAGCTACTGGGAGAAAGTAAACAACAAAAGTGTAAGGAAGCAGGGATCTAAGGTATTCAGAAACAACCAGATGGGCAGAAATCCACACCAGTTCAATTGTTGGCACACAGCTTTGGTGGGTAACTAATTGCTTTCTGATTGGCTAAGAGTTCTGCACAATGTAAAGAAACCCATATCTGGAATTGGAAACCATGTCTGAATCTTGTGGAGAAAAAGACTATGCTCTCCAATGTCAAGTTCCCACTAGTATTTGATAAAAGTGGGGCAACAACCATCTCTTCCCATGTTAACAAAGCTTAGCCAATTTAATCTATGCTGACTTTACTGTCTATTGGAGAATTTGTTTTTCTTTTTCAGAAGATAGTGAGACCCAAAGAGATAAACCACTCCTTGCCTCTCAGTTAACACCCATGCAAAAGCACAGAGGAAGTAGGGAGATGAGCAAGAGTGGTGATTCCCGGTTGAGCCTGACAAGCAGAGCCCAGCAGGAAGGAGACAGACACTGAGGATACTCAACACATACCAAAGCAGAGATCCAGAGGCTAGTAAGTGCTTATCACTGAAGTAGACTTAAAACACACTCACCAAGGCTCAGGGAATTTTACAGAAAATGGGGCAGAAAGATTGTAACAGTCACAGGTTGTGATGTCATATCCAAAGGCACTGCCTTCCCTCCAATAACTGACTGCTACTCCCACAACATATAACCCACAATTCCATGGGAAATACCAGCAACCCCACTGAGGAAGGCCTTCTACAGAATGGGGCATGGAGGAGGGAAAAGATGTTACCAACACATGATGTATTCATACAAAATATGTACTTAACCACATAGTCTCATTCATCTACAGCACCTAACCTGAATCTACCCAAGATGCCAACATACCCAGCAAGCATCTCATGGACTAGACAATAGAGTGGCTAGGGAGGGAGGGGGGGCAAGGGAGGAGGTGGGGGACACAAATCTATACCCAAATGGCAATGGTACCATAAAATTCTACATTCTAAAGGCAGAACAAATGGCTGAACCCTCACCAGGCCCTTAGAGGAAACACCTGAATCACAAGGCACTGGAGAGGGTAAAATGAAAACTGACCTTAATCTTCTACAGTATCTCTCTCTCCCTCCCTCCCGCCACCCCTCTCTCTTCTCTCTAACTCTTTTATATTAGTTATCTTTTTCTTCCTTTGGTTAGTGGGCACTGACCTGTAACTCTCCGTACCAGCATGTGGCTATCATCCACAATGAGCTTTTGATCAGAAAGACCTACAAAGTTTCCTAAAAGAAAGACAGATTTCCGTCAGAGTACTTGATGACCCACCAAAGGTTAGTGGTAAGACCCTACTGCTGAAGACACCATATGCGGTTAACATGTAAAATATAATGACATTGCTGGAAGCTGGAAGAGAGTCAGTCCCCAGACAGTCAGTATGTCTAGTGCCAGAAGGTGCTACATGACCAAGCAATTCATGGTCTAACCCACTTAGCAGCAAATAACCTGTTATGATGCTCACACAAGTCCATTAGTGGTACACAGCCATGGTGGGAAGCCAACTGCTCTTAATTTGGCTAACTGATCCACTCAGTGGAATGTGACCCATAGCTGGAGCTGGGAAACAAGTCAGAACCATATCCAAACATGAGCCCGCTCTCCATTATCAAGCCACCACCAATCATGGTCTACAAGAGGGCCTACACCTATTAAATTCTCTATAAAAAAATAAGGGTTATCGCATTTGTCTAGTACTAAGTTTATTTTCCATTGGAGAATCTGCTTCTCTTTTTCAGATAGACACAGATCCTAAGGAGAGAACCACCATATCATACCTCAAAAGGGCCCCAGCTGAAACTAAGAATAATTGGCAAAACAAGCAATGGTGTTGTTCTCTTGGTGAACAGGGTACTGACACAAGGCTGAAGGAGATCAACACAGAGAACAATCAACTCCTACCAAATCATATATACAGAGACACAGAGGCTAACAACACCTCATCACTGAAGCAGACCCAAAATGAACCCAACATGGCTCAGGGAAATTTTGCGGAAAGGGAGCAGAAAGAATGTTAGAGCCACACATTGGGTCATCATACACAGAGACATTTCTCCTACCCATAGTTGTGGGCTAATTCCACAATGCATAACCCATATAACTCAACAAGGAGGGGCCTGGAGAGGGGGTAGGACATGGATGAGCCTAACAAGGGTTCCAACTTGATCGTATTCACTGAGTACAAAACTAATTAATAAAAAAATGAGGAAAGAAAAAAAAATAAAAAAGCTTGGTTCTTGCTTCTATCACTCACACACTGCATGTTTTCTTCACTTCTGTCTTAGTCTGAGAAACATACTTATTCAGTGTAATTGGTCTCCTGGCAGAGGAAAAATTAACATGGGGCACATAATGAAGACATGTTTGCCATTTTCTAATTTACTCATTCATTACTTCATTTATAGTAAGGTCTCTCTGCGTAGCTCATGCTAGTATTGGACCCAAGATCTTCTTGGCTCGACTTCTCATGAGCTGGGAAGTACCATTGTGTGCCACTATGTCCAGTTCTCAAGGTTTTATAAAGAATCCATGTGGACCTGGAGAGATGGCTCAGCAGTTAAATTCATTTGCTTGTAACACCTGAACACCTAAGTTCAATTAATTCCCAGCACTCATGTAAGTCCAGGTGCAAAAAGTGGTGTTTGCAGTGGTAAGAAAATCTGGCACACCCATTCTCTCGCTCTCTCTCTCTCTCTCTCTCCCTCTCTCTCTCTCCTTTCAAATAAATAAAATTTGAAAATTAAGATTTCATGTGATAGACCAAATATGAGTCCAGCTATCATTTTCCTAACTGAAGATTATGTGGTCTGTCTTAATGGCACTTGTGTTTGGATATAAAATGGCTGCCCCAGGCTCTTGTATTGAAGGCTGAGTCCAAAGTTCTGGGTTACTTTTATAAGTGCTGAAAAATTTAGAAGGTTTTATCTAATGGAGGAAGTAGATCATTGACTACCTGTCCCAGAAAGAAATAACTTGTATGTAGACAAAACTTGTGTCTTTTGTTCCTGGAAGTTATGAGGTTAGTAACTTTCTTTCATCAAGTCTATCTTCCATGTTGTTTCTGCCTTTCTAAAGATCTAAAAGCAATAAATCCATCTGACTCTCCACCAAGACCTCTGAAACCATGGTCCAAAATAAATCTTTCTTGTTGTTTACCTCTTATATTTGTTATAACAATAAAATGCTAACACTTGGAATATAATCATCATTATGAGGAGAGGGAATCTCTAAAGTTTGTTTTCCTGGTTAATAAACACAGTTTATCATGTCTTCTTAATTATGAGATCATATAACACAGAAAGCAAAACATACATCTGAAGACAATCAAATAATATTGATTGTGTGATCATTTATATCTAGTAAATTGAAGACAGAGAGGAGCTAGATCAGCATATGGGTTTTAATGATGAAAAATGAGCCTCAGAGAGAAGAAATGATGTGTCCAAGGTATAGTACTAAGCAATATGGATCCAACCAGTTTCTGTTCAGCACACATTAATCCATGAACTGGTTTTATGAGTGCACTGTTGTCTAATAACAGGTTTTGTGAGTGTACTGTTAAGAGTGAAGGAGCTTAGTGCCTATGATTATGGCATTTGAAATTTTTTGAAGATTAGGGTATCCAGTTTTAGGTATGCGGGATAATTCATTTTCAGGGACCTAAGGAAAAATCATTGTGAATATATTCCTCATTAAAGATCTCTTCCATACCCACTCCTGTGCATGAGATAAAGAGCTTGACAGAGAAATAAAACTTGCATTAGGTTAAAGCAAAAACTGCAATCATATTTTAGTAAGTCACTGCTTTATCATATATTTTCCTAGATGAGTAATAAATTTCCATGCTATTTTTAAAATTCATAGCTATAAATAGCCAAACATTAAGGTATTTGTGCAGGTATGTAAAAATACTTAATAAAGTTCTTAATCTTATTGTTTCAAAGATTACTTAGAAAAGCATTGCTTTCATTGATGCTATGAAAGTATGAGATTTAGTCAACTTTCCCATTTTCTTTTTTAAAAGCATATTTGACTGTCCTATTTTTATTTATTACTTATTTGCAAAGAGAGAGATAGGCAGAGACAAAGACAGAAAGACAGAGAGAAATGAGCACACCAAAGTTTCTTGCCACTGCAACTGAACTCCAGATGCATGTGCCAGTCTATGCATCTTGCTTTAAGTGGACACTGGGGAATTGATCCCAGCCTATCAGGTTTTGCAAGCAAGCATCCTTATAGACTGAGCCATCTCATCTCTCCAATACTTGTCTGGCCTATTTACAGTATCAGGACAAATTACGACCCTGGAAGAGAAAGAAACTGAAAAGCAACCTCCCCTTCATCAACTGAGAGGGAACTCTGAAGATCACTATGTATTACCTCCATCCTCCAAAGAAAGAGAAGGTAATTTTCGGATTAACCTCCTTGGAATCAGTACCCTTGATAAACTAACCAGATCCTGTGTGTTATTATCAGGTAGATATCATGGTTAAATTTGAGAAGCTCACCAAGCAGATTTGGAGTTCATGTACTCACTTGCTGGACTTTTCTCATCTGATAGACAAATTAACAATAGGCACACTAGTATTTGCCTGGATATAAGTGTGTCTATGAGCACATTTGAAGCTGGTACATATATTTGAAATTTGCAATGGTTATATGAGTCTTAGTTTGTATGACATTTATTCCTATCTGTTCCTCATAAAAGAACACTCAAAACTGCATCTAAAATCTAGCTCAAGCTGTGTGGCATTATCAAAATTTTGATGGACCAAAATCATAAGGTTTTAATGAGGTCAAGTAATTTCACAAACAATAATTAATATATGGGAAGGACATGTGGAAGTGACAGTAAACAGTTAATGTAGCATGAAACATCACTCAAAATAATTATTGTTTTGGTTTTGGTTTCATTTTATTAATTTTACATACTCAAGACCAATTAAGATTTCACACTGAATTGTCAGCAATCTGAGAAAATAATGCAAGGAGTCTAATTACACTATTTAGATAAAGGTTTTGTTTCTACAATGCTACAACCATTAAATGATTCACACTCATCGGAGTCCACTAGGCTGGTTGATGGTCTGAATGCTCACTTATTTCTCCCACTCTTTATTTTTATTTAGATTTATTCATCTATTAGTTTTGCATGTGTATTTATCTGTGATATGTGGGTGTGGCATGACTGCGGGTACATGTGCACACGCACATGTTCATGGAGATCAGAGGTTGACAATGGGTGTCTTCCTCAATCCCTCCCAATTTTATTTTATTCAGGCAAGGTCTCTCACTGGAATGCAGAGTTCATTAATTCAGTAAGTCTAGATAGCCAGCTTGCCTTGAGGATCTACTATCTCCCCTCCTCTGTGCTACAATTACAGACAGGACACTATGCACTCCCTGCCTTAGTGTGGGTGCTGAACTGAGGACCTCATACTTGTATGGCAAACACTTTGTCTTCTGTGCCATTTAATATCCCCCATCTGCCTTTAAATATTGCTGGAATGTTATTTTTAGCCAGAACAAATACTTGCCCACCATCAGGAAAACCCTGTCTAAGAACTCTGAATTCTCACTACTAGGCCACACCAGCTCCTACACTCACATGTCCTTTAAGAGAAAATTCCACACCCAACATAAGATCTACTAAACACTGAAATGTGCAATGTTCTCAAACACATTAAAGGTGTAGCTGTGTATCATCAGGAGGTTATCCAGTAATTATAATTCAGCTTGCATACACAATGCAGAAGATACAATCCAGAATAGAGAACTAAATAGGAATGTATTGTGAAACGTAGCAAATATTTACATCTACTAAAAAGAAAGCTGTTCTCTTATGTTCTATTATTTCTCCCTCCTAGATTTTAAGACACCCAATAAAGATTTGACTGCATTTTACAAAACATCTCCCCTTTCCAGTGGATGATTTGGGTCTTAAATAACCTATGTAAATATTTGGCAAAGTCCCAAATGGTAGTTACTATGTCAAATAAATTTTATCTACTGTTTTGTAATTTCTGCTATTAAAACATATTAGGAAATATGGCCTGCCACCGCATTGGCAGGGACACATGATTAAGCAGCTTGGTGAACAGAATGAGCATGTGCTGGGAGAGAACTCAGCAGGCCATTTATCTTCATGTTCCAGGGGAATACAAACCTGTCGGGAGTTTTGAACAGGAAGACATTGCTTTGTTGATCTGGAAGTTTAGTGCATCTTGGTATTTTTTTTAAAAAGATTTTTCAGATAAGTTTATGTCAGTTAAATTGGGAGAAAAATTACAGCATGAATTACTGGCAGTGTTTTCTTGTTAAATTGAACCAAACTTTAGTAGGGTGGAGAAGAATTACTAGGTGTGGGCATTGCCAAATTGTAGCTGTCATTGTCTTCTTGGTAATAAACTTAGACTGTAAAATCTGAATACTGGACCAAGTTTGCAGCCACAACTGGTGAAATACTAGTTGAAAAATTACTTGCACCATAAAAATTGATTAAATAATTACATATTGCCCTAATACATGTCATTCTCTCTCCGTGGAATACCCTTTCTGTTCCTGTCTAGCATGTATTGCCCATGGTAGTTTGTCCCTTGAATGTGTGTATTTGTGTGTGTGTGTGTGTTCCCAATTATAAAATCTAAGTTACATTTGAGAGAATATTGTGATTATTTTTATGTAGTGTTGATATATACATATTTTTTTTTCTAAAAGGAATACTTCCATGACCATGTTCCAAAGAGAGGTAATCATTCTTCCTACTGAGATTGCTTAATATTACATAACATTATCATATGCATCTTTTCTTCTGTGATTGGAGAAATTTTTTTTTCAGGGACAGAGTAATTCTGCCTGTTTCTATTTATACAGGCATTCAAATTTATTTGGCCCTGTATGTTATTAATCATAGGTTATATAACCAACTTTCCTTTACATTGGATGAATACAGTAATGAGTAAATAAGTTGAAAATAATGACAATTCTTTATATCTAAATCCAAAGATAAAAATCTTAAATAAGTATGATATGTCATTACTGTTAATTATCAGTTTAATGTGATATTTGAGCTACCAACTCAAATTGATAAAAAATAATTAATTGTCACTAAGATATATATTCTCTAAAGCCTGAGAAGTAAGTAATACTAAATAACAATATTGAGAGCAATATCAATGCTAATGCAGCTTTAGAGCTAAAATTCTGTCTGGTTTGGCTAATTGAATAGATAGAAATTCACTAATCTAGGAGTAAGAAGTTACTGTAGGGATGTCAGCAGGGAGAGGGCATATAGATTGTATCCCATGAGACATGAGAAGCCAAAGCAAGGTTTCTATTTGTTTATGTTTTTTTCAATTATCTTCATTGCTTTCCAGTGGAAGAATGATGCAATATACCTCTGAAAAATCATACCTGCAAAGTGCTATAATGGTGATAAGAATACTGGCATGGAGCAAAGTTAAAAAGTTAAACAGAAGAAAAGGAGGCCATCTTGGGGAGCAAGAGGCAACACCATTAGAAAGAAAATAATTCCCAATTACAAAATATAAATTACAATTGAGAGACTACTGTGACAGTTTATGTAGGGTTGAAAGACATATTATCTTCATTATGACTTATCATTTAGGATTACAGAGGTTTGTTCGGTATGACAAGATAGTTGTGGAAATTGACAAGATGGTTAAATGCAAATTTTGTTGCATATAGCTCATAATAATCTTTAAAACTTCATGAGAATAGTTGATGCTAAACAGCTTGTAATTTATTTGCAAAGAAAGTACAGCACGGGCTGGAGAGATGGCTTAGCAGTTGAGCGCTTGCCTGTGAAGCCTAAGGACCCAGGTTCAAGGCTCGATTCTCCAGGACCCACGTTAGCCAGATGCACAGGAGCACATGCATCTGGAGTTCGTTCACAGTGGCTGGAGGCTCTGGTGTGCCCGTTCTCTCTGCCTCTCTCTCTCTCTGTGTCCATTGCTTTCAAATAAATAAATAAAAATAAACAAAAAAGAAAAAAAGAAAGTACTGCAACACATAAAATTATCTATAATATAGAGTAATAATAAATGAAATGTTGTTGAATCATGCTATCATATTTTTTGCATATCCCCTCAAAGTAATATATATAGTCATACACCCACACTTCAGAGTAACAAACTTATTATTATTATTATTATTATTATTATTATTATTATTATTTGGTTATAATGCAATGTATTACTAACTTCTGCTAGGTTTTGTCTGGTCCCATTTTCTCTTGTCTGGTTTACTTCATCTTAGAACTTAATAACCTGTCTTTGGGTTTACAGATACTATGCACAGCTGTACAATTGAAATTCCATTTGATTACTCACCTACTTGAGACCACACACAGTTATTTTGGGCCATCTTGTTTTGTGCATAGTTTCAGGTCCATTAAATAATTGTAAGAACTTTTCGCTAGCCATTTTCACAAGGAAAGCTATAAATTACTGAATTTCAATAATGAAAATATACTTCTTTGGCTTTCTTCTGTTCCATTCACTTGTGAAATGCTATATCATGTATAACTTTAGAAAAATTATTACTTTTTAATCTATCCATGTTTTCATTAAAGAACTAATTACTATAAGAAAATACACTTGTCCCATTCTTTGTACATTCATTTTTGAATAAACTACAAAATTTTTAGAAAACATTCCTGAGTACCAAACAAATGAGTGCTAAATAAATATTAGGATAAATTGGTAGATAGAATATAGAAGGATTACTTTCAGCTAAGGAAAATGATTTTTCTAGATAAAAAAAAAAAAACAACAATTAGACAATATTGCTTAGGAACTAAATCCATGCAGAGAGACTTCTAATGTATGTGCTGGCCAGATTGGTCACAGAGTCTGTCTGCATAGACACAGTTAATATGTTAACAATATTAGATTTTTTTCTTTTAAGTAGGTTAAGTAACCTCCACAGAATATCATTTAAAAATGAGGCTGCTCATCATATTTTATTACAATAGATTTGGCAGCATATATTCATACCATTGTATATAGATTCAGCACCAATTTCTATAGCTCAAATTGAGTTAATGACAGTGAGGCTCACAAACTTTCTTTAAAAATCAAATTTCTTCTGTACTTGTTACAATAGTGTCACATTTATTGAACGCAAAGTTAGTTAGTGAGGATCAATGCTCAAACCAAGCCTTGAAATTGATTTATCATAATTAATTTATACATCATAGCTAGATGTGTCTAGGAATTTAACATTCAAATAAACACCTGTCTAACTTTTCAACAAGATGTTTTTTATGAAAAAAATAGGAGGAAAACAGTTTGCCATGATACAAAAGCACATTTAGCAGAAAAATTCCAAACCACAGAGCCCTGCCAAAACTTTTGGAATCTGTCATTAAGAAACAGACCACGTGGGAGACAGAGATAGGAGAATTGCCATGAGTTCGAGGCCAGCCTGAGACTCCATAGGGAATTCCAGGTCAGCCTGGGCTGGAGTAAGACCCTACCTCAGAAAACAACAACAACAACAACAACAACAAAAGAAACAGGCCACATATTCACAATAAAGTCAAAGGAAATTGCATATAAAATAAGCCACTTATTGAATGGTACAGAGGAACCTTCCTTGAAGTTGTTAAAGGAAACAAATGAGTAGTTTTAAAAAAGTTATTTGTGAAATAACAGGTTACTGGGAAAGAGATCACATGAAAGGAAGAGAGTAAGAGACAGAAATACTTGGGGATGCATGCATAGTTTGGAATCTGATAAGCCATTGTAGCAAACATGCTAGAAGGTCAGAGGCTATTTCTAAACAGAGGATTTATAAACATTCTCATTTTCCTCTGTCTGCTTTTCCACAAATTTTCTCTGCTTCCTTTGGCAACATTGTGTATTCTTAGAAATGCTGTGGGACTCTCCAAGCCTCAAATTTGAACAACATATTGAATCAACTGCACCTGAAAAACCACCATATTTTATTCTCCACAGTTACAGTCTCTTCCTCCCTTCCTCTGTCTCTGTCTCTCTCTCTCTCTCTCTCTCTCTGGAACAAATACATACATACACACACATACTTGCTTGCATACACACCAGAATCACATAACTACAATATCTTCTTTCTATCCATAGATGATATCACCTGTTGGTTTAAGCAAAGATTCATTTCTGATAAATTTTGATAGAAGCTAGGCTTACATTGTTTGGAGATGTTTTCATATATACTGTGTGATTAACACTTGTTATGCTTATGAAATTTCTATATACTTATAGAAATTACTTACTTGTATACTTACAAGATGAGTGACCTCTTTTTTTATTAATTAGTTTTGTACTCAGTAGATACAGTCAAGTTGGTACCATTGTTAGTCCCCTCCATATACTCCCCTCTCCCCCTGGCCTCTCCTAGTTGAGGTCTATGGGTCATGCATTTTACAGTTAGCCCTCAGTTATGGGTAGGAGGAAATGTCTCTGTGTATCATGACCCAACATGTGGCTCTGACATTCTTTCCGCCCCCTCTTCCACAAATTTCCCTGAGCCATGTAGGGTTCATTTTAGGTCTGCTTCAGTGATGAGGTCTTGGGAGCTTCTGTGTCTCTGGATATCTGATTTGGTAGAAGTTGATTGTTCTCTGTGTTGATCCCCTTCACCCTTGTGTTGGTACCCGGTTCATCAAGAAAACAGCACCCTTGGTTGTTTTGCCAGTTATTCTTAGTTTCAGCTGGGGCCCTGTTAAGGTATGGTGGGGTGGTGCTATCCTTAGGATCTGTGTCTATCTGAAAAAGAGAAGTAGATTCTCCAATGGAGAGTAAAGTTAGTACCAAACAAATGGGTAAACCTTATTTTTTAATAGAAAATTTAATAGGTGTAGGCCCTCTTATAGCCCATGATTGGTGGTAGCTTAATAATGGAGAGAGGGCTCATATTTGGATATGGTTCTGACTTATTTCCCACCTACAGCTATGGGTTCTGTTCTAATGAGCAGATCAGTTAGCCAATTCAAGAGCAGTTGGCTTCCCACCATAGCTGTGGGCCACTATTTTACTTTCACAGGTTATTTGCTGTGAAGTAGGTGAGACCAAGAGGTTCTTGGACAGATATTGGTCATTTTCCCCCAGTCGCCCATGTAGCACCATCTGGCACTAGACGCACTGACTGTATGGGGACAGACTCTCTTCCAGTTTCCAGCCATGTCACTCCATGTTATGTGTCAACCGCATGTGGTATCTTCACCAGTAGAGTCTTACCACTAACCTTTGGTGGGTCATCAAGAATTCTGACAGAAATCTGTCTTTCTTTTAGGAAACCTTTTAGGTCTCTCTGATCAAAAGCTCATTGTAGATAATAGCCACCTGCTGGTACTGGGAGTTACACGTCAGGGCCCATGAAGAGAAGGAAGAAAAAGATAACTAATATAAAAGAATTAGAAAGAAGAGGGGACTCTCTGATCAAAAGCTCATTGTGGATGATAGCACCATGCTGGTACTGGGAGTTACAGGACAGTGCCCACTATGAACAGGAGGAAAAAGATAACTAATATACAAGAGTTAGAGAGAAGAGAGAGAGAGAGATAGAGAGAGAGGGAGAGGGAGGGAGGGAAGATGTAGAAGATTAAGGTTAGTCTTGATCCTACCCTCTCCAGTGTCTTGTGGTTCGGGTGTTATCTGTAAGGGCCTGGTGAAGGTTCAGCCATTTGATCTGCCTTTTTGGAAGTAGAATTTTATGGTACCATTGCCTTTTGGATCTAGGTTTGTTTTTCCCACCCCTTTCAATGCCCTCCCCTCCCTCCCCATCCATCCTAGTGTCTAGTCTGGAGATGCATGCTGGATATGGAAGGTATCTTGGGTAGATTCAGGTTAGGTGCTGTAGATGAGTGAGACTATGTGGCAATTTTTTTCCTGTGATTGGGTAATTTCACTGAGAATGATCTGTTCCAGGTTCAACCATTTTTCCTCAAATTTCATTGTGTCATTTTTTTCTTACTGCTGTATAGAATTCCATTGTGTAGATATACCTCATCTTAGTTATCCATTCTTCTAGTGATGAAGATCTCGGTTGATTCCAGCTCTTAGCTACTACAAATTGAGCCACTAGAAACATGGTTGAGCAAATCTCTCTAGCCTGTGGTTTGAAGGTTTTAGGGTAGTTGCCCAGTAAGGAACTAATTGGGTCTGTTTGTATCTCTATACTCAGCTTTTTCAGAAGTTTCCATATTGCTTTCCAAAGTGGTTGTACCATCCTACATTCCCAACAACAGTGGATGAGTGTTCCTACTTCTCCACATCCTCACCAGCATTTATTTTCAATTGATTTTTTGATGTTTTCTATCCTTATTGTGGTAAGGTGGAATCTCATAGTTGTTTTAATTTGCATTTCTCTGATGATTAGGGATGATGAACATTTTCTTAAGTGTGTGTTTGCCATTTGTATTTCTTCCTCTATGAACTGCCTGTTCAGCTCTTTGCCCCATTTTGTGAGTGGGGTATTTGACTTCTTACTGTTTAGATTTTTGATTTCTTTGTAAATTCTGGAGATTAGGCCTCTATCAGTTGGATAACCTGCAAATATTTTCTCCAATTCTGTGGGTAATCTATTGGCTTTGCTTATTGTATGCTTGTCTGTAATGAAACTCTTCAGCTTCATGTGACCCCATTGACTGAGTGACGGTTTAAGGTCGTGAGCTACTGGGGTTTTGTTCAGGAAGTCTTTTTTCCATTCCTATATCATGGAAAGTACTTCCTAAATTTTCCTCCAATAGTATTCAAGTTTCTGGTCTTATACTGAAGTCTTTGATCCATTTGGACTTGAGTATAGTGCATGGTGAAATGTGTGGATGAAGTTTCAATTTCCTGTATATGTTTATCCAGTTTGTCCAGCACCATTTGTTGAAGATGCTGTCTTTTTCCAGCCTATTTTCTTCAGGCCTTTATCAAGTATCAAGTAGCTATAGTTGCTTGACCCAAAGTCTGGGTCCTCAAGTCTATTCCATTGGTCTGTACTCCTGTTTATATGCCAGTGCCATGCTCTTTTTATTACTATGGCTTTGTAATATAGCTTCAGATCAAGAATGGTGATAGCTCCAGAGTATTTCTTTTGCTGAGGGTATGTTTGGATATGCGAGGCCTTCTGCCTTTCCATATGAAATTTGAGATCATTTTTTCTATCTCTGTGAAGAATACTGTAGGGATTTCAATTGGAATTGCATTAAATCTGTGTATTACCCTTGGTATGATTGTCATCTTCCTAAAAGACAGGCAGATTTCTGTCAGAGTACTTGATGACCCACCAAAGGTTAGTCGTAAGACCCCACTGCTAAAGACACCTTATATGGTTGACATTCAAAATGGAATGGCATGGTTGGAAGTTGGAAGAGAGTCAGTCCCCAGACAGTCAGCATGTCTAGTGGCAGAAGGTGCTACATGGGCGACTGGGGGAAAATGACCAATATCTGTCCAAGCAACTCATGTTGTAACCTACTTAGCAGCAGATAACTTGTTGTGATGCCCATACAAGTGCAATAGTGGCACACATCCATGGTGGGGAACCAACTGCTCTCAATTTGGCTAACTGATCCCCTCAGTTGTACAGGACCCATAGCTGGAGCTGGGAAACAAGTCAGAACCACATCCAAACATAAGCCCACTCTCCAATATCAAGCTACCATCAATCATGGGCTACAAGAGGGCCTACACCTATTAAATTCTCTATTCAAAAAAGTAAGGGTTGCCTTATTTGTCCTGGTGCTAACTTACTCTCTGTTGGAGTGTCTACTTCTCTTTTTCAGATAGATGTAGATCCTAAGGAGAGAGCCACCCCATCATACCTCAAAAGGGCCCCGGCTGAAACTAAGAAAAATTGGTGAAACAAGCAAGAGTGCTGTTTTCCTGATGAACCAGATACCAACAGAAGGGGGAAGGAGATCAACACAGAGAAAAATAAACTCCTACCAAATCAGAGAGCCAGAGCCTCAGAGGCCCCCAACACCTCACCAGTGAAGCAGACCAATAATGAACCCAACATGGCTCAGGGAAATTTTGCGGAAGAGGGGGCGGAAAGAATGTCAGAGCCACATGTTGGGTCATGATATGCAGAGACATTTAGCTTACCCATAACTGTGGGCTAACTCCACAATTCATGACCCGTATACCTCAACAAGGAGGGGCCAAGGGGAGGGGGTAGGTCATGGGTCAGCCTAATAATGGTACCAAACTGACTGTATTTGCTGAATACAAAAGTAATTAATAAAAAAAAAGAAAAAAAAAAGAGGAAGGAGAGGGAAGAGAGAGAGAGAGAGAGAGAGAGAAGCTGTAGAAGATTAAGGTCATTCTTCATTGTACCCTCTCCAGTGCCTTGTGACTCAGGTGTTTCCTTTAAGGGCCTGGTGAAGGTTCAGCCATTTGGTCTGCCTTTTAGGATATAGAATTTTATTGTACCACTACAGTTTGGGTCTACATTTGTGTCCCCACACCCTCCCTTGCCCTCCCCTCCCTCCCCACCCATCCTATTGTCCAGTCCTCAAAAGCTTGCTGGGTATGTTGGCATTTTGGGTGGATTCAGGTTAGGTGCTTTAGATGAGTGAGACTATGTCATGATTATCTTTCTGCGATTGGGTAAGTTCACTGAGAATGATCTATTCTAGTTTCAACCATTTTTCTTCAAATTTCGTGGTGTCATTTTTTCTTATTGCTGTGTAGAATTCCACTGTGTAGGTATACCACATCTTAGTTATCCATTCCTCTAGTGATGGATATCTTGGTTGATTTCAGCTCTTAGCGTGACCTCTTAACTGAAATCTAAATCAATCATGCAGTCTTATAACCATCTGCGTCAGTATATAACCTCAACATTGTTATTGTTCTCTGGCCTTGAGTAGTCTAGCACTGTTTTTGGAAAAATGTCCTGTCAGTCCTGTGGAGTCGTATTCTTTGGTCATGTGTTTTATTCACTTCATTTTGAATGCTATTGCTCTCCTTTCCTAATGAGTGTGGTTCCTGAATTGTTTTTGTGTTCTAGTACTTGGATATTTACCTGTGCCTTCCTTTTTCTCATATTTGATTGCTTAACTGACTATAGAATTTGAGGTTCAAATTATTTTTTCCCTGGAATGCTCAACATATGACTATATTGCACCCATTTTGAGGCATGGAAAACTAAGGGACAGAATTTACTTTTATTTCTAATTTATTTTTGTTGTGATGTCTTTTTTTTTTTTTTTTTTTTGAGGTAGGGTCTCATTCTAGCTCAAGCTGACCTGGAATCTGGAATTCACTATGTAATCTCAGGCTGGCCCCAAACTCTCAGCAATCTTCCTACCTCTGCCTCCCAAATGCTGATATTAAAGGTGTGGATAACTATGGCCAACTTTTAATTTTGTGATTTCTTAATGTTTAATAGTTTTTAGCCTTCCTGCAGATTTTAAAGGTTTTCTTGCTTTTCTCTTCTCCTTGTTTGAATTTTAGAGGGCTTGCATTAGGTCCTGTTCTTTAAAAGAAGAGAATCAATTGAAAGTATGAATATATTTTATGGAAGAGGAATTAATTTTATTGATTCACATGATATGCATTATGTAATCCAGCAATGGCTATCTTCATACTGCATGAATGTGATTGAAACTTAAGGAGAAATTATTAAGAAAACAAACTAAACCCAAGACTAAAACAATACCCAGAAATAACCCATTTTTAGCCTTACAGGAGATGGCAGCTGTGAACTTTTCTCCTCTTGCTTTTGGACTGTTACTCCTAAAATGTCCTGCTCTTCTACTGACACAACTTTGCTTTCCAGGACCAACAGTGTAATGACCTGCTGTTCAGGTGAGAAAGTGATTGCTCTCTCCAATGTTTAGTGGGCACTGTGGTTCAGAGGAGCATGAAGGTCAGGGACAAACATTCCAAAGGGAGGAGGAACATGGGGCACTGGGCACAAATAATGATGGCTCCCCTCATCTGTGATAGTGTAGCATCCCAAGTCACAGAAAAATTCCATGTGTTTGCTTCTTAAATCATGTTTTTGTTTGTTTGTTTTTCCCTAATGCTCTCAATTTTGTTTTTCCTTGTGTAAGTTCTAATTTCAAAAATTCTTCATTCTTCATTTTAGGTCTACTTCAGTGATGAAGTCTTGAGGGTTTCTGTGTCTCTGAATATCTGGTTTGGTAGGAGTTAAGTGTTCTCTCTGTCTCTCTCCTTCACCCTCATACTGGTACCAGGTTCTCCAAGAAAGCAGCACTCTTTCTCATTTCCCCATTTACTCTGTGGTTTAAGCAGGGGCTCTGGTAAGGTGCAAAGTGCTGAGTCTCTCCTCAGGTTCTGTGTCCATCTGAAAAAGAGCAGAAAATTCTCCAATGGAGAGTGAAGTTAGCACCAGATAAATGGGATAACCATTATTATTTTAGAGAGAATTTAATAGGTGTAAGCCCTCTTGTAGCCCATGAATGGAATGGTGGGAGCTTGATAATAGGGGAGCAGGCTCATTTTATTGGATATAGTTCTGACTTATTTCCCTGAACCAGCTATGGGTTCCCTTCTACTGAGTGGACCCCTTATCCAAATCCAGAGCATCTTGTCACCCAACATGGCTGTGTGCAACTATTGCACTTGTGTGAGCACCACGTCATGCTGTTTGCTACTGAGTAGCTTAGGCCACAAGTTGCTTGGACAGATGTTGGTCATTTCCCCCCAGTCACTCATGTAACACCTTCTGTCACTAGATGAGCTAACTGTTTGGGGACTGACTCTATTTCATTTTCCAGCCCTATCACTCGATGTTCTATACCAACAGCATATGGTGTCTTTGGCAATAGGATCTTACCACTGACCTTTGGTGGATCATCAGATAATCTGACAGAAATCTGTCTTCTTTTAGGGAAACTTGTATGTCTCCAACATGGTTCAGGGAAATTTGTGGAAGACAGGGCAGAAAGATTGTGAGAGCCACATGTTGGGACATTATCCACAGAGGCATTGCCTCTTACCCATAACTGATGGCTAACCCCACAATGCACAACCCACATTCCCCACTGAGGAGTATCCCTGTGGAGGGGAAAGGAAGCAAGGACACTAACAATGTTACCAACATGGCTGTACACACACTGTGGACATAACTGATAAAAATAATAATAATTATTCATTCGTTATTTATGTCTAAAACTGAATTATCCCATTCCAATTAAGCTTATAGTGAGTGCTTCTGTTATTATTGGAAAGTTTGAAATATCACCACATGCCTCACTGTGAATGATAAAGATAATGGCACACCTGCCAAATCAGTCCCCTTTCTGGCTGGAAAAAAGGAACCATTCCTATGAAAATAATGTCTTCTGATTGGCAAATTTTGGAATTAGATATGGGGTCATAACAAAGCCAATATATTATACAAACACCATGATAAAATCTTCTATATATTTTACTTTAAAGTATCATAGTCTCATTCTTTTTCCATTAAATATTCATATTATTCATGTGGACTTGCAATACATTCTTATTTAGAAATTTGCATTATGTGATAGTTCATATGGTTGAAAAAAATGAGAAAAACTCAATTTTTCTAAAAAGCTTAAAAAGTATACATTTCAGTTCCAGCTGCAACATGAGAACAGGATTGTAACTGGTGATGGGAGACACATAGATGAGTTTCCCAGGCAACTGTCACTAGGCCAGCATTGAGTCTATAAGAATCTGGTACAGTGCTAACACTATAACTACCACTGCCCACATATTGTTTTCCTTTGTTCTTTTCACCATGCTGTTCTTTTAGACACTAAGTTACTTCTACATATGTGAGTTTTCTTCCAGTGTTAAATCCCTTACGGCCATCTCATCTGAAGCTTGAGTGTTTGCATGTGCCCATGGGTAACCTAGAAATGGTAATGTATAGTTCCAGAAATAAATAGTCAATGAATTTTAAATTTCCATTTTAAATGTTATGTTCTACTTTGTTTTCTCTGAGTTTTGGAGCATCCCTCTGCCCAGAGTAATCCTGTATATTGTCATCAGTTGTTGACAGTGGCAAAAACAGAGGGAGAAACACACACATATACAGAGAAATAAATGTAGAATTCATGTAAGTTTTAGCATAATATGTTTTTGTAATTACTTTATTATTAGTTAATTCTAATCTTTCTGTCTTTAAATTAGAAATGAAATTTTTCATGCACAGGAAAGTACTAGATAAAGAATTTCCTTTCATCTACAGTTTCAGACATTCACTGAGACTCTTGGAATATATCCCCTGTGGCAAGTCACAATTTAATGCCCCAGTCTCCCTAATTTGTCCAATTCCATTCTGTATACCCCTCAAAGTGCTTGTACCTCTCTTTAACTTCAATAATGATCCCATTACTTCTTATTGTTTGATGGTGTAGTGTTGGTTTATGTTTCTATTTCCACACAGGACTATAACTTGAGAACATTATATAGCCTTATAGAGTTTACTGAGATGAGTAAAAGAAGAACATGAATGAACATATTGCTAAATCAATTATTGCATGTTGCAATTACATTCTCATTGCTGGGGTTAAACACCTGAGCACAAACAGCTGATTGGAAGAATGTTTTTATTTTGCCTTACATTCTCAAGGGGGAGCTTCATGATGGCAGGGAAAGAGAAAAGCATGAGCACAGTTTGGTCAGCACCTCTACCACAGCAGGTGGAAAACAGCAGCAGGAGAGTGAGCTAACATGGACAAGCTAAGGCTAATAAACCTCATGGTCTACCCCTAGCAACACATATCCTCCATCAAAGCTCCATCTCCAAAACTGCCAGCATCTGGACACCAAGAATCCAGAACACATGAGTTAATGGGGGTCACCTAATTTATACCACCACTTTTTTTACTGTTGTTGTTTTCTGAGGTAGGGTTACATTCTAGCTCAAGCTGACCTGGAAATTCCCTATATGGGTGGCCTAGAACTCTCAGTAATCCTCCTACCTCTGTCTCCCAAATGCTGAGATTAAAGGCATGCACCCCCATACCTGGTTTAAACCATCACATTTTTTTGTGGGAGGAAATGATTTATTTCAGGCTTACAGTTTCCAGGGGAAGCTCCATCAGGGTGGAGGAAGTTGGATGACTTAATCATACATCCATAGCATAGAAACAACAGCTCATACCATCAAACAAGAGCTGACTCTGAACATACACCTTATGGCTGGACTCAAGATCTGTCCCCCACTGGTGTGTCACTACATACCTTTTTCAGCAAGGATCATCCTGCTAGAGACTTAAGCAGTAAGTTTAATCTTACCCAATTTAACCTATGCAGACTTTACTGTCATTTGGAAAATCACTTTTTTTTCTTTTCAGAAGTTAGAGTGACACAAGGAGATAAACTACCCCTCACATTTCAGCCAAGGATCAACTGAAACCACAGAGGAATTAGAGAGATGAACAAGACTGTTGCTTCCGTGGTGAACCTGTAAATAATTGTGAGGTTTGAGACAGATGCTGAGGATACTCAACACATATCAAAGCAGAAATCCATCGGATTCTAAGAGCTCATCATGGAAGTAGAATTAAAACACACCCACCAAGGCTCAGATAGTTGTGGAAGAGGGGTTTGAAATATCATGAGAGTCACAGGTTAAGTCCATAGGTCATTGCTTCCCCCAATATCACTCTGCTGCTCCCACAATGAATAACCCACAACTCCATGGGGAATACCAGCAACCACACTGAGAAGGCACCAAGTAGAATGGGGGAAGGGAGGAGGGAAATATTGTATGAACAAAAAATTTATACATAAAAGTATATTCTTAGTAAAAAGGAAGAAAGAAAGAAAGAAAGAAAGAAAGAAAGAAAGAAAGAAAGAAAGAAAGAAAGACAGACCTTAGCCATTAGGAACATTTACAATTAAATCCACCACGACATTATTTGGCTTCTGGGTAACATGGCAGCATAGAAAGTATTTAAGGAAAACCAAAACAAAATACACTCTTCTTCCAAAAGTGAAGGTGTGATGGTTTTTATTGGTCACAGAAGATTAGCAGGAGAGATCAAGATCTACTAGAAAGGAAGAAACCAACCAGAATCCTACCAGGCACTTGTAGCACTGGTTCATACAGATCTGCTCACCCACCCAGCCCAGTGCCAAGTTTCAGGAGCAGAGACCAAACAAGGGAATTTTTCAATCTCATCAGCCTCCTTGCAAAGTCAAGAAACATGAAGGGGAGACATCAGAGACTAGCTGAAGGGGATAGAGTTGTGACCAGCTGAGCAGTTCCAGTATAACTCCAGAATTTCTGCACTCTCCCATCCCCCACCCATAAGAAAGACAAACCTCTATAGAATGAATTCAGGCCCCACTAGCAGTGCATCAGCATGATGATCAGAACACCAGATCCACAGCCCAACATGTAGGGATTGAGGTGGGCACTCAGCATTGGTGAGATTGGAAGCCAACCCAAAAGGTAACAAGGCCGACTGACAATAAAGCATGTACATAGGCCTGCTCTGGAAGTGCTAATCTTTCTTTCCATGTTGGGGCAGGTTATGGGTTACATATTCATGGTTGGAGCTGCATTTGGGGGACTACTGTTGCTTTGATGTTTTCAGATTCATAGGGCCTTTGTCTTTTACTTCTGTCATTATTGGAGGCAGTGTCTGATTAAGATTTAGGCTGACCTGGAACCCATCTCAAAATAGAACTCACAACTCCCAGGTGACAGGATTAAGGGTGTAAAGCAACACACACCCTTAAAGATTTTGGCTTTATAAAGATATCTGTTTGTCTTAATCCTCACACTTGCATACTCTGTGCTGGGTTTATTGAATACATATATTGTTCAGTTGAATTTTAGAATTTGCCAGTAAGTTGTTCCACCCAGCCCACAAGAATATGTGAATAGCAGGCAAACTCTAGAACTGGGATTAATTCTGCAGTTGGATTGGAGTAGAAGAGTGACACTTGACACCTGAAACCACTACCCTGAAGGTACATAAAGTTGAATTTCCAAGTCTAAAAGCACCACAGATAATTAGAAAACCTAAGCATCAAATAAACTCAGGATTCAAAAATCATGACATTATAATACAAGAAATACAAAGAATCAAGATAATACAATCCCACCAAAAATAAAATTTATCCATCAGAAATGGCACCCAATGAAACTGTTTTAGATGAAATGCCTGACAAAGATTTCAAAAAAAAAAAATTACTTTATCTATACTCAAAGAAATCAAAGAAGAGAACAAAGGAAATAAAGAAGAAAAACTCTTTGAAGGAATTTCAAGAGAACACAGGAAACTAGTTTAATCAAATAAGGAGGTCATTAAAAGACATAAGTGAAGAAATAGAAATACTGAAGAAAAAACAGAAATAAATGCTAGCACTGTAAAACACAATTACTCAAAAAAAAGTGTGGAAAGTCTCACCAGTAGAATGGATGAAGGAAAAAACAGAATATCTAAACTAGAAGAATCAGATGGGATATCTAATGCAGTCCAACGAAGAGAAAGAAAAGCTAATAGGAAGGTATGAATGTAAATTTCAAGATATTCATCAACTATGAAAAGATTCAACATAAGAATTCAGGGTATAGCAAAAGGAGAAGAATTTCAATATGAAGGCATAGTAGGTATTTTCAACAAAATCACAGAAGAAAAATTTCCCCAATTTGGGAAAGAGATGTCAATGCCAACACAGGTGGCTTTTAGAACACCAAACAGACAAAATCTGGAAAGAACCTTTCCTCACCATGTTATAATTAAACTGGTAAACATGGAAACCAAAGAAAATATATTGAAAGCAGTTAGAGAGAAAAGTCAACTCACATATAAAGGTAAGACCATCAAAATAACAGCAGATTACCCAACACAAACTTTAAAAGCCAGAAGGCCTTGGAATGATGTATTCCAAGTTCTGAATGATAACAAATGTCAACCAAGATTACTTTATCCTGCAAAGCTATCTATCCAAATTGATGGAGAAATAAGGACGTTCTACAACAAGAAAACAGGCTAAAGGAATTTATAAGAACTAAGCCAGCTCTATAGAAACTTCTTGAAGGAATCCTTTATACTGAAGAGAAAGCAAAGCACACACATGATGAAACAGGAAAAAAATAAACAATACTCAAAAAACAGTTAAAACAAGAGTGTAAGGGGAAAACAGGAATCACTACAAAACAAGAATAATGGTGAGAATAAACACATACCTTTCAATAATAACTCTTAATATCAATTGCCTCAATGCCCCAAACAAAAGACACAGGCTCACAGACTGGATTATAAGGCAAGATCTTGCTGTTTTGCCTCCAAGACCCTCATCTCTCAATAAAAACCAGACACTGTTTTAGGATGAAAGGATGGGAAATGGCTTTTCAAGCAAATGGGTCTAGGAAGCAAGCAGGGCTTGCTATTCTAATATCTGGCAGGATAGACTTCAAACCAACATTAGTGAGGAAACATGAAAAACGTTACTTCATACTGATTAAAGAAATAATCCAACAGGAAGGCATTACAATTCTAAATGTATATGCACCTAACATGGGGGCTCCTAATTTCATAAAACAAACACTATTAGACTTAAGGTCACAGATAACACTGAACACAATTGTAGAGAGTGACTTTAATACTCAACACTCGTTAAATTGACAGGTCATCCCTGCAAAAAATAAACACACAGAGATCTGGATTAAATGATTCATGGAATAAATGGACCTAACAGATATAGACAAAACATTCTAGGCCCAGATGGATTTACTGGTGAATTTTACAAGACCTTCATAGAACTAACACCATTGCTTCTTAAGCTTTTCCATAAAAGAGAAAAAGAAAGAATCCTACCAAACTCCTGCTACAAAGACAGTATTGCTCTGATACCAAAACCAGGCAAAGATAGAACAAAAAAAGAAAATTACAGACCAATCTCCCTCATTAATATAGATGCAAAAATTCCCAACAAAATATTGGCAAACAGAATACAAGAATATATCAGAAAGATCATTCAGCCCGACCAAGTAGGCTTTATACCAGAGATGCAGGGATAGTTCAACATACACAAATCGATAAATGTAATACATTATATAAATAGACTGAAGGACAAAAAAATCATATGATCACCTCATTAGGTGCAGAGAAAACATTTGGCCAAATCAAACATCCCTTCATGATAAAAGTCCTGCAGAGAATGGGAAGAGAAGGAACATATCTCAATATAATAAAGTCCATTTATGACAATCCTACAGCCAACATATTACTAAATGGGGAAAAACTGGAAGCTTTTCCACTAAAATCAGGAAGAATACAAGGGTATCCTCTGTCCCCACTTTTTTTTTTTTAACATAGTACTGGAAGACTTAGCCATAGCAATAAGGCAAGAGACGCACATAGAAGGGATACAAATTGGAAAGGAAGAGATCAAGTTATCATTATTTGCAGATTACATTATCCTGTACATAAAGAACCCTAAAGACTCTACCAGCAAACTGTTAGAGCTGATAAACACCTATAACCATGTAGCAGGTTACAAAATAAATACACAGAAATCAGTAGCCTTCCTGTATGCTAACAACAAATACACAGAGGATAAAATCAGGGAATCATTCCCACTCACAATTGCATTAAAAAATGAAGTATCTTGGAATAAAACTAACCAAGGATGTAAAGGATCTCTACAATGCAAACTTTAAAACACTGAATCGAGAAATTGCAGAAGACACTAGCAAATGGAAAAAAAATCCCCTGTTCCTGGATCGGAAGAATCAATATTGTGAAAATGGCAATCTTACCAAAAGCAATCTACACATTTAATGCAACCCCCATCAATATTCAAATGGCATTCTTCACAGAAATAGAAAAAACAGTCCAAAAATTCATCTGGAAGCACAAAAAAATCTCGAATATCTAAAATGACACCAAGCAACAAAAGTAACCATACCTGATTTTAACCTATACTACAGAGCCATAGTAACAAAAACATCATGGCATTGGCACAAAAGCAGACTTATAGATCAATGGAACAGAATAGAGGACAAAGATGTAAGTCCAGGTAGCTATAGCTACCTGATATTCAATAAAAATGCCAAAGATACTCATTGGAGAAAAGACAGCCTCTTCAGAAAATGGTGTTGGAAAAACTGGATGTGTATCTGTAGAAGGATGAAAATAGATTCTTCTCTCTCTTCATGCACAAGAATTAAGTCCAAATGGATCAAGCACCTTAACATCAGACCTCTAACTCTGGAAATGCTAGATGAAAGACTAGGGAAACCCTTCAACATATTGGTCTTGGCAAAGACTTTCTGAATATAACCCCAATTGCTCAGGCAATAAAACCACAGATTAGCGTCTGGGAGCTCATGAAATTACAAAGAATTTTTATGGCAAAGGACACTGTGACTAAAGCAAAAAGAGAACCTACAGAATGGGAAAAAGTCTTTGCCAGCTATAAATCTGATAGAGGATTAATATCTAGGATGTACAAAGAACTCAAGAAATTAAATAATAAGTAACCAAACAAGCCAATTAAAAAATTGGCTATGGAACTAAAAAGAGAGTTCTCAAAAGAAGAAATATGGATGGCATATAAGCATCTAAAAATGTGTTCTACATCCCTAGTAGTCAGGGAAATGCAGGTTAAAAGTACATTGGGATTCCATCTCACTCCTGTCCAATTGGCTACCATCATGAAAACAAATGACCATAAATGCTGGCGAGGATGTGCTAAAAGAAGACCCCTTCTACACTGTTGGTGGGAATGCAATCTGGTCCAGCCATTGTGGAAGTCAGTGTGGAGGTTCCCAAGACAGCTAAAAATAGATCTACCATATGGCCCAGCTATAGCACTCCTAGGCATATATCCTAAGGACTCATTTCATTACCTTAGAGCTACTTGCTCAACCATGTTTATTGCTGCTCTATTAACAATAGCTGGAAAGTGGAACCAGCCTACATATCCCTCAACTGCTTAGTGGATAATGAAGATATGGCACATTTAGACAATGGAGTTCTACTCAGCGGTAAGGAAAAATGAAGTTATGAAATTTGCAAGAAAATGGATGGATCTGGATAGGATTATTCTAAGTGAGGTAATCCAGGCCCAGAAAGCCAAGCATTACACGTTCTTTCTCATATGTGGATCCAAGATACAGAAGATTGGACTTCTGTCTGAGAAGGAAGAAAACTCAGTAGCAAAGGCCAGCAAGCTAGAAAAGAGATATAAATGGAAGAGAAAGGAAGTGAGGGGTGTACTTAATAGGATGGTATTGTATATATGTAAGTAGAAGAATAGATTAATGGGGGTGAAAAGGCCCAAGTAAGGTCACGGGAAGAGATTGAGTAAAGGAAAGGTGGAGGGAGGGCTAAGCAAAATATAAGAGGCTATAAATAATACATATGGAAACGATTGTTTGGACAACGGAACACTCAGGAGCTGTAGATTGTTGCTAGTAAATTTTCAGTGCCAGGAATGGGATACTTCCAGTGAGTTGTTGGCCAGGGAGGTCCCTGATGTCCCCCAACACATTATGGGCCATTGCCGAGGCCCTTGGTTTTCCACCAGGAATAGATGACAAGACCCTATTGCTGAAGACTCCAAATACTTGGGCTGCAAGGCCATTGAGAAATCCTGCTGGAACTGAGCTGATAACCTCCTCTATGTAGACAAGCTGACAGAAAGCTGGAAGAAGTCATTCTGCATGCAGTTCAATGGGACAGAGAGAAATCGCCAGTGAAGATACTCAATAGTGGACATTGCAAGCCTCATATTTGGCCAACCAGGCCAAATGAGCCAAAGGGTAAAACAGTGGCACATCTGTCATGGTGGAAACCAACTGCCCTCTAATTGGACTGGAGGCCCGTTCCATGAGAGGGAATACATCCCTGATACTGAAAAGTTAAAACAGGGGTAGTCATGAACCCTAGGGCTGTAACGTCCTCTGATGTCTGGCTAAATGTACATACTATGCTCATCAAACTGCCCAGTAAGCACTTCTCTTAATATTCAAACCCTTATATTAATGCTACTCTCACTTTTGGTAGAGAATCTTCCCTTTTCAGATGGCAGTGACCTGGGGATGACTCAGAGGGCATCATGGCACTGGAAAGAAGTGACAGGAGTTCTCAGCATTGCAATATCTCTATCACACCTTCCAAGGCTCAGGGTCTATTGTGGAAGAGGTTGTAGAAAGAATGTAAGAGCCAAAGGAAGGGTAGGACTCCTTATAACATGCTCCCCCCAGACACAAAATGGCCTGGATATCCATGACCTGAAAGTGCCTGACACTACCTACACAAGACCATCATGATAGGAGGAAAAGATCATGGCATCAAAATAAAAGAAAGACTGATTGAGATGGGGAGGGATATGATGGAGAATGGAGCTTCCAAGGGGAAAGTGGGGGGAGGGAGGGCATTACCATGGGATATTTTTTTTTAATCTTGGAAATTGTTAATAGAAAAAAATTGAAAAGAAAAAAAAACATTCCATTCAAATACTGCTGAATATACATTTTTTTTTCTCAGCAGCACATATAACATTCTTCAAAATAGACCATATAATAGGATACAAAGCAAATCTGAACAAATACAGGAAAATTGAAATAATCCCTTATACTCTATCTGTCCACAATAGGATTCAACTACAAATCAGCAACAAGTTAAACTACAGAGCATACAGAAATTCATGGAGACTGAAGAGTACCCTATTGAATAATGAATGGGCCATTGAGGAAGTCAATAAATTCATAGAGTCAAATGAGAATTCAACATACCAAAACCTTTGGGGCACAAAGAAGGCAATCCTAAGGTGGAAATTTAAAGCTCTATGTGCCTATATTAAGGAATTAGAGAGTTTACAAATAAACAATTTAGTGCTTCATTGTAAGGTCTTGGAAAAGAAGAACAAGGCAAATCAAAAATTAGTAGGTGGAAAGAAACAATAACATTAGGGCAGATATTAATGATAAAAAAAAGGATCAATGAAACAAAGAGTTCGTTCTTTGAAAGGATAAACAAGATTGGTAATCCCTTAGCAAATCTGGCCAGAAGAAAGAGAGAAAAGACAAAAATTAATAAAATTGTAGGTGAGAAAGGCATCAGCACAACAGATAACAAAGAAATTCAGAAAATCATAAGTATATGCTTTAACAATATATATGCCTCTAAGTTTGAAACTCTGAAAGAAATGGAATGGATGATTTCCTTGATTCATATGACATACTATAATTAAATCGAGATGAGACAATCCATTAAAATAGATCTATAACACATATGAGATCTGAGCAGCTATAAAGTTTCCCAACAAAAATAAAAGTGCAGACCCAGACGGATTCACTTCGTGGAAGAAATAACATGACTGCTTTTCAAACTTTTCCATAAAATAGAAAAGGAAGAAAGTCTACCAGACTCCTTCTCCAAAGCCAGCATCACCCTGATACCAAAACCAGACAATGACAAAACAAAACAAAACAAATTACAGACCAATCTCTCTCATGAATATAGATGCAAAAAATTTCAACAAGATATTGGCAAACAGAATATAAGAAGATATCATAAAGATCATTCACCCTGAACCAAATAGGCTTCATTTCTGGGATTCAGGGATTCAGGGATGGTTCAACATACACAAATCAATAAAAGTAATACAGTACATAAATAAGTTATAGGACAAAAACACATCATCATCTCAACAGAAGCAGAAAAGGCATTTGACAAAATCCAGCATCCCTTCATGATAATAGTTTTACAGAAACTGGGAATGGGAAGAACATATCTCAAAATAATAAAGGCTACATCCAACATAATACTAAATGTGGAAAAACTGAAGCTTTTCCACTAACATTGAACAAAAAAGGGTGTCCACTGTCCCCACTCTTATTTAATATAGCACCAGAAGTCTTAGCTATAGCAATGAAACAAGAGACACTCATAAAAGAGATATAACTTGGAAAAGAAGAGATCAAATTATCATTAATTGCAAATGATAAAATTCTATACAAAAAGGACCATTAAGAGTCAGCCAGTAAACTGTTAGAACTGAAAACCAATTTAAGTAATGTAGCAGGATACAAAATAAATACACAAAAATCAACAGCTTTTCTATATACTAACAACATGCAGAAGATGAAATCTAGGAGTCACTCCCATTCATTATTGCCTCAAAAAAGAAATAGAGTACCTCAGAGTAAATCTAACCAAGGAAGTGAAGTTTCTTTACAATGAAAACTTTAAAACACTCAAGTGAGAAATTGAAGAAGATACTAGGAAATCGAAGGCCATCCCATGTTCTTAGATTGGAAGAATCAATATTATGAAAAACATCGCTCTTACCAAAAGCAATCTACAAATTTAATGAAATCCCCATTAAAATACCAATTGAATTCTTCACAGAAATAGAAAAAAAAAGCAATCATAAAATTCATTTGGAAACACAAAAAAATCTCAAATATCCAAAAAAATTGAGAAACAAAAATAAGACTGGCAGTATCACCGTATCTGATTTTAAGCTATATTTCAAATCCATAGTAACAAAAACAGCATGGCACTGGCAAAAAGACAGACACATAAATCAATGGAACAGAATTGATGAGGATCCCAACATTAATCCAGGCAACTACAGCCATCTAATTTTTGACAAAACTTCCAAAATTTCCTTGGAGAAAAGATAGCCTCTACAACAAGTGGTTATGGGAAAAGTGGATATTTATTTGTAGAAAGATGAAAATAGTTCCTTCTCTCTATGTACAAGAACAAAATCCAAATGGATCAGAGACCTTAATATCAGACCTGGCACTCTGAAACTGCTAGAGGAAAAAGCCATCAAGGAGATGCAAATTAAAACTACTTGAGATTCCATCTCACTCCTGACAGAATGGCTATCATAAAGAAAACAAATGACAATAAGTGTTGGCTAGATTACAGAAAAAAGGGAACCCTTCTACACTGTTGGTGGAAATGTAGTCTGGTATAGCTATTGTAGAAATCAGTGTGGGGGCTCCTGAGACAGCTAAAAATACATTTTCTATATGACTCAGCTATAGCACTACTAGGCATATATTCTAAGGACTCTTCTCACTACTACCTTAAAGGTATTTGCACAGCCATGTTTATTGCTACTCTATTCACAATAGCTAGGAAATGTAGCCAGCCTAGTCCCTTAACTGATGGTAGATAATGAAGATGTTGTACAGTTACACAATGGAGTTTAACTCAATGGTTAAAAAAAATCGAATCATGAAATTTGCAGGAAAATGGATGGATCTGGAAGCGATTATCCTAAGTGAGGTAACCCAAGCCCAGAAAGCCAACATCACATGTTCTTTCTCATATGTGGATCCCAGCTACATATGTTTAGACTTGTGTGTGAATTGGAACCAAAATTCAGTAGCAGAGGCCAGTAAACTAGAAGAAGGCTATAAGGGATGGAGGAGAGGGAAGAACTTAAGGGAATGGTATTGTATACATGTAAGTAGAAGAACAGATTACAGGGTGTGAAATGGCTTAAGCTATGCCAGGGGAAGAGATTGAGTAAAAGAAGAGGTGGGGGGAGGGTTAAGTCAAAATTCAAGATAGTCTGAATAAGGCATGTGAAAGTCTACTTTTTTGGATAATGGCACATCCATAAGCTATAGAGTGGTACCAGAAAATTTTCAGAACCAGGGATGGGACACCTTCCAGTGAGTTGTTGGCCAGGGAGGTCCCTGATGCCCCCCAAACCTTACAGGCTATTGTCAGTGCTCTTGATTTCCCTTGAGTAACAGATGGTAAGACTCTATTGCTGAAGACTCCACATGTCTGAGCATCAAGGTCACTGAGAAATCAAGGTGAAGCTAAGCTGAAAGCCTTCTCTCTGTAGACCAGCTGACTGAAAGCTGAAATAAAAATAAATAAAACTACACTGAATGCATCCCTATTGGAGACCGATGTCGTCAGTGGTGAAAACAGTGGACACTGGAGGCCTCAAGTTTTTCCAAACAGGCCAAATGACCACATGGGTACAATGGTGGCATGTTTGCTTTGGGGAAAACCAACTGCTCTCTAATTGGACTGTAGGGCTGCTCTGTGTGAGGGAATACATGCCTGGTACAGAAAACCTAATGAAAACCCTATGGAAGAGGAAGTCATGAGCTTTAGGGCTATAAAGCCTGCTCTTGTCTGGCTAAATGCACATATTATGCTCACCAAACTTCCAAGAATACACTATACTTAATGGCTATATTCATATATTAATGCTACTCTCACTTTTGATTAGAGAAGCTTCTCTTTAGATGGCTGTGACCACTGTGATAACCCAAAAAGCAACATAGTGCTGAGAAGAAGTGACAGAGGAATTTCCATTACTGAAATATCTATCATACCATCAAAGGCTCAGAGTCCATTGTGGAAGAGATGATGGAAAGAATGTAAGAGACAAAGAAAGGTATGACTCCTTACAATGCAACTGTCCAGACAGAAATTGGCCTTGATATACATGACCTCACAGTGCCTAGTAATATCTTCACAAGACTCTCATAATAGGAAGAAAAGACAATGTCATCAAAATAAAAGAGAGACTAATGTAGAGTGGGAGGGGATATGATGAAGAGTAGAGTTGTGAAAGGTAAAATGGGGGAGGGTAGGGAATTATCATGGTTTATTTTCTGTAAGTATAGAAGTTGTCAATAAAAAACTAATAATACATAAAAGATACCACAACATGTAAGTATCTGAAATCACTTAAGTTTTTATAATGCACTATTCAGGTTGAGGATTTAAATCAGTGGCAGAAGTCTTAGTAAACCAGTCCAAAGTTGTGGACTCAGTCCTCAGTACTAAGAACATAAATAGTCATGAATAAAATGAAATACAATGCATTACTTGTAAAATAAGACTCTGAAAGAACTGGGACTCTGGACAGAAAATAAAATTGGTTGGAAAGGAGGAGAGTGTGATATTCAATAGCAGTTTTTCAACTGTGGTAGAATAGTTTGACAGTGCTATTTTTCCTTGAAAACTGTATCAAACCTTACATATAAAGTTGATAAAAGGAAACTGAGTAAGAGAATTCCCAATTGTTCTTTTAACTTTACCCAAGAGTCAAGAGTTTTCCGTAAATGGTTCTAAGGTTATATAATTCAGTTTAGGAACCATTGAACCAGCCTTGGAATAAGGATGACATAGGACATCCAAACAAAGAATCGTGAAAGCTGTAAAGAATGTCCTCACTTCTCTGCCAACACACACACAAACTGGCATTTCTATGGAATTTTAGCCTCACTACATGTTCACAAATTCCCATTCCTTTACAGTGAGCAGAAATAAAAATTGTCTGAGGCTGTCTTGGAGGATCAGGATTGAGTCGTCTTTGTTAATATTTTATTTTTTATTTATTGAGAGAGAGAGAAAGAGAGAGAGAGAATGGGTATTCCAGGGCTTCTAACCACTACAAATGCACTCAAGACACAGGTTTCATCTTGTGCATCTGGCTTACATGGGTACTGGGGAACTGAACATGGGTCCTTAGGGTTTGCAGAAAGTGCCTTAACCACTAAGCAATCTCTCCAGCCCGAGATTGAGTTTTTCAGCTAGCTACCCATTCTATGATCTTATGGACTGATTGTAGTCACTGGATTCTTATTTAAAATCTTCTCCCAATCTTCATAATATTCTACTATTATAGATATAGGATAGTGTTTTTTATCTCACTATTTGCACTTTCAATGTTTGTTCAAAGTTCAATATTTCTGAATCTGGCTTTCTCTTTAGATCTCTTCAGGATAGTCATGGAATCCGTACTTTTTATGTGCTGGCCTCATACTGGGTCCTATAGACTCGGCTTATGCCTGTTTGATTGCTGAAGTTACCACTTACCATGGGAATATGAGCTCTTCCTGGGATTCCTGTCCATTACCCTGCCTCCAGTACTGCTGAATATGCCACTGTGATGTGTAAGGCCCTAGGGTTATTTTGAACTAAAGGAATTTGAAGAAATCATAGATGTAAGAGGGGATTCAATACATTCTGCTACTCTGAAACAACACATAAAATTTTCTTACATAAAAGATGTCCTTCCTGTTCCCACAGAAATGAAATTTTCAAAGGGGAATCATAGCAAAGTTAATTCTATTACATCAAAGCTGGTTGAAATTACTCTTCCTTTAGCACCCCAGCACATTTTTTTTAATAGAATTGTCCGGTTTTGAGCTAAATACATAAAAAAATTTGCCACTCCTGTAAGACTTTTGTCATGATGCTTTCCATGTCACATAATACATATGAAATTTGCATGATTTTCTTCTGTTTACCTATTTATTACATGGCAATTTAGTTCTCAGCCAGCTGGCCTCTACAGATTAGCAGAGATTAAGTTTTACCTGCCTAATCTGCATCATCTCAAACCCCTGACAACTTCTGATTTGATGACTTCTCTAAAATGAAACAAAGATGCTAGGATGAGGGTAGAAAGGCAACATGAAAAATCAATGAAAATGCTCACTCTGGTGAGGAGTAACTCCACTTACTTACTCATTACACTGAGTCAGTACCAGTAACCTCTCTCCCAGTTCTTCTAAGAGGTAGTGTGATCCTTATAAAATTATCATTTTATTATGAACATACTTTGTATGGATACATAATATGTACATAATATGTACATAATATGTACATAATATGTATCCTCAGTGGGGTTGCTGGTATTCCCTGTGAGGTTGTGGGTTACGCATTATGGGAGAACCAGTCAGTAATTTAGGGAAGGCAATGCATCTGGGCATGATGTCCCAACCTGTGGCTCTTACAATTTTCCTGCCTTCCCTTCTGTAGAATTCCATGAGCCATTTTGGATGTGTTTTAAGTCTTCTACAGTGATGAGCTCTTAGGAGCCTCTGGGTCTCTGTTTTGGTAGGTGTTGCGTATTCTTAGGGTCTGTCTCCTTCATCCCTGGTGCTAATTTTCAGGCTCACCATGGAACCTGCATTCTTTCTCAACTCCTTAATTCCTCTGTGGTTTCAGCTGGGGCTTGGCTGAAGTGCAAGGGATGGTTTATCTCCTCAGGTCTCATTACCTTCAGAGAAAGAAAAACAGATTCTCCAATGGAAAATGAAGTCATCATAGGTTAAATAGGATAAGACTTATTAAATTAGGGGGAATTATGCCGGGCATGGTGGTGCACGCCTTTAATCCCAGCACTTGGGAGACAGAGGTAGGAGGATCACTGTGAGTTCGAGGCCACCCTGAGACTTCATAGTGAATTCCAGGTCATCCTGAGCTAGAGTGAGACCCTACCTCGAAAAACAAAAACCAAACAAACAAACGAAAAAAATTAGGGGGAATTTAATGGATATAGGCCCTCTTATAGCCAATGACTAGTGGGAGCTTGACATTGAAGAGCATAATCTTTCTCTCCATAGGATTCTGTCCTGGCTCTTAATTCCAGATATAGGTTCCTTTTCAGTGAATATATCTCTCTTAGCCAATCAGAAAGTTAGTTGTTACCCACCAAGGCTGTGTGCCACTATTGCTCTGGTGTGTATATCTGTTCTGGGTGTTTGATTATGAGTAGCTTAGATCCCTGGTTTCTCAGACTGTTACTGGCAGCTTTCCCCCTGTAGCTCATGTAGTGCTTTCCAGCACTAGGTGGTTTAACTATCTGCAAACTAGCTGTCTTCTGGATTCCAGCCAGGTATCCCTGTGTTCTGTGTTTGTAGCATATAGCATCTTCAGCAATAGGGTCTTACCTTTTACCTCAGGCAGGTAATCAAGTGTTTTAACAGAAGCCTGTATTATTTTGGGGACCTTATAAGTTTCTCTGATCAACAGCTCAATGTGGGTAAGCATCTGTTTCCTGGTATGACAAGATACAGGTCAGAGCCAGGTTTTTTTTTTTTTTTTTTTTTTTTTCAGGTTAGGCTTCATCCCACCCTCTTCAGGGCCCTTCTTTTCAGGTATTCCCCCTTGTGGTTGTTTGATTCAGGTGTCCCCCATAAACTTAGGTGTTCTGAATGCTAGGTTCCCAGCTGATGGAGATTTGGGAATTAACACCCCCAGGAAGCAGTGTATTGTTGGGGGCAGGCTTATGGGTGTTATACCCAGCTTCCCCTTGCCAGTGTGTTGGCACTCTCCTATTGCTATTGTCAACCTTATGTTGGCCAGGGAGTGATGTCCACCCTCTGCTCATGCCATCATTTTTCCTGCCATCATGGAGTTTCCCCCTCGAACCTGTAAGGCAAAATAAACCTCTTTTTCCCCACAAGCTGCTCTTGGCTGCAACACCCTTATTCTCCTATTGAGGGTTATATCTTTTAGTATACCTTCAGGGAGAAAGGTTTCTATGGTACCAGTTCATTTTAGGTTTAGTTTTGTATTAATTTCACCCCACCTTCCCCTCACTTTGCCCCTAAACTCTTCCATTTGTATTGCCTGGGCCTCATATTGCCTATCCAGTATGCCAGTAACTCAAGCTGATCCAGGTTAGGAACCACAGATGAGTGAGAACCTGCAGTATTTGTCCTTCTTTGATTGTATGTGTTCATTGAGTATATGTTCTAAGTCCATCCATTTTCCTACAAATTTTATTGTATCATTTTTTTTTTTTAACTGCTGAGTAGAATTCCATTGTGTATGTATACCTGAATATCAGGGTCCATATCTGTAAAATCATTCTTATGACTAGATGATCTTAAATACAATGATCACCAACATATCTGATATATTATGTTTTTGATCTTATACCTCAAAAAACAGACATTGTGTTTTCACCTTTCTTTTGTGCTCTAGGTGACTTTTATGTCTCTCATTACATACCTGCACTTTTACATGTCATGAGTACTGATTATCTATGTGACACATATGTCCTTCATGGTTTGATCCTTCACCTTAGCACTATAAATTTATATGTCAAACAGTAATTCCCCTAGGTCATCATGCAGGCTTCATTAATAATTTGTACTTTATCACCAGAGCAGAAAGTTCAGAACATGTGGTAGCTATTGTCACAATTAATTGGAGCTAACAGAACTCATTCCACATAATATGTAGGAACATGTTTGGCCTATCCAATGTTTTTTTTTTAACTTTATTTTTATTTATTTGAGAGCAACAGAGAGAGAAAGAGGCAGAGAGAGAGAGAGAGAGAGAGAGAGAATGGGCGCTCCAGGGCCCCCAGCCACTGCAAACGAACTCCAGATGTGTGCACCCCCTTGTGCATCTGGCTAAGTGGATCCTGGGGAATTGAGCCTTGAACCGGGGTCCTTAGGCTTCACAGGCAAGTGCTAACCCACTAAGCCATCTTTCCAGCCCTATCCAATGGTTTTTAATATAGTATATTCATTTCATGAATTTTTAAAATGGAGTTTTAAAACAGTCATATGCTTCCTTTAGTGGTAGGGCTACATTTGGAAACTGTCATTAATTTAGGCAATTTCTTCATTATGCAAACATCACAAAATATGTTCACACCAACCTAGATTATGTAGGTAAATCACTCAGTGGGGCCTCTGAAATAAATGCAAGAGGATGGAAACTTTGCCAGTTTATACTGACACAGTGTTTTTAGAAAAATTTTCCCTATACTGTAAGGCATATTCTATAAAACAATAAGAAGAATTATAATGCATTAAATACATTAGACAGTAACATGGGCACTTCTTAAGTTTGTCAAATACTAGGTACTGCACATGCCTGCTTATGCCTCACTTTTGTTCAATAGCAGAGTATTATGTGTACTTGAGAGAGCATCACCACACATTAGAGTACTGAAATGTTTGGCCTATGATGATGTGGTGGTTCTGATGTCACTGGACTATAGGAAATTACAACCCTCTGGATGACGGTTGTAGAAACAGTGACCTGATGATGAAGACACCATGCTAGGCACTAGATGATTATACATAGCTGCAGGTTATACGGTGACCAAGTCTATCTGGTATCACAGTTAATCCATTTCATCATCTGCTCTAAGCACTGTGCTCTACTACCTCAGTAATGGGCAAAATATTCCTTATATAGAGCCACGTAAGCTGGAGATATGGCTTATGGGTTAAAAGCACTTGCTTACAAAGCCTAACAGCTTGAGTTTGACTCCCCAGTACCTGGGTCAAACCAGATGCACAAAGTGGCACATGAGTCTGGAGTGAATGGAGTCCTTAGAATACCCATTTTATCTCCCCCAACACCTGTCTCTCATACATAAAAAATAGCATTTAAAAGAACTACTAGTGGGCACACATATTTTTGTCTTCTTTCTTGGCCTCTCCCACTCTTTTCCTGAAGATGTAAAATCATAAAATCATAAAATCTCTACCCTGTCAGGTTTTTTGTTTGACTTCTGAGAAAACTCACTTTCTCAAAAAGAAACTCACTGAAGCCAAACAAGCACTAAATGTCACTTCCACCAATTAGCAGTGTGACCTTTACCAAGTCACTCTCCCTTCCTCGTTCTCAGTTTGGTTTCTCTGCAGCCTCAAAAGTTTGGTACGGCTGGTGACTTTCTATGATGATTTAGACTGAGGGATTTGACTCTTAACATTTAGCTGGAAAGGTGGAAATGTCAGTAGTTTATAATTTTTTACTGTAAATAATTCTTTCTAATTCAACTGATTAAATTTATGCTTATAACGGCAGGCTTTAACATGACATGGTGGCAGCAACCTCCTCAAGCCAAGGGTATCTTTCAGCTCTTTTGGGCTGCTGTGGACTACCTCCACATGTGCTACCAGTTGCTGCCCAACACACATCACCCGACCAAGAGCAGCTTGTTGGGGGAATGGTTTGTTTTGGCTTAAAGACTCAGGAAAAAGCTCTCTGATTTAGGGGAAATAATGGCATAAGCAAAGGGTGGACATCACCTTCTGGCCAACATCAGGTGGACAACAGCAACGGGAGAGTGTGTCAAACACTAGTAAGAGAAAGCTGGCTATAACATCCATAAGTCTGCCCCCAACAATACACTGTCTCCAAGAAGACTCAATTCCCAAATTACCATCAGCTGGGAACCTAGCATTCAGAACACTTAATTTTATGGGGGACATCTGAATCACACCAGCATAACTACCAATTAACAAATACCTCATGCCTTCCATAGATGTGATGTGGTTAAGAAATATTTGGGAGACACAAATCTGCCAAATTCATGCGCCATTTGCTCCATATTTTAAACATTTTAGAACAAGATATTTAAAAACATTGGCTGGATATCATGGGGAGGATATTATTATAGAAATATATAATTAAATTAATATATAATAACATTAAATTAATATATAGCATGTATTATATGTATTTAATTTTTAGGATATATAATTTTCAACACACACACACACACACACACACATATACATATACAATTTTATCAAAGTGGTGGCCCAGTACAGAGCCTAAAAACCATAAATGATTTTAAATCCAGGCCACATGACTCTTGGTGTGAATCTAGGCAATTCAGTGCAACCCAAGACTGTGTAATTAGATGAAGTTTGTAAAAACTTATCAAGTGCTTAGAATTATATCTGTTACATCTTAGACACAAAATAAGCACTGTAAAACTAACTTAATACATTAAATGTAGAAAAGTAAATGTCAAAATTAGTAATGAGCTTTAGCCACAAAATATTGGCATCTGGATTTATTTTAAATATGATTACAGGAATAAATTTCTGAATATAACCTGCTGAAACCAGAGGCTGAGGCAAGAAGATTATCATTTTAAGGGTAGCCTGGGAGACAGTGAATTCAAGGCCAGCCTGAGATACATAGTGAAATCCTGTCTCAACTCTCCAGCTCCAGGTTACCCCCAACAACAACAACAACAAAAAAGGCATTCAAGCACAGTGGTGCACTTCTATGATCTTACCATAGAATCAGAAAAAAAAAAATCAGAATATGATCCCACCTTTATTATCTTATTTTTTGTTTCATATAAATAGAAAATTGTTTAAAACAGCTTTTTTTTTTTATTAATTAGTTCTGTACTCAGTGAACACAGTCAGTTTGGTACCATTTAGGCTCATCCATGACCTGCCGTCTCCCCCTGGCCCCTCTTTGTTAAGGTATATGGGTCATCCATTTTGGAGTTAGCCCACAGTTATGGGTAGGATAAATGTCTCTGCATATCATGACCCAACATGTGGCTCTGACATTCTTTCCGCCCCTCTTCGCAAAATTTCCCTGAGCCATGTTGGGTTCATTTTTGGTCTGCTTCAGTGATGAGGTGTTGGTGGCCTCTGGGTCTCTGTATCTCTGATTTGGTAGGAGTTGATTTTTCTCTGTGTTGATCTCCTTCACCCTTGTGCTGGTACCCAGTTCACCAAAAAAACAGCACCCTTGCTTGTTTCGCCAATTGTTATTAGTTTCAGCCAGGTCCCTTTTGAGGTATGATGGATGGCTCTCTCCTTAGGATCTACATCTATCTGAAAAAGAGAAGCAGATTCTCCAACAGAGAGTAAGTTAGCACCAGACAAATGAGAAAACCCTTACTTTTTTATAGAGAATAAAAAATAGGTGTAGGCCCTCTTGTAGGCCACGATTGGTGGTAGCTTGATAATGGAGAGTAGGCTTATGTTTGGAAATGATTCTGACTTGTTTCCCACCTCCAGCTATGGGTCCTGTATCACTGAGGGGATACGATAGCTGAATCAAGAACAGTTGGTTTCCCCCATGGCTGTGCACCACTATTGCACTTGTGTGAGCATCACGACAGGTCATTTGCTGCTAAGTAGGTTAGACCATGAATAGCTTGGATAGATATTGGTAATTTTCCCCCAGTTGCCCATGTAGCACCTTCTGGCAGTAGACGTGCTGACTGTCTGGGGACTGACTCTCTTCCAGCTTCCAGCCATGCCTTTCCATTTTACGTGTCAACCGCATATAGTATCTTCAGCAGTAGGGTCTTACCACTAACCTTTGGTGGGTCATCAAGTACTCTGACAGAAATCTGTCTGTCATTTAGGAAACCTTGTAGGTCTCTCTGAACAAAAGCTCATTGTGGATGATTGCCACATGCTGTTACTGGGAGTTCCAGGTCAGTGCCCACTAAGAAAAGGAAGAAAAAGATAACTAATATAAAAGAGTTAGAGAGAAGAGAGAGAGAGGCTGTAGAAGATTAAGGTCAGTCTTCATCATACCCTTGCCAGTGTCTTGTGTCTCAGATGTTCCTCCGAAGGGACTGGTGAAGGTTCAGCCATTTGGTCTGCTAGATGCCCAGTAAGGATCTGTTGGTATCGCTATAGTCAGCTTTTTCAGGAGTCTCCATATTGCTTTCCAAAGTGGTTGCATCATCTTATATTCCCACCAAAAGTGGATGACAGTTCCTACTTCTTCACATCCTCACCAGCATTTATTTTCATTTGATTTTTTCATGTTTGCTATCCTCACAGGGGTAAGGTGGAATCTCATAGTTGTTTTTATTTGAATTTCCCTGATGATTAGGGATGATAAAAATTTTCTTAAATACGTGTTTGCCATTTGTATTTTTTCCTCTGTGAACTGCCTGTTCAGCTCTTTGTCCCATTTTGTGAGTGGGTTGTTTGACTTTTTCTGTTTAGATTTTTTCACTCTTTGTAGATTCTAGAGATTAGACCTCTGTCAGTTGGATAACCAGCAAATATTTTCACCCATTCTGTGGGTAATCTATTGGCTTTGCTTATTGTATGTTTGTCTGTAAAGAAACTCTTCAGCTTCATATGATGCCATTGGTTGAGTGACTGTTTAAGATCATGAGCTAGTGGGGTTTTCGATTCCTATATCATGGAGAGTACTTCCTATATTTTCTTCCAGTTTTAATCGAGTTTCTGGTCTTATATTGAAGTTTTTGATCCATTTGGACTTGAGTGTAGTGCATGGGGATATGTGTGGATCAAGTTTCAATTTCCTGCATATGGTTATCCAGTTTGTCCAGCACCATTTGTTGAAGATGCTGTCTTGTTTCTAGCCTATATTGTTAAAGTCGTTATCAAATACCAAGTAGCTATAGTTGCTTGGCCCAAAGTCCGGGTCCTCAATTCTACGCCATTGGTCTATACTCCTGTTTTTATGCCAGTACCATGGTGTTTTTATTACTATGGCTTTGCAATATAGCTTTAGATCAGGTATGGTGATGCCTCCAGAGGTATTCCTTATGCTGAGGATATATTTGGAAATATGAGCCCTTTTGCTTTTCCATATGAAATTTGAGATCATTTTCTCTTCCTCTGTGAAGAACACTGTTGAGATTTTAATTGGAATTCCATTAAATCTGTATATTGCCTTTAGTAGGATTGTCATCTTCACAATGTTAATTCTGCCTATCCAGGAGCATGGGAGGTCTTTCCATTTTCTCAAGTCCTCCTCAATTTCTTTTTTGGGTGTTTTTATGTTTTTGTTGTATAGACCTTTTACTTGGATAATAATAATAATATTAACATTATTCCAAGGTATTTTATTTTATTTTTGTTGCTATTGAAAATGGGACCATGTCCTTTATTTCTTTCTGTGTTCTTTGTCATTTGCATGTGGAAAGGCTACTGATTTTTGTGCATTGATTTTGTATCCTGCTACTTTGCTATAGGAGTTAATCACCTTCAGGAGTTTTGGGATGGAGTCTCTCAGGTCTCCTACATATACAATCATGTCATCAGTGAATAAAGCTAACATAACTTCTTCCTGTTCCAATTGCATCCCTTTTATTTCCTTCTCCTTTCTTACTGCTTGAGCTAGGACTTCCAGTACTATATTGCAGACCAAAGGTGAGAGTTGACAACCCTGTCTTGTTCCTGATCTTAATGGTCATTCCTCCTCTCTCTCTCCTTTAAGTATTATTTGGGCCTTAGGAGCTTTGTATATTGCCTTTATTATGTTAAGATATGAACCAACCATGCTAATTCTCTCCAATGTTTTGATCATGAAGTGATGTTGTATCTTGTCAAAGGCCTTTTCTTCATCTATCGAAATGATCATGTGGTTTTTGTGCTTAATCTTGTTTATGTGGTGTATTGCATTGACAGATTTCTGTATGTTGAACCACCCCTATGTGGCTGGGATGAATCCCACTTGGTCAAGTTGGATAATTCTTTTGATGTGTTGTTGGATTCAGTTTGTGTGGATTTTGTTCAGGATCTTTGCATCTAAGTTCATCAGGGAAATAGGCCGGTGGTTTTCTTTTCTTGTGGCATCTCTGCCTTGTTTGGGAATTAGGGTGATACTAGCTTCATAAAAGGAGTTGAGTAGCTTACCCTGCTCTCCAATTGTGTGGCACAGTTTGTGGAAGACTGCTTTGAGTTCTTCCATGGAGTTTTGATAGAATTGAGCTGAGAAGCCATCTGGTCTTGGACTCTTCTTTTTAGGGAGGTTTTTTATTACTTTTTCAATCTCAATGTGTGTGGTAGGTTTGTTTAGGAGATTAATCTGCTCTGAGTTTAGCTTTGTTAGATGGAATGCATCCAGGAATTTATCCATCTCCTCCACATTATGCAGTTTGGTGGAGTAGAGGTTTCTGAAATAAGTCCTGATGATTCTCCTAATTTCACTTATGTCTGTTGTGATCTTTCTTTTTTCATTTTGAATTTTTCTAATTTGAAGCATCTCTCTCTCTGTCTCTCTTCTTTTTTTTTTTTGCTTGATCAAATTGGCCAGGGGTTTGTCAATTTTGTTTATTTCTTCAACGAACCAGTTCTCTGTTTTGTCAATTGTGTTAATTGTTTTCTTAGTTTCCAATTCATTAATTTCTGCTCTGATATTAATTGTTACTTTAGTTCTGGAGCTCTTCGGGTTGGATTTTTCTTGCATTTCCAGTGCCCTAAGGTGGATGGTTAGGTTACTGATATGGGACCTTTCTGTCTTTTTTATGAAGGCATTGAGTGCTATGAATTTTCCCCTGAGGACCGCCTTCTTTGTGTCCCATAAGTTTTGGTACAATGTGTTCTCATCCTCATTCAATTCTAGAAATTTTGTAATTTTATTTTTTATTTCATCCACTATCCATTTATTGTTTAAAAGTGTGCTGTTCAGTTTTCAGGTGCTGTTGGGATTCTTGGTGGGTCTTTTGGTGTTCATTTCTGGCAATATAGCATTGCGATCTGATATCATGCAGGGAATTATGTCAATCTTCCTAAATATGTGAAGGCAGGCTTTGTATGGTCTATTTTAGAGAATTTTCCATGGGCTGCTGAGAAGAATGTGTGCTCACTGGATTTGGGATGGAAAGCTCTGTAGATGTCCATTAGGTCTAAGTGATCTATGGCTTTGTTGAGCTCTCTTACATCCCTGTTGAGTTTCAGTTGGATGATCTATCTATTACTGATAATGGTGTATTGAAGTCCCCAACTATGACATTGTTGTTGCTTATTTCTGTTTTATTGTCAAGTAGGTTTTGCTTTATGAACTGTGGTGCCCCTGTGTTTGGTGCATACAGATTTATGATTGTAATATCCTTTTGATGAACTGTTCCCTTGATGAGTAGGAAATGGCCTTCTTTGTCTTTTTTTATTATATTTGGTTTGAAGTCTATTTTATCCAATATTAATATACCTACGCTTGCTTGTTTCTTATTCCTGTGTGCTTGGAATATTGTTTTCCACCCTTTTTATCCTGAGGAGGTGTCTGTCTTTAGTGGTGAGGTGGGTTTCTTGAAGACAATACACTGAGGGGTCTAATTTTTTGATCCATCCTATTAGCTTGTGTCTCTTGATGGGTGAATTAAAGCCATTAATATTTAGGGTAATGACTGTGAGATTTGATTTGATCCCTGCCATGTTGTGATGGTAAATGTCGTTTGGTGTTTTCATGGACTTTGAAGTTTTTGTGCCTACTCTGAGTTTGGTTATTGTGATCTGCTTCTTGTAGGCATTTGTGGTTGATTATTTGTTTCTTGTCAGTGGAGAATTTCTTGAAATACTCTCTGTAGGTTTGGTTCTGTTTTCATATAATTGTAAAGCTGAGTTTTGTCATGGAAAGTTTTTCTTTCACCCTCCATTATGCGGGATACTTTTGTGGGGTAGTGTAGTTTGGGTTGAAAGCCGTAGGTACTTAGACTTTGCTGTGTTTTAATCCAGGCCCTTCTAGCTTTCAGGGTTTCCATTGAGAAGTCTGGAGTAATTCTGATGGAGTTACCTTTAAAAGTGGTGTGCTGTTTTTTCCTGGCTGCTTTTAGGATTTTCTCTTTGGTGTCAATGTTTAGAGTCTTAATGACAATATGTCTTGAAGAGTTTCTCCTTTGGTCCAGTGTGTTTGGAGTTCTGTTATCTTCTTGTATCTTGATGGGCCTTTCTTTTAAGAGACTGGGAAGTTTTCTTCAATTGTTTTGTTAAGTAAGTTCTCCATACCTTTGGTCTGAATTTCTTCTCCTTCTGGTATTCCAATTATCCTGGGATTAGGAAGTTGTATTGTATCCCACAATTCCCTCATGTTCTCTTCACAGAAACTTTTGAACTTACTGAAATTTTTGAACTCTCAAACTGTTTCTTCCATCTTGACTTCCAGATCAGAGTTTCTATCCTTCACATGGCTGACTCTATTCTTGAGAGCCTCTAGAGTGCTTTGGACTTGTTCAATTAGGTTTGCATTTCCTACTTCTTTTGTTTGTATAATTTCCATCTTTCTGTCAAGCTCCCTTTTCACATCATTTTCTTATTTTCTTGATGCTTCCTGGAATTCATCCTTGCATTTCTTTATGTCTTCAAGCAGCATTGCCAGCTGATTTTTGAGGTGTTCTTTTTTTTTTCACCCCCCCCCCTCATATCTCTTAAGTGTCTTTGAACTCCTTCCATTTTCATATCTATTAGGTCTAATCTAGTGATGGCAGCATCCACATGATTATCGGTCCTTTGTTGCTTTTCTTCAAGTTCTACCAGTAGCTTGGTGAGGGTTGCATTGATCATAGCTTCATTTCGGTGTTGTGATCCTAATGACTGTTCTGTGTTTTGATTAGAGATGTTCATTGTAGGACTGGGTGATAGAACTAGATTTTCTTGCATTTGATTTTTGATGTTATTTCTTTTGCGCTGTGGTCTGCCCATCACAGTGTATGGGCATGTAGGTTTGTGGATCAGCCTGGGCTCAAGCACAATGGGAAGCTGAAGCAGCCTGAGGCAGTTGCCATGCAGCCTGGGCTTTGGCTCTCACTTGCCAAAGCTGCCTGAGCTCCTGCCTGGCAGGGGTGCCAAAGTTGCCTGAGCTCTTACATGGTAATGCACCAAAGCTGCCTGTGCTCACACTAGGAGTAACACTGAGGCACCAAGCACTGAAGCAGCCCAAACTCTGGTGTGGTGGAACACTGGGACCCAGAAGCAGTCTGAGCTCACCTGCAACAGGTCAATGGCAGTCGGCTGGCACAGCAGACAGGGAGTTGTGGCACTTGAGCTAGAGCAAGCAACAGACAGATACTGTCTAAGCTCATGTGGGGAGTTGCAATGGGCCTGGGATCACATGTGAATATGCGGCAGCTGGAGTAAATGTGCCGAGCAGGCTAAGCTTGCACAAGCAGGGATTGGCACAGTGGTGCCGTTTGGCAGGCAAATTGATCAAAGGAGCCTGAGCTCCAATTGGCCAGCAGGCGTAGCCTGGCCAAGGTCACTTATGGCAGGGGTAGTACTGTTATCGCCCCTGTGCAGTGCGGCAAGTGGTAGTATGTTGGCCTGGGACCCTTTTCCTACTTAAGTGTGGGAGTTTTCTGAAGCTGAGACTGTGGGTACGGTGGCTGCTTGGGGGTAGGCGTGGGCTACCCACATGCGAGGGAATCAGCAACTCCCTGTTTTTCCCCTCTGTGCCCTCCCACTGGCAATCTATTGGAAATTGCTCTTCCCTAAACGACCCAGTGAACCGTTAATGTCTTGTCTTTCTTTCCCAACGATGTGTGGCACAGTTAGGCCATCACCCTCCTGGCTGGGAGTCCAGTTCGTTTTTTTTTTTTTTTATTAGTTATGGACATAGTATGTACACAGCACTTGTTGGTACTATCCTTGCCCTCATCCCTGTACTCCCCCAAAGGGAGACTCCTCCTTAAGGTCTCTGAGTATCCCCATGGAGATTGCGTGTCATGCATTGTGGGGGTAGCCACCAGTTATGGGGAAGGGGCAGTGGCTCTGTGTGTAATTTCCCAACTTGTGGCTCTAACAATCTTTCCTACCCCTCTTCTGCAAAATTCCCTGAGACATGTTGGGTTCGTCTTAGATCTACTTCAGTGCTAGCTTCTTAGGAGCCTAAAATCGTTTCTAATTACTATTCACATTGTTGAAATGAAAACTGGCTGAGCAGAAGGATGCAACTCACAAGAGGCCCTCTGAGTTAAAACAAGATGAGAATAAATTTAATGTTCACTTAATCAAAGATTTGTAAAGTATTGATTCTTGCCATTCACTTAAAAGTCCTTAGGACTATAGAGAAGTGAAGAGCTGCATCATTGAACAATCCCAGCAGGTATGCATAGGTACTGTTAAACTTTTCACTTCTCCACAGCCTTAGTAATACTGTTTTTCTGTAATTTAATCATGTCCAACTTTATCTTATTTATTTAATTGTGTGTGTGTGTGTGTGTGTGTGTGTGTTTGCATGTGGGCAAACATGTGAGTAGGTTTGCATTTCCATGTGTAACCATGTGTGTGGAGAAAAGAGTTCAAAATTGAGTGTCTTCTTTAATCATTCTCCACCTTAATTTTTGAGAAAGGGTCTCTCACTGAACAATGTCTTCACCAATTTGGCCACACTAGCTAGTCAGAAAGACCCAAGGATCCTCCTTTCTCCACCTCCCAGGACAAGATTGTAGTCAGGCACCAATATGCCTAATTTTTTCTATGTGGTTACCCTATATCTGACCTAAAGCAAGTCATGATGCATGCTTGGAAAGCATGTTTCTAATTGTGTCACCTCCACATCCAAGATATTATGTCCATCGTCATAGGTACATCACAGTACATCTTTGGGGTCGGACCAGAAATTTGCTAATGGTTTTATATAACATGGTTTCTTTTTAAAATCAAGTGTGGCTTACTTAAAAACAATATTAGTTTATATCATTGTACAAAGTGATGTATATTAAGGCATTTTCATTCAAGTATATCACATGCTTTTATGGTATTTATGATCCTTACACTTTCTCTTGTCCATAGTAGTCTCCAAATAGTCTCCTTTATACTTACAAACACACACACACACACACAAACACACACACACACACACACACACACACACACACACACATATATATGCAACATTTTGTCCTCAATTCATCTGTTTGATATCTTGGCTATTGTTGATAGTGTTGCTGTAATCATAGATGGACAATTATCTCTGTCTTATGCTGACTTAGCTCGCTCCAGGTATAGTCTTAGAAGTGCTATAGATATATATGGTAGTTCTATTTTCAGTTTTGTGAAGAACCTCTATACTGATTTGCATAGTGGCTGCATGACTTTACATTTCCACCAATGATGTATAAAGGTTATAGTTATTTTGCCTTATGTCCTCACCAGCCATAGTTCCTCTTTTCTTTTTCTTAATGATAGTACTGTGAATAGGATGAGGTGAAGTTATAATAGGTTGAGATTAATGTAGTTTTAATTTGTATTTCCTTGGTGGTTAAGGACGTTGAAGACTTTTCAACACATTTTTGACCATTTGAAACTAACCTTTTGAAAACTGCCTCATCAATTCATTTTGATTTATTTTTTGGATTATTTTTTATGTATCATTATTATAATAGTTTGAATGAAATGTTCCCAATAAGCTAATTTGTTTTGAATACTTGGTCTCCAGCTGGTAGCAATTTGGGAGGTGCTTGCTAGACCTTGAGATTTATTAACCCAGGGCTACTAGCTGTTCATAGCTCAACTCATCACTCTCTGTCTTCCTGCAGATGGATGACAACATGAGCGAGTTTCCTGTGTGTGCTATGACTTCTCCACCATGATGAATTTTCTCTTCAAAACTCTAAGCAGAATAAGCCCTTTCCTTCCACCAGTTGCTTCTGGATAGGTGTTTTGCCCTAGCAGTGAGAAGTTAAGTACTACATTTGTAATTTTTTTTATATATACTTTAAGAATTAATTCATCTTCTGTGAGCAGTGTAGTTAGCAACAATTTTCTCCCCTTGGTAGAGTGTGTCTTCACTCTGTTGATTGTTTCCTTTGTTCTGTGAATATTTTTTTTTAACTTTATGTGATTTCCTTGTCACTATGTGACAATTTTTGAACTATTACAGCCCTTCTTAAAATATTCTTAATTATTCCTCTATCTGGAAATATTTCTCTTGTTTTCTTCTGGCAACTTCCTATAGTAAGATTTTCATTGAATTTGAATTAATTTTTGTACAGGGTGAGATATTTAAGGAGCTATCCAATTCTTCTAGCACCTTTTGTTGAAGATATTTTTTATACTTTTTTTTCAAAAATAGATAGTTAAAGTAAAATCAGTGAAGTCATTTGCATGTGTATCTATTTTTCTACCAGTTTCATGATGGTTTTGTTACTATTTCTTCCTAGTATAATTTGGGATCAGGTATTATGAAATCATAGGTATTGTTTTTGCTAGAATTCTTTTGTCTTTTCAAGTTCTCTATATTTCTATATAAATCTCAACACAGCTTTTTTCCATTTCCATGAAGAATGTCATTGAAATTTTGATGGGGATGACATTAAATCTGTAGATACTTTTGGTAATATAGTTATTTTCACAGTATTAGTTCTTCTAATCCATGCGCATGAACGATCTATCTTACATTAACTTCTTCTATTTCTTTTTTAGCATTTTGATACTTTTATTGTAGTAGACTTTCACACACTTAGGGTCATTCTTAGTTTTTTTTTTTAATATTGCCTGAATTTTTATTGAGAAGTATATATATTTTGCAAGTTTCTTTCTCAAAATGTTCATTATAAGTAAATTTAAAAAACTACTATCATTAATAGACATGGTGGTGAATGCTTGAATTCCTATTATTCCAGGAGATGAAAGTCTTAGTTACAAGAGTTCAAGATCATCCTTGTCTACCTATGGAGTTCAAGGTCAGCCTGGACTACATGAGCCCCAATGTCAAACAAAAAGTTCTGAGTTTTGCATATTGATCCTCAATCCTCTACTTTGCTGAAAGTGTTTACTAGTTCTCAAAGTTTTCTGGTGCTGTAGTCTCTAGGGTCTTTTGTGTGTAGGCTCCCCATATTAACAAAGGGGGATAATTTTACTTCTTCCATATCAGTTTGTATCCCTTCTATTTCTGTCTCTTTCTTCATTGCTCTAGCTAGCAATTCAATCACAGCATGGAATAAGAGCTAAGCACATTTTGTACTCCTTTCTCATTCTAGATTTTAGAAGAAATACTTTCAATTGCTTTTAACTTAAAATAATGTTAGATATAGGCCTATCATATGTAGCCTTTATTATTATATTATTCATTTGATTCCTTGATTGGCAGTTCCGTTCATTAATAGTCATTCTCACGTCTTCTTTTTTGTCTTTAATTCTACTTTTCGGATATAACAATGACTATTCTTACCTATTTCTTTTACTTGATTTGAATTTATCATTCCATTTTTTTAAAAAATTGAGTCAGTATTTAACAGTGAGATATGAGTTTTGCAAACAATAAATAGCTGGACTTTGTGTGTTGTTCCAATCACATAGCCTGTAACCTCTAATTAGAAAGTTGAAACCATTACTATTTAAGCTTTTTGACAAATATCTGCTAGCTCCTTTAATTTATTGTCTGTTTTACTGGTTACCTCAAATATTGTTTTCTTGTTTCTTCTTATTCATTTTAGGTATTTGCTGATTTACTGAGTTGTAAATGTTTGGCTTGGTTCAAGTTCACAGGATAAAGACAGAACACAGCCCACCTCTCATAGAAATTACGTCTAGTCCAGGTCTAATAAATTCTCTTTCCCCTCATAAGCTAAGCCTCTGTAGCCCATAGTTGTTTCTATATTTAGGTCTCCCTCTCTCCTATCAGAATGGTCTATCAGGCTCTACTTAAGCACTACAAAACATCTCCACAAATCATAAACTAGAATATCCTTCCATATTTCTCCCACAAATCATTTCCAAAATCCCAGAAGCCACACACTCAGTTTTGTATCAGTAGCAATCATACTCTTCAGTACCAATTTTCTATTATAGTTACAAAAAGCCCTACCCAAAATAGCCAATTGGAGAAAAAGCATTTAGTTTGGCTTACAGTCTTGAGGGAAAGTTTTACCATGACAAAGAAAGGATGGAAGCAAAGGTTGGACATCACAGCTTTCCACAGCAGATGCAGAAAGCAAGAATAACCTGAAATAGCATTGGCAAGCTGGGGGCTGATCAATCATGTCTTCCTCCAAGGTCACAACTTTTCCAACATGGATCTACCTCCAAAATTGCTACCAGTTAAAGAAAAAAGTATTCAAGACACATGAGTCCATGGGGTTCATCTCATTCAAGCCACTACAATTGTTTTAACATCCAACATCTGTAATTTTAAATTTTTGTTGCTTACTGTTTTTGTCAAATGATCATAAGGCAGGCTTATTTACTGAGGGGTATTCTCACTTGAATCAAACAGTGAATGAAAAGATCTGGGAATTGAACTTTTTCCTTAGCTGTCAGACAGCTCAAGTAGTGAAAAATTGCTAGCAATAAGGCTTCTGATGAAAACCAATCCCCTCTGTGTCCTACAATGTTTGCTAGATTGCGGGTTCTCAGAGGTTTGTCTATCCTGTGGACAGCTGGTAGAGGGTGTTAAGATTAGCATGAACTAAAGTGTTGCAAAGTTACTTGTTCTTAAAAGAGATTCAGATAATAAAAAGAAAGCTTATCCAATAGTTGTAAATACTAAGTATAATTCTAGCATTGTACAAAAAGTTGACTTTGATAGATTTTTGCTATCATACATACTGTCCTTATGCAAAATGCACTTTTTAAAACACAATATTCTGCCATATCTGAAGTATCCTCTGCTATTATTTTTAGTTTGTGTTTATATTACAAAGTTCTTATGCTACAGAAGAATCATTTATATGATGAAAATTATACGTTAACATGTATATTAACAATAGGTATTCATGAGCTATTATCTATCTAATTACCTATGTCTATATGTTTGATAGTATGGTCAAGTTATGTTCTTTATTTGTTTCTACATTTACTCATTTTAAAGAAGTATTCTAATTTTTCTCTGAAATACACATGACAAAACATGCTAAATATGCTGAGTATAATACTTGAGTGAATACTTAATACATATATATATATATATATATATATATATATATATAATGCATATACACACATATTAATATGTATGTGTTTATATTTCTAATTATTTTTATTAATGATGTTAATTGACTCAAGTGTCCCATGTATATTAGTAACCACTTGACATGGATTCAAAGTATCCCCTTCAAGGTATATGCTGAGATCTGTTCACACAGATTATTTCTCTTCTTGTTACAAAGCTGGGCTGCTGAGGATTGCATAGCCTGTCATAAGTACAGTTAGGCTCACAGTGAGTATTGGCAAGGGTAAAATAATATGCAAGGGTGAACAGAAATGTGGTCATGCTTACTGAACTCATACCTTTAAAAATTATCTATTAATTATTAAGGATGGAAGAAGGATTATCCAGTAGAATTGAGTGGTCAGTAGTGCATACATTGGAGTCTGAGTAGAGCATTCAGAAATTAGGATGTAAATGAAAATGTATAGTTGTTCACATTTCCTGTGGGGCTGAATGCATGCTATGATGGACCCACTGACTACATACATACCAGAATTCTTGTAAGACTATAACTTAATTCATATAGGTTAGTTAATTTGACAAATATGCCTAGGTAAAATGAGAATAATAGAGTACAAGACATTTTAGAAGATGTCTATTTTCTATGGTGAATCAACTAGTACTACATGACACAAAAACACACAAAGATATTGAGTTTTCCCTTTGAATACTTGGTTCTTGCTTATAATTCAAGGAGGCAGGGCATGAGACAATGAATCCTGGGAGAGTAGCTGAGCATCAGAGGACTAGAGGGGTCTTGGAGAAAATTGTGTTACGTAAAGCAATGTTGAGTCTTGCAAAAAGAATTATTTTAGAATATTTATTCCTCTACATTTTATTTTCTAATCAACTTTACTTGCTTTTGCCTCTGTCAGACAATTGAATTTCAGCAACATTCTTATCCTTGAAAGGAGAATAGGTAATTTGAGTAGGTGAATATTTAGTAATAAATCCAATCAATTACTTCATAAATACATGGAGGATATTCCTTTATAAAGCATCTTTTATAGCAGTATGTAAATATCAGTTAACCACAAAAATCCATATAACTTATAACTCTATCTATTTACAAATCCTGGTCCAACCAAAAAATTCTTTTGCCTATAGTATTTCTATTACATCTCTTTAAAACTGCATGAGTTTTAAATCCCTACTTGTTTGCTTTTAATCATAAAATTTAATTATCTAGAAAATAAGATTTTAGTATGGACTGACTATATTTAATGTTAAATAATGTATTGTTAATAATAATTCTACCATAAATTCTACTTCAAGACTAAAACTTGAAAAAAAAGTGGAAAAACAAAAAATATGATTTAAGTGAATAATAATGTTATTTAAAATAAGACAAAATGAAGACCAATATACTATTAGACCTAACAAATATGAAATATAAAGCTTGTGGTATGATTTTAAATTTGCTTATGGAAACATCTTTTTAGAAGGCAATGGTCTGTAAAAAGTTTTAAGTTTTGTGAACTTGTTAAACCTTTTCAACATTAGCAATGTTGCTACTAAGATGTATATATAGAAAAAATTAATACATGCCATATCTTATATAAACAGCCACAGGCAAAGCCAAGTTCTGAAGAGTAATGTTCTTGGTTATTGACTGCTGGCCTCTAAAGGCCCAGGTGTGAGGCCTAGTGGAACTTCCTGAGCCTAGCTAAAGTTTGGTGATCTGCCTCTGGCCAGACGTGACTCAGCAAGACGCCTAATGGCTTCTTACCTGCTACCTCCACATGGGAGTTAGAATTATCATTTCAATAGTCACAGTTTACTATTGGCCCTTACCTTTCCCCACCATCCTACAATCCCCGCCTTCACCCCCAACATTATATAGGCAACTGTTCATAGCAATAAATCGAGTTCCTGCTTCTACAAGACTCCCGACTCAGTGTGGTTTTTCTCCGGTGGCCAGGAGAGGTCTGAGTCGTCGGACGCTCATCTCCTCCTCAGCCCCTCGGGAGGAACCAGCGGGCCTGGTCCTTCCCTCGGCACTACCTGCCCCCGCCGGCGGAGCCCGGCATCTGGCGCCCAACGTGGGGCTCTTGGAATCCGGCAGACTAGTGCCCCCTGAGAGACATTCGTTGAGGAGGTCAATCGGTGTACATATGCGGGTGAGCGTACCCCTATAAGTAGTCTTTATATTTAATGTGCTAAACTTTGCTTCTATAACCTGTACTTGTTGATCAACGTCTCTTTGTTCTCTTTCTCTTTCCTTTCACTTTTAGTTTGCAGACAAGCTACATCTGCGGCTTTTGTACAGCATGTTTACATATCTTTTGGATCCTTGTGGTTGTATTGTACTCATGTGTATGTGGGTTGCTATTGCCCTAATTTTATGGACATTTTTCTCTCAACTTTATAATGTGGGACAGTCTAACTGTAAATCCAATCCTGCCTTAGAATCTCTCAGGGCACTCCTAAAGAGTAGAGGGCTTAATTTGACTGATAATCAGGCTCAACAGACCTGGGATTGCCTTCTCAAACTGGCGCCATGGCTGCCGGAAGGAAATCTCTTTGATTGGGACACGTGGGATAGGGTAGAGGCCCTTGTTTGTCGGGCACATGTGGAGAAGGGTCAAATACCCCCCTCAGGGGTCCTCCCTATGATCTCAGCCCTCAAGGCCTGCTTCCCTCCAAGGCCAACCAAACATAAACAAAAGACAGAAGAAAAAGATAATATACAGCCTAATCCAGCTACTCCTCCTGGAGATACAGCTTTAAAAAAACCCCAAAAGGATGCATCTTTATGCTCCTCACTCGATCCCTTTGAGAGTGCTCCCTGGCCTTCCGGGGGACCTCCTCCACCTCCTCCATCAACTAACCCTTTCTGGACCCCCTCGGCCCCTCCTTCATATTCGGCCGCCGAGACCCCCTCAGCCCCTCCATATTCGGCAGCCAAGCCGTCAGAAAATAAAGCTACTTTTTTATTTCCCGTCAATCTAAATCCTGGGGGCAATCGCCCTGCTGCCTGGTATCCGTGGGAAGCTCAGGACCTTAAGGAGCTTAAAAAAGCGGTCTCGGAGGATGGACCCAACTCTCCTTGGGCTGAGACCCTATTACAGGGCCTTGCCCATCAACCTTGTACAACCCAAGATTGGAAAAATCTAGTCAGGGCTGTCTTGTCAGGTCCCCTATACATTAAGTGGTGTGCCTTTTTTAGAGATGAATGCCATGCACAGGCAGAACGAAACCAAAATCAACAGCCCCCTGTGCCGATAACTTTTGGGATGCTCTCTGGTACCTCTGATCAATATGCTACAGGCACTCAACAGGCGGCTATACCTGACCCGTATAGGGACCAGGTCAGGGCACTGGGCTTGGCGGCATGGAAAAAGCTTGATGAGGGACCCTCTGAAACTCCCCTTATGAGTATTACTCAAAAACCATCTGAGGATTTGGCTACATTTATAGATAGGGTGGAAAAAAGTCTCCAAAGAAAATTTCCCCCAGGGGCATTACGGGATCAGTTTACTAAAATGTTGGTCTGGGATGGGATGACGGCCGATCACCGCCTCGCCTGTGCGGGTCTCAAGGACAACTCCATGAGTAGATGGATTGTAGCCACCAAGGACGTTGGCACTATCTCCCATCAGGCTAGGGCCATGGCTGCCGCCCTTCAGGAAAATAAACAGAGAGATTTGACCAATACGATCTGTGCATTACAGTTAAATTCTAAAAACTTGACATGTTTTGGATGCGGGGACGAGGGCCACTTTAAAAAGGAGTGCCCCAACAGGACAAAGCCTCCTCCGCGCTCTGGGGGGACGACCAACGCCCCTCACACCCTTTGCCCTAAATGCAATAAAGGGTTTCATTGGGCTAAGGAATGTAAATGGAAGTTTAACATACAGGGAAAGCCTTTAAACTCCTCCAGGGGCTTCCCCCAGCCCCGTTAAATAAGGGGAAAGAGACCATCAAAGCCTATTGGACCGTCCCCCTGGTCCCCGGCCTTAGACCCAAAATTATTTTGAATATTGGCAATAAAAAATTCAAACTTCTCATTGACACTGGAGCGGACCGAACGGTCCTGAGAAAGGAGGAAGTGCCCCCCTCCTGGCAGCTTGTGCCCGGCCCTCCCCTACTGGGAATTGGCGGGCAATCCACCTCCTGGGAGACTGCCACGTGGCTCCCTTGGACTGACCCAGGTGGGGACAGGGGAAAAGTCCGCCCTCTCGTGGTGACTGGGCTCACTGCTAACTTACTGGGGCAAGACATCCTTGGAGATGCTGAGGCTTTCATCACTACTGACCATAAGGCCTTTTATAATGATTTGTTAGATAAAAAAGAATATCAACAACAGTCTGAGGAAGGGAGGGAATATCATCCCAATTATAGAGATGACCCTTACTTTGAGCAACTCAGACAAAAGTACTCCAATAAACACCCCCAATTCTAAGGGCCACTGCCCAGCCCCCCCCATTTAAAATCCAGTGGAGACCGGGGGATCCTGTATGGGTTGAGCAGTGGCCTCTCCCTTCTTCTAAGTTACACCAACTCCACATACTTATTGATCAACAGTTGGAGGCCGGACATATTCGTCCCTCCACTAGTCCCTGGAACTCTCCTGTCTTTGTCATAAAAAAGCCTAATGGGTCCTGGAGATTTTTACATGATTTAAGAAAGATCAATGAACGCATGATCCCCTTCGGAACTCCCCAGAGGGGACTCCCATGGATCCCAGCTATTCCCAATATATACCATATTACTATCATTGACATTAAAGATTGCTTCTTCTCTATCCCTCTCCATCCAGGAGACATGGAAAAATTTGCATTCTCTGTACCTGCTGTTAATTTTTGTGGCCCAGATAGGAGATTTGAATGGACTGTCTTACCTCAGGGCATGGCAAATAGCCCACCCATTTGTCAATATTACCTGTCATCCATTTTCTCTTCTCTTATCAATCTCCCTGATACTCTGTTTTATATTTACATGGATGATATTATTCTTGGGTGCCTAGATTCCTCCACACTCCAGGACCTTACCCACCAATGTCTAACTATCCTGCATACTCACGGCTTTAAAGTAGCTCCAGAAAAAGTTCAAACTGTGCCTCCCTTTAAGATCTTGGGCTCAATCCTTACCCTAGATACAGTTTCACCTGTTAAACCACAACTTTATATTCAGGATTCTTACACCTTGCCTCAACTCCAGAAGCTTTTGGGAGAAATTAATTGGATGAGGCCTTGGATACCCATAACTACTGAAGAGCTGTCCCCTTTATTTGACCTCCTAAAGGACCTTAACTTCTCCTCTCAGGTAATTTTGTCCCCTTGTCATCAACAAATTTTTCATAAGGTACAACAGGCTATAAATACTGTGACCCTAAAGAGGTTCAATCCTGATTTGCCCATTTCCCTCTACATTTTCTCTGGGGAAACATTATGCACCGCACTGTTGGCCCAGGAAGGTGAACCCATCCAATGGGTCCACCTCTCAATCGGTGGGGTCCCCAGAGTTTATTCTATAACCAACCAGGTTGCTGATTGCATTATCAAGGGCAGAGACACCTCTGTCCGGTTGTTTGGCACAGAACCTCACCTTATTGTCACCCCCTTTAAGATAACAGATTTCACCTGGCTTCAGAGAAATAATAATAGAGTTGCTATGGCTCTCGAGGGGTTTCTAGGTAAAATTGATTGCCATTATGGCCCCCACAAATGGATGAGTTCTTTCTCCAGATTAGAATGGAAGCCCCCCAGGCTTTTTCTGTCTCAACCTAACCCTGACTTTCTTACCGTGTTTACTGATGGAGGGCACCTGGGGGCTTCCCTAGTCGTTTACCCTCCCTTAAAACAGGAAAAAGAGCCTATGCCCATAAAGTCAGTCTCTCATGAGGTTGAGGGGTCAGCACAATTCAAAGAACTATTTGCTGTCGTTCTAGCTTTGGACACTATTCAAGAGCCATTTAACTTATTTTCTGACAGCCTTTATGTTGTTAATTTATTACCCAACCTGGTTGAGGCCCATATTAGACTGGACTCCAACCCTATATCTCCTCTGATGATTCAAGCTCGTTCCCTACTCAAACAAAGAATTAACCCCATTTTTCTTCAACATCTCAGGGGTCATCAAAACTTACCGGGATTTCTTTCTCGAGGAAACAATTTGGCTGATAAAATGGCTTCTATGCCTCAGTGTAATACTATTACAGAAGCTACACGCTTCCACTTATTGACCCATGTCAACTGGAGAGGTCTCAAGCACAGGTTTCCACAGGTACCAGTCAAGGACCTTAAAAAAATTGTCCGGACTTGTAAGTCCTGTCAGCCCTTCCTCCAAGTACCCCCCCTTCAAACTACAGAAAGCAATCCTAGAGGGCTACGCCCTAATCATCTGTGGCAAATTGATGTCACACACTATTCTCCATTTGGGAAACTTAAATATATTTTTCTTTCAGTTGATACCTTTTCCCGTGCCTGCTGGGCATCAGCACATGCTGGGGAAAAATCTAAACATGCCATTAGTCATATGCTTCAATGTTTTGCCACTCTTGGGCTGCCTGATCAAATTAAAACAGATAATGGCCCCTGCTTCGTAAGCAAGGCCTTTGTAGATTTTCTCCAGAACTGGAAAATCTCACATTCTACAGGCATCCCATACAACCCCCGGAGCCAAGCTATCGTTGAAAGATATAATCAGACTCTCAAGTCTCAATTACAAAAACAAAAGGGGGAATCCTTACCCCCACACGACCAACTAAAAAAGGCATTATTTACCCTAAATATTTTAAACTTTTCTAAAGAAGATAAACAACTCTCCCCTTTTCAAAAACATTGGTCTTCATCCATTACCTACAGTTCTATCTGGGTAAGATGGAGGGACCCATTGACTGGGGCCTGGAGAGGGCCTGATCTGCTCCTCACAGCAGGGAGAGGGTTTGGATGTGTCTTCCCTCAAGATGAAAAAAGACCCATTTGGGTACCAGCGAGAGACCTAAAATATTTGTCCCAACAAGAGGACACTGACAGTCACTTCTCTAGGGAGTGTCCCACCCCTGAGGACTGTTCCTAAAATGGTCCTTCACCCTACTAAACTAAACAATTCCCTCCCTTGTGGAGGATTGCTGGCTTTGCCTCCAATCTGGGCCTCTCTGGCTGCTTGCAGTACAGTTGCCTGTACGACCTTAAAACATTACTCAGCCACCTTCCCCATCCCCGTCCAGCTTTTCCCAATGTTTCCCCTGGAACTTGCATTTGGGCCCCGCCTTCCCCTAATAATTCCAGTATAGATGTGGGATACATTCATCCTTCCTTCTGTACTTTTAACACAGCTGATCCCAATGCTCAATGCTGCCCACCTTCTGGAATGGTTTATGTTTGTGGAGGCGGGATGGCCTATGACTTTCTGCCCACCAATTGGACGGGCCTTTGTGCCCCAGCCACCTTAATCCCAGATGTAGAAATCATCCCTGGAAATGAGGCCCTCCCTGTATCAGAGGGAGACCTATCTTCAACAACAGCTAGATTCCCTGGCTGAGGTAGTCCCACAAAACAGGAGAGGACTAAACCTACTAACGGCCGAAAAAGGAGGCGTATGTTTGTTTTTACAGGAAAAATGCTGCTTTTACGCCAATAAATCAGGAATCATCCAGGACAAGATTAAGAGGCTCCAGGAAGACTTGGAGAGGTGGCAGCGGGATCTCCAGGACAACCTGCTGTGGACGGGCTTACATGACTTCTTACCCTACCTTCTCCCTCTACTTGGGCCCCTCCCCCTCCTTCTTCTCCTTTTCCTTCTCCTCACTGTCGGGCCTTGTGTAATTAATAAGATTACACAATTTATTCACCAATGGCTAGAGGCAATAAAACCTCATCAGGTCAAAATATCACAGGCTGGCAACTCAGGAATTAAGTTCCTCAGATGACCCACTGCCACCTCCTCTGCCCTCCATGTGACCAATGACGGGTAAGATCCCCAGAGGGGGACAACCTAAGACAGGCCATGGGGTGGGTTCTCACCGAGCTAAACACATGGTACCCAGTGACGGGTAAGATCCCCAGAGGGGGACAACCTAAGACAGGGGCCATGATGAATGCTCTGAGCTAAACACCTGGTACCCAATGACGGTTAAGACCCCCAGAGGGGGACAACCTAAAACAGGGGCCATGGTGACTAATGCTCTTACAAAAACAAAAGGGGGAGATGCTGGCCTCTAAAGGCCCAGGTGTGAGGCCTAGTGGAACTTCCTGAGCCTAGCTAAAGTTTGGTGATCTGCCTCTGGCCAGACGTGACTCAGCAAGACGCCTAATGGCTTCTTACCTGCTACCTCCACATGGGAGTTAGAATTATCATTTCAATAGTCACAGTTTACTATTGGCCCTTACCTTTCCCCACCATCCTACAATCCCCGCCTTCACCCCCAACATTATATAGGCAACTGTTCATAGCAATAAATCGAGTTCCTGCTTCTACAAGACTCCCGACTCAGTGTGGTTTTTCTCCGGTGGCCAGGAGAGGTCTGAGTCGTCGGACGCTCATCTCCTCCTCAGCCCCTCGGGAGGAACCAGCGGGCCTGGTCCTTCCCTCGGCACTACCTGCCCCCGCCGGCGGAGCCCGGCAATTGACCAGTGCTCACCACTGGATTTTCCTCCAACTTTCCAGAGATGATTGTCTACTTTTGCCCTCTCTAGAGAATTTTACTCTGTTACACATAAGCTTTTACTATTCTTATTGCTGTGACAAAATGCCTCACAAAAGCAAGCAGAAGAGAGGATTTATTGTGGATCACAGTTTGGGCACGCAGTTTATCACGTGGGGAAATCATGGTGGCAGAGACATGAGGCAACCAATCACCACACAGGGGCTTGAGGAAGCAGAGAGGTGAGTACTGGTTCGCCGCTAGCTTTCTCATCATTCAGTCCAGGACTGTGGCCCATGGGGTGCTAATGCCCACATTTACACTGGGTCTTCCTACTTCAATTAATGCAATCTAGAAAATCTGTTAGTCATGATCAGAGATTTGTCTCCTATGAGATTCTACATCCTCTTGAGTGGACAGCAACAACATACTTACTCAATTTTGTCTTAACAGTACTCCCACCTTTTCATTATCTTGAAGGCATAGGGAAATACATTCTACTCTGTTCTAAGATGAAAATGGCCAGATACTTGGCATGTTAGCTTCCCCAAAATGATATGGAAAGACAGTCCACATTTTCTCTTAAGGAGTAATCTCTAACCCCAAAAAACTCCTATAGCAACTGTTAGGGAGCAGTTTCAGGCAATGATTCATTCTCAATGGCAAAATGAAAACAAAACACCAACAACAAAAAAAGAGCAGCACCTCAGTTATCTATGAATAATACAATGCAAACACCAATATCTAGTGTACAGTTTTCAGTGTTCCCACATCAATTACCTTATTTAACCTTATGTCACATGACATCACATAGTCAAGCCAGATGAACTGACAGAGAAACTGTGTGGCAGTCAATGATTGATCCACACTACAGTAAAAATATGTAAAACAGGCTGTTGTGACTGCTCAAGGTTGAGTTAACATGATGAGTGTGACATATACAAACTGGTCGTGCATCTAAATAAGTGAAGAATCCAATTCATTATTTTTGATATGGTATTTGATGCATGTAGATATCTAAAAGGCTTTGTTGATGATTTAATTCTTTTTTAAAATACATTTTTACTTTATTTGAGAGGGAGAGAGAGAGAGAGAGAGACAGAGACATGTCAGGGCCCGTAGCCCCTGCAAATGAACACAGATACATATGCCACCATGTGCATCTGGATTACATGGGTCATTGGGAATTTAACCTGGGTCCTTTGCCTTTGCAGGCAAGTGCCCTAGTTGCTAAGCTATCTTTCAAGCCCAGAATTTTAATTATTTATCATACATCCGAAAATTGCAATATTTTTAATGAAGACTTTGGCACATAAAATTCACCTGTGGAAATTCCAGATTTAATAGTGCTTACATAACTGTATAACATTACTATTAAATTCACAAATGATGCTGCCTACTGCTTTCCCATTGAGATAAAATGTTCTCTCTGATATCACTGAATGGTCATTGATATCCAAAACCTGGAATAGTAGTCTTTTTTTAATTTTCACATGACATCCTAAGCCATAAAGCTACAGGCTCATAGATTACATTTATAAATGACTGTTTCTTTTTGTTCCCCTTTCTAACATTGAATGTTTCTTTTATTGTTAGTGATTATAATACAACAAAGAACAAACATGTTGGTGTGTCTTTAATTTCTTTTTTTTTTAATTTTTTTTTTTTTTCTGGCATGAGCTTATCTTGCTGGCTTGCAACTTGTTGTCAGCCAGTCAAGGCACAGAAAAGGGTACAGTGATGAACCCAGAACAAACAACTCAGTTTTTCACCAAACATTATTCCAGAACTTTTTAGTACTGCTGATATATAAGCCTAGTATTTGACAGTAGATGAAAAAATTGGAGCAAGTCCCACAGACCCAGACTCCAGGCCAGAACTTGCAAAATGGGCCTACAGGACCTCTCTGTTGCCCGTTTTTTCCTGTGACCAGGCACCAGGACTCTTTCAGCACCAGGTCAGCCCAACACAGACTCAGCCTAATCCAGGGTCAGGATTGTACTCAGAAGCCTTTGCCATCAAGATAGTACCCAAGAAATACTCAAATGAATGAAGAGACAGCCAGTGGAATGGGAAAGAATATTTGCAAACCATATATCTCATCGAAGGTCAACTATGTGAAACACTCAATCAATTTGACAATGCAACATTACCAAATTAAAAAGGAGCAAAGGACCCGAAGAGACATTTCTCAAAAGAAATCATATATACTGCCAACAAATATAGAAATGAATGTTTCCCATAACATATTCAGAGGGAGAAATACAAATAAAAATCCCAAAGAGAATTCATCTTATAACTTTTTAATTTTTTTATTTATTTGAGAGACAGGAGAAAGAGAGAAGCAGAGAGAGAGACAAAATGGGTGTGCCTGGGCCTCCAGCTGCTGCAAATGAACTCCAGATGCATGTCCCAACTTGTGCATCTGGCTTACGTGGATCCTGGGGAATTGTGCCTAGGTCCTTTGGCTTTATAGGTAAGAGCTTTAGCCATCTTAGCCATTAAGCCATCTCTCCAGCCCATCTTACAACTTTTTAATATCAAAATGGTAACAAGTTAAGTATTAATGAGGAAGTAGACAAAAGGTAACACAAAAACAGTGTCAGTAGGAATGTTAATTAATATCCACATTGTTGCAAAAAATATAAATATTCATACATGTATGTAATGCAAAGGTAATGAAGCCAGTATAATGAAACTATATTAGTATTACCATGTTCAGTGCAACATTACTCACAATGGTCTAAATATAGAATCAATCTAATTGTCCACCAATAAATTAATAAAGTGAGAAATGCAAATCAAACAGAATATGACTCAGCATTAAAAATATTTTTTTATTTACATAAACACAGATGAACTCAAGGGACATTATGCTTTATGAAAGATGCTAGACAAAGACAAGTTTGGCACCATCTCATTTTCAAGTGACATTAATTAAAATGTTGAAATGTATAATATAATATGATAGTAAGTAAAGGGAAAAGGAATTATGGTAGGGAAGTATTGGTCAGAATGAAGATAAATGAAAAGCTGAAACTATGTCTTATATAATATTTGAGTTAATCTTATACCAAATATACCTGGAGCACCAATTCTCATTCTCTCTGTCTGCCTCTCTTCTCTCTATCTCTGTGTGATTGCAAATAAATAAGACATTTCTTACTACCAGAATATAACAGACTCATATACTTACTATTATAAAGCAAATCCCTTATTTTATTTTAGTTCTACGTAGCTCATGTTTGACTATGTATATAAATTACTTTTTCAGAAATTCTTAGACAATTGTTCAGTAGTTTAACTTTCTAAGATGCCTGTTTACTTGTAATAAGAAATACAAAGTAAACCACTTTATATTATACTATATAGTGGTTTGGATGCTGTGTCATTTTACAGTCAACATTTATTGATAAAACATATTACTCCAAATGATGCCATGAAAAACAGTATTTTTGTTTATTTACTTATTTGACAGAGAAAGAAGGAGGGAAAGAGAGAAAGAAGGAGAGGGAGAGAGAGAGAGAGAGAGAGAGAGAGAGAGAGAGAATGGGCACGCCAGGGCCTCCAGCCACCGAAAATGAACTCCAGACACCTGCCCCCTTTGTGACTCTGGCTAACATAGGTCCTGGGGAGCAAACACCTTAACTGCTAAGTCATCCCTCCAGCTGAAAAAGATTATTGATTTATTACAAGAAAATGCCTTTGTGTATATGAATCACATGTTTGCAAATTAATGAGTTGTTTCTTTCCTTAAAGCATACACACTGTGGTGCAGAGGTCAGAGGACAACTTCAGAACTTCAGATGTTGGTCCCTGCTTTTCACATCTTTTGAGGCTAGGTCTCTTGTTTTTCTCCAAGGTTTTGATTCTGCTGTCTCTGCCTCCAATATCACCTGTAGGCATGCTGGAATTATAGTTATGTACTACTGTGTCTGACCTTTATATGTAGATTGTAAGGATTCAAACTATTGTCCTTACAGTTGGGTGCCAAGAGCTTTATCCACAGACATTTTTCTAGCCCTAAATTTATTTCTTATATAAAACCATTTAGTTTATTTCTTCTCCATAGGTACTGATTTATATTTGAAAAGCAACTAATGTGAATCAAGACCTAGAAAGGCCTGACTGACCTGTGATTGTCAACTAGGGAAGTACTCAAAAGAAAGGGTCAGAGGAAATATTGGCAGGCCCATGTCTTCTGTGCCATACATTTCTTTATAGTTTGAATTCTTTTGAAGGGTGATGTAAGAATCAAACAACAAACTGAGACTGTAATCAAACAAACCAAACAAGTTAAAACAATGTCCCTGTGAAATTATTTATGTGTGCGTTTACGTATGTGATAAGGTTAATACACAAGGTTCTAAGTTAATATTTGTGATAAGAAGATGATTTAAGGAATCTCACTCACTTTATGTAATTTGAACTAGTGGAAAGGTAGGTCACAGTCTGCATCAGGCCAGTGACTCACGTTTTTGGACTTGCTCTTGTCTTTTTGAGAAAGAGCTACTCTAAACACAAAGACTTTGGCAATTTCAGTCCCACAGAGCATATTATAATTTTTAGAATGTAGTTAGATATCATTCTTTGCAATCTGGAACTAATTGCCTATCATGAGTTGAGCCATTAGCTAAAATATCTGTTAAGAAAGTCAAAGATTAAAGATACAGGAAGCAAAATGAGGTCTCCTATCAATACCATCTAGGGTGTAGGCATTTCTAAGATAATGGGCTACTATCCAAATTTCAAGTGCAAAATGTTAAATGGAACAGTTTAAATCAATCATTAAAGACAAGCTAATCTAAGTTTGACAATATAAAATCTAAAAATCAGTGTTACTAGAGAATAAAGCTTCTCCCAGGGGGAACTTAAAGCATGTACTAAATGAGGACTTTGAATTAAGCAGTTCTGTAATATAGACATAATTGTTTAATAATTGTGCCAGAAAGATATGGACTCAAATTCCAATTTTTGTTTTCACCATGATAATCTCAGTCATTCCCATGGTTTCAATTACTGTTAATATGTAAATGACTCCCACATTTGTTACCATGTGTGGGGTGAGGTATAAGCATGTAATAATAAACAATTGAGACAAAAACAAGCTCCGGTAAACAAGTCCATCAGCTTATCTCCATATATATGCATGTACAGACTGGTTAAACTACACTGAAAATATTACTCAACCAGCATCTCCTCTTCAGTTTCATTTGTACATGGCGTCACCAAATTGAAAATCAATTCCTAATTTTATAAGAAAGATTTTGGCAAGTTATTCTTGATAAATTTGCCCATTTTCAACATATCTGCTCAAGGCATTGATAAGGAAGATGCCAGTCCCCACTGATTGTAGCATACTATGGATTGGTTCCATGACTTCCTGTCCGATAGAAGGTAGTTACTGTTGCAAGGTTCCTAGAGTGATATCAGATTGTTCTTCCCAAAATCCACATGTAACCATATACTTCTCCAGTTGCAATTTTATAATGGTTGTCTATAGACAATTTCAACATCTCTAATGCAGAATATCCAACATTACCTAGAGACCAAATATAGCCCACCATTTATTTCTATAAGCTCTGAGAATCAAGAATGAATTTTATATTTGGAGTGAAATGTCTGAGGTAGTGTCTTACTCTAGTAAGTATATGTGTCTATTATATTCTGGTAGTAAGAAATGTCTTATTTATTTTCAATCACACAGGCTGACTTGGAGCTTACTCTTTAGCCTTCTCAGTGCTTAAATTATGGCCTGTGACATTAAACCCTACGAATTTTCTTGTTTTTAATATAAAACTTAACTTTAAACACTTTATATATTTGAAATTTTTTTTTTGTCTCAGGATTTCTTTTTTTTTTTCTTTTTTTTTTTATTAGTCAGTTCTGTATTCAGCAAATACAGTCAGTTTGGTACCATTATTAGGCTCATCCGTGACCTACCCCCTCCCCTTGGCCCCTCCTTGTTGAGGTATACGGGTCATGCATTGTGGAATTTAAATTTATCTTTGAATAGCAACACATCCATCTGCACATTATTCTTGATTTTGTCTCTTAGTCAGTAAAGTCTAAATATATTCTTTGGCCCTTTATGTAACAAAGCAATAGACTCCTGTCGTGGGAGTTTGTAGAAAGTCCATTACAAACAAACCTGCCTCTCAGCACACCACTGAGACCTGTTTTCAAACCAAAGACAGTTCTAGAAATTGTTGAACTTTTAGGAAGTGAAAAATTCATTCTTCCTCTATGTCTTACTTCAGATATCTCTTATACGAGACCATCTTCTTTCTTGTTATCTTCAAGTTTAGGATAAACTCTTTCTTAGTGTGTCATTTATTTTGTCTATGAAAGCTTTCCTAAACTTCCTCCTTCTCACAAGCCCTCATCTTCAGGCTGTTTAGTGCTGAGTGCATTTTTCCATCATGCTCATCAGAGTGTCTCAGCTTGTTTGTGCTATGTCTTGCCATAGCCATTTAAAAGCATAGGGTATATGTTTACACCTCTTGATCTTAACATGTCTTATAACCTACTTGACTAAGAGAGTATGACAGAACTGGCATACTGCCAGTTATGAAAACGTCTTGTAAGAGTATATACAGCATGTGATTGCTGACATGGAGATTCTGGACTCAATGTGAAGTTACAATTACCCTGTGTTAATAATGTGGCAGAAAACCCAAGCTATACATTGATGCCACAGTCAGTGTGATACTAAGTGAAAACAGAGTGAAGCCAAAGTACAATGAGACAGGAGCTGTGTGAGTGGAGTAAGCACTATGAAAGTGGACCCTCCATGGCTGCAGTAGACTCCCCATGAATGAAATACAAATTATTGCCCTAAATACCTGTTCAATTTCTGACCTAAAACACAATCAAAACAAAATTATTTCTTCAAGCTTGTGGGAGTTTTAGTGATGCTTTAGCATAATACAAAACATGGCCTGAACAAAGTAATTGTCTTATTACTAATTCATTTTCCAACTTTGAGTGCAAGGTTTAGAATGAATAGCATTCTCTCTTAGTATGCCTGTTCGTTTCAGAGAGCACAGCAAGTAGTGAGTGTTTGCTAAAGGCTCACTGAATGAATCAATGAGTTTTCAAAGGTTAATGTATGAGTGGATATGTAAATGAAATGTCAGGATGAAGGTTGCTAACAGATGCTGTCTTTCTCCATGGAAAGAGGAAAGTGAGATTACAAACAATTAGGAAGATGGGTGAGGGCATGCTGGGTATTTTCATGGGAACAGGAAGGAAGGTGTTGAAGGGAGAATGGCATAAAGGTGTATTGGTTTCAGATTTGATCATTTACTAAGTGAACGCTGCATAGTTGTACTCATGACTATAGATTTTTGTGGCAAAGTGATATGAAAATTATCAAACAAACAGACAGGAAATGAGACACAAGTTTCACAGCTTACTTGGCCAGTAGAATCATTTGAGACAAACTCACTTCCTGAAGCATTGAGCTGTGACAGTATCTGTGAAATATTAGTAACTAGAGAAGCTTATAGAAAGACTCAACTCCCAGGATTTGGTCACACTGGCAGCTATCAATTACGCATACAGAGAATTCAGGCCCTCAAAAGGGAAGCAGGTATATAAATGGACACAATAATCCCTTGTTATCTATTCTGTAATTGTGGGAACTCATGAAATCTAATTCCCAAGATGCAGGTTAGGACCAATTTCATAAGAAGGTTGTCAGGTAGCCTTCTGTATTAGCTGTTCTGACATAGAAGGGAAGTGTTACAGGTAAGAGTCTACCTTTAACCCTTTAGACATTGTCATTGGGAAACCATCTGTAACAAAATCTTAATGAATGTTGTATTAAACTACTAAGTGGATTCAGTTTTAATTAAAAGGAACATCCACCTGATTGCCCTTAACAGAATATTTACCAAGTTTTACTTTTGTATAAAACATTGTCATCCTTCAATACAGTTCTTGCATTTTTATTTTGCTGCAAAGTTTCTATCATCACCTATCCACTATTCACAAGGCACTGTCTGTATTCTCTCTAAATGTGAGACAAAGATTTCCTGTAGGCTTTAAGAGGACAATAGGGTAGACCTACTTGTAGATGGTCGCCGTATAGTATGCCAAGAATGCTTATAGAGACCCAAGAGTTTGTGTTGAACACATCAAAGGAGATAAAAGTATGAATGGGGTTTAGAGACATAAGGAGAAGGAGTTTTCCCATTTAAAACAAAGACAGTTATAGCCAAAGGATTCATAGTACATGGAAATTTAAAGAACTGTAAAGAAACTGTGTGTAATGCAAGTCTTTGGAAGAAAAATTACAGGTGAAAATAATGAATCAGAAAAATTGAGACAAGCAAGTGGAAATGACATTCATTATCAGGTCTGAACTTCAAATAAAGAACAGTTGCAGGTCATCTCTAAGTGAAGAGGCAGGGTTGAAAACCGTGCACCCACTGCAAGAAGCCATTAATGACACATGATCAAGCAAATGGCAAAATATCTAAATACTGGAATGGCAGAATATAAGAAGGTGAGTTGTACATATGGAAAGAAATCAAAGAAAAAAATAAAACAACAGGTAATGTATAAGAACCAAATAATCTATCTTACAATTTTGAAAATATTCTGAATGAGAATTTTTAATTAAATAATGAGGTAAATTATATACAAACAACATGGTGAGTTGAGAGAGTTATTGACCTTGTGCATACACATAAAGAAGTTATAGAGACTTAGGCAAATAATGATACAGAAAAACAAGAAAACAGCTGAAAAATAGTTGGAGGTGGTGAACAGAGTAAGATGATCCTATACACATATTGTGAGTCTTCTGAAGAAATTATAAAAAATAGAAATAATTTGAAAAATTGTGTCCTAGGGTGAATGGAATAAATATTTTTTTACTTTAGTAATCTTAAGCATCACAAACAAAATACATAAACATACACACACATGAAAAACAAGCACAAGAAACCTGAGATAAAAGATACTTTAGTCCCTACCTAAAAGAAAAAGGTAATCTAAAAGAAGCAATCTTTACAATGACAACTGAATGCTCATTAAAAGAAAAACAAACTATCAGAAGATAATATAATAGCAACTTCAAACAACAGAGATAATTTGACTGAAATAGTTTAACTCTATAAACTGTAAAAATATATATTTTTATTTTTGACTGTTTTTAAGCAGGTAAAGAGTCTGACTGTTAATCTTATAGGTTTATATGAGTGAAAGATAAAATTATTCTTATAAGAAGTTTTCAAATTAAGAAAGTCCTTTTTTTAGCACGTCACAGAAATGAGATAAATTTTCAGCCAAATTAGACGTTAATGTGAAGACTAATAATAATATGTACACAGAGGATATGAAAGTAGTTTTACTCTTACAATGTAGCTTTCTAAAGAGTGAAGGGCACATTAAAGAAATGGAGACAGGATTCTTCTGCAAAAAGCATGGACTTGTATACTTGCAAGAGCAACCTGGCTTTGTTTACAGCTTGCCTAAAAGTAGGGATGGAACTTTAAAAACATTGAAAAATGTTTAAAACAGTCTAATTTTAGGCTTCCAAATACATTATAAAATCAATAATTTTAATAAAAATTACTTATTAAATTTGAATTTAAGCACTGTAATATTACCGTCAATTTTTGGTCTTGCCATATTTTATGAGGAACAATATTTTTGAACATATATCTGTGTATTAATCAATTGCTATGAGAACTAAAATTCAAGGAGAAGGTCAGGTCTGACGGCATATGCCTATGGTCCCAACACTTGGGAGGATGAGACAGGAGACTCATGAGAATGAGATAATCCAAGGCTACCTAGCAATATCTCTCAAAAGCAAAGTGATTAAAAGTGGAATAGGGGTTGGAGAGATTGCTTTGTGGTTAAGGAGCTTGCTAGGAAAAAAAAAAAATCCTAAGGACCCAGGCTCGAGTCCCCAATATCCACATAAAGCCAGATGCACAAAATGATACAAGTATCTGGAGCACATTTGCAGCAGTTAAGAGGCCTTGACATGCCCATTCTCCCCCACCCCAACTTTCTCTCTCTCTCTGAAACAATAAATGAAAAAATTTTAAAGGATGTGCACCATCACAAAAGAAAAAAAAAAAAGAAAGAAAGAAAAAAGAAAAAGGCCAGAGAGGACAAAGCAGAGTTGCAACAAAATTCCCAGGAATTTAAAACGAACATGTTTTTGGAATGACATTTATTGAAAATTAAACTTATCTTTGGTGCTTTATACTATTTAAAGAAACAATAAGTGTGTCGGTACCAATAAATACTAAGTAGAAAATAAAAAGTTTCAGAGAATCACCTAAAAGGTATATCTCTTACTAGATTCCAAGTATGATCAAATTGACCACAGAATTTAACCTTCACAGCATGTCATGGTGGGGACATTTGGTGGATGAGACATGTTTACCTCATAGCAGCCAGGAAGCAAAATAAGAAACAAGAATTATCCTGGGTCCAAAGCTATCTTTCAAAGGAACAACCCTATGACATTTGATATGGTTAGTTTGACAGGATATAGAATCACCTAGGAGATGAATGTCTAGGAATGCCTGAGATTTCCCTAATTATGTTAATTAAGGTAGAAAGGGCCATCCTAACTTTAAGCATAATTATTTCAGAGGATAGTATGCAACACTGGGCAAAAGAAATCAAGTGACCTGAGCACAAGCATTCATTGCTATTTCCTGACTTTAGCTGCAATGTGCCACCTACTTCTGCCACCATTATGGACTGTATGCCCTGGGACAGAAATCAAAGATAAAGCCTTCACTCTATAAGCTGCTTCTTGACAAGTATTTTAACACTACAATGTGAAAAGTAATTAATGTAGAATACTATGGTTGACAAGTGATGTCATAGCTGTAAACCAGCTTATTTGGTTTGTCAACTTTCAGAACTGGTTTTGGAAGGAATTTGGAAGAATTTTGAATTATAATCTAAAGAAGTGCCAGAATTTGGATTTCCAGTCAAGATGGTGTCCACCTAACTGCGCTGCAACTCCAAGGAAGGAGAGGCAAGGAATCAAGGATTCACTGGGACTTTTGGGGAGGAGCAATATCTAATAGATTGCCAGTGGGAGGGTGCGGAGTGTCAAAAAAGGGGATCAGCTGATTCCCAGAATCTTGGGTGACCCATCTGTCCCCCAATCACCCCAAGCTATGTCCTAACCAGAGTCCCAGCCTCAGGCTGCTCTCGCAGTAACTACAGGCAAGGAGACCCAGGCCAGTAGCTCTACCTGTGCCCCCAGGCAGAGGTGATTGCCAGGATCCACCTCCCCCCTCTCTCCCCACCCCCAAGGTCAAAGATTCGCCCCCCACCCCCCCATGTCTCCAGACCCTCCTCACCCCCCCACTCCAGTCCCCCTCCACCCCAACCCCTCCTGCGCTGACTTTGGAATCGCTCCACTATGCTCCACCCACCCCCAAACTTTGGCCCACTCTGCTATCCTGCCCCTGACCCAGGACTTCAGATCAACCCACTCGGCCCTGCCCCCAATGCGAATTCTGACACCTCTGCCCTGCTCCACCCCCAAGCCTGTGTTTCTCCAGCAAGCAAGTTTTCCAGCACCTGACTTCAGACTTGCTCTCCTCAGCTCTGCTAAGGCCCACCACTGACCCAGCCCCCTGGGAATTCAGAACTGCTCTGCTCCACCCCACTCCGCCCCCTGGTGAATCTTGACCCTCCTCACCCTGTCCTGATGCTAAACACCCCCACACTCCACCTCCACCTGCTGTGGTAGCACATTCCTCCCTGCCCCTTCACTCCCTAGACTTCCACCCACCCATGGTGCCCCAAGTCTTCCCTTTACCTGCTCTGCATGGCTCCACCCCTGCCCCCACCCCTGTGATGTCAGATACAACCTCTTGGCCCTGTACTCACACAAATTCTGACACCCTCTGCTCTGCTCCACCCCAAACCACTGAACTTCAGATCTGCTCTGCTCTGCTTTGCTCTGCTCAGGACAGCACACACCCCTGTAAATTCAGACCAACTCTGTCTCACCCCAACCCACCCTCAAAGGAGTCTTGACCTGGACTCTCTATCAAGACCCAGTGCACTTGCTCCCCATCTCTATCCCCTAGAATTTTACCACCTTCCCCACCCATCTTTTTCTTTTTCTTTTTTCTTTATTAGTTAGTTCTGTATTCAGCAAATACAGTCAATTTGGTACCATTATTAGGCTCATCCGTGACCTACCCCCTCCCCTCGGCCCCTCCTTGTTGAGGTATACAGGGTCATGCATTGTGGAGTTAGCCCACAGTAATGGGTAAGCTAAATGTCTCTGCATATCATGACCCAACATGTGACTGTGACATTCTTTCTGCCCCCTCTTCCGCAAAATTTCCCTGAGCCATGTTGGGTTCATTTTTGGTCTGCTTCAGTGATGAGGTGTTGGGGGCCTCTGAGGCTCTGGCTCTCTGATTTGGTAGGAGTTGATTTTTCTCTGTGCTGATCTCCTTCCCCCTTGTGCTGGTATCCGGTTCATCAGGAAAAAAGCCCCCTTGCTTGTTTCTCCAATTTTTCTCAGTTTCAGCCAGGGCCCTTTTGAGGTATGATGGGGTGGCTCTCTCCTTAGGATCTACATCTATCTGAAAAAGAGAAGCAGATTCTCCAACGGAGAGTAAGTTAGCACCAGGACAAATGAGATAACCCTTACTTTTTTTTTTTTTTTTTAATAGAGAATTTAATACGTGTAGGCCCTCTTGTAGCCCACAATTGATGGTAGCTTGATATTGGAGAGTGGGTTTACGTTTGAATCTGGTTCTGACTTGTTTCCCAGCTCCAGCTATGGGTCCCATACCAGTGAGGGGATCAGTTAGCCAAATTAAGAGCAGTTGGTTCCCCACCATGGCTGTGTGCCACCACTGCATTGTGTGGGCATCACAACAAGTTATTTGCTGCTAAGTAGGTTAGACCATGTGTTGCTTCAACAGATATTGGTCATTTTCCCCCAGTCGCCATTGTAGCACCTTCTGGCACTAGACGCGCTGTCTGGGGACTGACTGTCTTCCAACTTCCAGCCATGCTATTCGAATTTGCATGTCAATCACATAAGGTATCTTCAGCAGTAGGGTCTTACCACTAGCCTTTGGTGGGTCATCAAGTACTCTGACAGAAATCTGTCTGTCTTTTAGGAAACCTTTTAGGTCTCTCTGATCAAAAGCTCATTTTGGATGATAGCCCCATGCTGGATCTGGGAGTTACAGGTCAGTGCCCACTAAGAAAATGAGGAAAAAGATAACTAATATACCAGAGTTAGAGACAAGAGAGAGAGAAACAGGGAGAGGGGAAGTGAGGGAGGGAAGATGTAGGAGATTAAGGTTAATCTTAATCGTACCCTCTCCAGTGTCTTGTGGTTCATGTGTTCCCTGTAAGGGCCTGGTGAAGGATCAGCCATTTGGTCTGTCCTTCAGTAAGTAGAAGATTATGGTAGCATTGCCGTTTGGGTCTAGATTTGTGTTTCCCACCCCTTTGATGCCCTCCCATCCCTCCCCTTCCATCCTAGTGTCTAATCTAGGAGATGCTTGCTGGGAATGTAAGGTATCTTCGGTAGATTCAGGTTAGGTGCTGTAGATGAGTGAGACTATGTGGCTATTTTTTTTCTGTGATTGGTTAATTCACTGAGAATGATCTGTTCCAGGTTCAACCATTTTTCCTCAAATTTCATTGTGTCATTTTTTCTTACTGCTGTATAGAATTCCATTGAGTAGATATACCACATCTTAGTTATCCATTCTTCTAGTGATGGACATCTGGGTTGATTCCAGCTCTTAGCTATTACAAATTGAGCCGCTATAAACATGGTTGAGCAAATCTCTTTAGTCTGTGGTTTGAAGGTTTTAGGGTAGATGCCCAGTAAGGGAATAACTGGGTCTGTTGGTATCTCTATACTCAGCTTTTTCAGAAGTCTCCATATTGCTTTCCAAAGTGGTTGTACCATCCTACATTCCCACCAACAGTGGATGAGTGTTCCTACTTCTCCACATCCTCCCCAGCATTTATTTTCATTTGATTTTTTGATGTTTGCTATCCTTATTGTGGTAAGGAGGAATCTCACAGTTCTTTTAATTTGCATTTCTCTGATGATTAGGGATGATGAACATTTTGTTAAGTGTATGTTTGCCATTTCTGTTTCTTCCTCTGTGAACTGCCTGTTCAGCTCTTTGCCCCATTTTGTGAGTGGGGTGTTTGACTTCTTATTGTTTAGATTTTTGAGTTCTTTGTAGATTCTAGAGATTAGGCCTCTATCAGTTGGATAACCCACAAATATTTTCTCCCATTCTGTAGGTAATCTATTGGCTTTGCTTATTGTATGCTTGTCTGTAAAGAAACTCTTCAGCTTCATGTGATCCCTTTGGTTGAGTGGCGGTTTAAGTTCATGAGCTACTGTGGTTTTGTTCAGGAAGTCTTTTTCCATTCCTATATCATGGAAAGTACTTCCTAATTTTTCTTCCAGTAGTATTCAAGTTTCTTGTCTTATATTGAAATCTTTGATCCATTTGTACTTGAGTGTAGTGCATGGTGAAATGTGTGGGTCAAGTTTCAGTTTCCTGCATATGGTTATCCAGTTTGTCCAGCATGATTTGTTGAAGATGCTGTCTTTTTTCCAGGCTATATTGTTTGGGCCTTTATTGAATATCAAGTAGCTATAGTTGTTTGACCCAAAGTCGGGGTCCTCAAGTCTATTCCACCCATCTTGACCATAGTCCCATTATTCCTGCTCCCACACTGTGATTGGCAAACCACAACGCAAAAGAAATAACATTAAAAAAATCAAATGTAAGTAAATCCAGTAAGATCTCCCAATCCCCAAATGACCCAATGGGTGCAATAGTGACACATCTGTCATGGTGGAAACCAATTGCCCTCTACTTGCACTGGAGGCCCACTTCATGGAAGGGAATACATCCCTGATACTGAAAACTTAAAACAGAGGTAGTCATGAGACCTAGGGGTGTAACGTCTGCTGATATCTGGATAAATGTATATACTATGCTTATCAAACTACCCAGTAAGCACTTCTCTTAATATTCATACCCTTATATTAATGCTACTCTCACTTTTGGTAGAGAATCTTCTCTTTTCAGATGGCAGTAACCTTGGGATGACTCAGAAGGTATCATAGTGCTGGAAAGAAGTGACTGGAGTACTGAGTAACATCTCTATCATACCTTCCAATGCTCAGGCTCTAATGCGGAAGAGGTGGTGGAAAGAATGTAAGAGCCAAACAAAGGGTAGGACTCTTTACAACATGCTCCCAACAGACATAAAATGGCCCCAATATTCATGACTTCATAGTGCCTGACACTACCTACACAAGACCATCATAGGAGGACAGAAAGATCATGACCTCAAAATAAAAGAGAGACTGATTGAGATGGGGAGGGGATATGGTGGAGAATGGAATTTCAAAGGGGAAAGTAGGGGGAGGGAGGGTATTACCATGGGATATATTTTATAATCATGGAAAATGTTAATAAAAATTGAGACAAAAAAGATCTGCCAATCTTACCATGAAAGTCTCTAATTAAAACATAGAAACATACACTTAAGAAAATGTTCATCATCCCTAATCATCAGAGAAATGCAAATTAAAATAACTATGAGATTTCACCTTACCCCAACAAGGATAGCAAACATCAAAAAATCAAAAAAAAAAAAAATTCTGGTGAGGATGTGGAGAAGTAGGAACACTCATCCACTGTTGGTGGGAATGTAGGATGGTACAACCACTTTGGAAGGCAATATGGAGACTTCTGAAAAAGCTGAGTATAGAGATACCAACAGACCCAGTTATTCCCTTACTGGGCATCTACCCTAAAACCTTCAAACCACAGGCTAGAGAGATTAGCTCAACCATGTGTATAGCAGCTCAATTTGTAATAGCTAAGTGCTGGAATCAACCCAGATGTCCATCACTAGAAGAATGGATAACTAAGATGTGGTATATCTACTCAATAGAATTCTATACAGCAGTAAGAAAAAATGACACAATGAAATTTGAGGAAAAATGGCTGAACCTAGAACAGATCATTCTCAGTGAACTTACCCAATCACAGAAAAAAAATCAACACACAGTCTCACTCATCTACAACACGTAACCTGAATCTACCCAAGATACCTTACATACCCAGCAAGCATCTCCTAGACTAGACAGTAGGATGGAAGGGGAGGGAGGGGAGGGCATCAAAGGGGTGGGAAACACAAATCTAGACCTAAATGGCAATGGTACCATAATTTTCTACTTAGTAAAAGACAGACCAAATGGCTGATCCTTCACCAGGCCTTTACAGGGAACACCTGAACCATAAGACACTGGAGAGGGTAAGATCAAGGCTAACCTTAATCTTCTACATCTTCCCTCCCTCACTTCCCCTCTCCCTCTCTCTCTCTCTCTCTCTTCTCTCTAACTCTTGTATATTAGTTCTGTTTTTTCCTCATTTTCTTAGTGGGCACTGACCTGTAACTCCCAGTACCAGCATGGGGCTATCATCCACAAAGAGCTTTTGATCAGAGGGACCTACAAGGTTTCCTAAAAGACAGACAGATTTCTGTCAGAGTACTTGATGATCCACCAGAGGTTACTGGCAATACCCTACTGCTGAAGACAGCTTAGGTGGTTGACATGCAAAATAGAGTGGCATGGCTGGAAGTTGGAAGAGAGTCAGTCCCCAGACAGTCAGCACGTCTAGTGCCAGAAGGTGCTACATGGGCGACTGGGGAAAAATTACCAATATCTGTCCAAGGAACTCATGGTCTAACCTACTTAGCAGCAAATAACTTGTTGTGATGCCCACACAATTGCAATAGTGGCACACAGCCATGGTGGGGAATCAACTACTCTTAATTTGGCTAACTGATCTCCTCAGTGGTACAGGACCCATAGCTAGTTCTGGGAAACAAGTCAGAACCATATCCAAGCATAAGCCCACGTGCCAATATCAAGCTACCATCAATCATGGGCTACAAGAGGGCCTACACCTATTAAATTGTCTCTAAAAATAATAAGGATTATCTCATTTGTCCTCATGCTAACTTACTCTCCACTGGAGAATCTGCTTCTCTTTTTCAGATAGGTGTAGATCCTAAGGAGAGAGCCACTCCATCATACCAAAGGGTCCCGGTTGAAAGTAAGGAAAATTGGCAAAGCAAGCAAGGGTGCTGTTTTCCTAATGAACCGGATACCAACAGAAGGGGGAAGGAGAAAAACACAGAGAAAAATCAACTCCTACCAAATCAGAGAGCCAGAGCCTCAGAGGCCCCCAACATCTCATCACTGAAGCAGACTGAAAATGAGCCCAACATGTCTCAGGAAAGTTTTGCGGAAGAGGGGGCAGAAAGAACGTCAGAGCCACATGTTGGGTCATGATATGCAGAGTCATTTATCTTATCCATAACGGTGGGCTAACTCCACAATGCATGATGCATATACCTCAACAAGGAGGGGCCAAGGGGAGGGGGTAGGTCACAGATGAGCCTAATAATGGTACCAAACTGACTGTATTTGCTGATTACAAAACTAGCTTATAAAGAAGGAAAGAAAAGAAAAGAAAAGAGGAAACATAGAAGAGACAATAGGATCAGAAATCCAATGTGAAGTTATGAGCAATGCAACCCTAACCAAGCTATTGGTAGAACTTGCACAAAACTAGCCAAGGACTGATAATTGTGTGGATGCTGCTATCGCTAGACTAGACCTATTAGATAAGAAAATAGAAGGGGTCCAAACACAATTAAAGGATATAAAAGAAAGTGAAAAAAAGAGGACCTAAGGGCTGGGGAGATGGCTTAGTGGTTAAGGCGTTTGCCTGCAAAAAGCCAAAGGACCCTGGTTCAATTCCCTAGGACCCACCTTAGCCAGACGCACAAGGGGCACACGCGTCTGGAGTTCATTTGCAGTGGCTGCAGGCCCTGGCGTGCCCATTCTCTCTCTCTCTCCCTCTTTCTCTGTCAAATAAATAAATAAATAAATAAATAACAATGAAATATATTAAAAAAAAGAGGACCTAAAAAACCAGCTGGCTATGCTAAATGAATACATAAAATAATGCAAAGAAGAATTCCAATAAGCATCAAGTAAATCAGATGTGAAAAGGGAACTTGACAGAAGGATGGAAACCATACATAGAGAAGTAGTAGAAAATGCAAACTTAACTGAACAAGCCCAAAACTCCTTAGAGGATCTCAAGAATAGAGTCAGCCATGTGGAGGATAGAAACTCTGATCTGGAAGACAAAGAAGAAGAAATAGGTGAGAGTTCAAAAGTTTCAGTAAGTTTAAAATTTTCTGTGAACTGAAAACCTGAGGAAAATGTGGGATACCCTCAAGCGTCCCAGCATTTGGATCATGGGACTACCAGAAGGGGAAGAATTTCAGACCAAAGGCATAGAGAACTTATTCAACACAATAATCAAATAAAACTACCCCACTCCCTCAAAAGAAAGGCCCATCAAGTTACAAGAAGCTAACACAACTCCAAACAGTTTGGACCAAAGGAGAAATTCTCCAAGACGTATTGTCATTAAGATTCTAAACATTGACATCAAAGAGAAAGTCCTAAAAGCAGCTACGGAAAAACAACACATCACATTTAAAGGTAAGCTCTTCAGAATCACTTCAGACTTCTTGATGGAAACCCTTAAAGGCAGAAGAGGCTGGAATGGAGCACTGCAACTCTAAGAACCTATGGTTTCCAACCCAATCTACTTTACCCAGCAAATGTATCCTTCATAATTGATGGGGAAAGAAAAACCTCCCATAAAAAACTCAACTTTACAACTAAATTAACACAAAACCAAACCTACAGAGTCTATTTCAGGAAATTCTCCACACAGAAGAATAAAAAAATCAACCTCAAGTAACTACAAGAAGAAGATCACAGTAACCTAACTCAGAGATGGCACAAAAACTTCAAAGTCCATGAAAACACCAAACCATATAAACCAACATAATATGGAAGGGATCAAATAAAACTCACAGTCATTATCCTAAGTATCAATGGCCTTAATTCACCCATCGAGAGACACAAGCTAACAGGTGGATCAGAAAATTAGACCTTCAATCTGTTGTCTTCAAGAAATCCACCTCACCACTAAAGACAGACACCTCTTCAGGGTGAAAGGGTGGAAAACAACATTCCAAGCAAATGTGAATAAGAAACAAGCAGGCATAGCTGTATTAATAACAGAATAAATAGACTTTAAACAAAAATAATCAAAAAAGAAAAAGAAGGCCACTTCCTACCAATCAAGGGAACAATCCAGCGAGAGGATATTACAATTATCAATCTTTATGCACAAAAGACAGGTGTACCACAATTCATAAAACAAAACCTACTCAACAATTAAACAGAAATAATCACGAGCACCATCATAGTTGGTATGGTAGTTTGCATAGATGGCCCCCAATATATTCAGTTCTTTATTGTTTGTAGTTTGCATCTGCAGCCACCTGGCTGGAGGCACTGTCACTGGGTGCTTCTTAAAGTGTGGTGGTGGGTTTCAGATTTAAATCTAAAGATATGCAAATTGTGCTTAGCAGGATTTCCTGAAGTGTGCTGTGGCTTTTGGCTTTTGGCTTGTGCTTCTCTCTCTCTGCTTGGTCCTATGAAAGCAGGCAAGGTTCTTCTGCCATTATGGAACTTCCCCTGGATCTGTAAGCTTCAATAAATCCCTATCTCCATAACTGTGCTTGGTCTGGAAGTTCATCTCAGCAAACCTGAAGCTGTCTTCTACAGTTGGGGGCTTCAATACATCATTATCAGCAATAAATAGATCATTCAAACAGAAACTCAACATGGAAGTGAGAGAGATCAACAAAACCATAGAACATTTAGTCGTAACGGACATCTACTGAACATTCCACCCCAAATCCACAGACTACACATTGTTCTCAGCAGTACAAGGAACCTTCTCTAAAATAGATCACATACTGAGTCACAAAGCCTGGCTCCATATATTTAGGAAGATTGACATAATCCCCTGCATGATATCAGATCACATTGATATATTGCTAGAAATTAACAACAAAAAAACAACCAAAAATCCCATTGTCTCCTGGAAACTGAACAGCACACTTTTAAACAATAAATGGTAGTGGACAAAAAAAAAAAAAAAAAAAAGAAATACCGAAATTTCTTGAAACGAATGAAAATGAGAACACAGCATACCAAAACTTATGGGACCCAATGAAGTTTGTCCTCAGGAGCAAATTAATAGCACTAAATGCCTTCATAAGAAAGACAGAGAAATCCCAAATCAATAACCTAACCAACCATCTAAAAGCACTGGAAAACAAGAACAACCCAACCCAAAAAGCAGAAGACAGAAAGAGAGAATTAAGATCAGAGCAGAAATTAATGAATTGGAAACTAAGAAAATGCTTAAGAAAATTGATGAAACAAAAAGTTGGTTCTTTGAAAAAATAAACAAGATTGACAAACTCCTGGCCAATTTGATCAAGTGAAAGAAAGAGGCTCTTCAAATTAACAAAATTAGAAATGAAAAAGGAGAGATCAAAACAGACATAAGTGAAATTGGGAGAATCATCAGGTCTTACATCCAAAACCTCTACTGTACAAAATTGGGAAATATAGAGGAAATGGATAAATTCCTAGACACATACTATCTACCAAAGCTAAACTCAGAGCAGATTAATCTCCTAAACAAAGATATCACACCCATTGAAACTGAAAAGGTAATAAAAAATTTAAAAAAAAAAACACCTCCCAAAAAGAAGAGTCCATGACCAGATGGCTTCTCAGCTGAATTATATCAAACCTTCATGGAAGAACTGAAACTAGTATTTCTCAAAATATGTCACAAAACTGGAGATCAAGGAAAGCTCCCTGACTCCTTCTATGAAGTTACTATCACCCTAATACCAAAACCAGGCAAAGATGCCACAAGAAAAGAAAACTATAGGTGTATTTCCCAGATGAACTTAAATGCAAAGATCCTGAACAAAATTCTTGCAAACCGAATTCAACAACACATCAAATCCATTATACGCCTTGATTAAGTGGGATTCTTCCCAGGAATGCAGGGGTGGTTCAACATATGGAAATCAGTCAAGGTAATACACCACATAAAAAAGGCTAAACACAAAAATCACATGATCATTTTGATAGATGCAGAAAAGGCCTTTGACAAAATACAGCACCACTTCATGATCAAAACATTGGAGAGAATCAGCATGGTCGGATTATATCTTAACACAATAAAGGCTATATGCAAAGCTCCTAAAGCCCAAATAATACTTAATGGAGAGAGGCTGAAGGAATTCCCATTGAGATCAGGAACAAGAGGGGGGTGTCCACTCTCACCTGTGCTCTTTAATATAGTATTGAAAGTCCTAGCTCAAGCAATAAGACAGGAGAAATAAAGGGGATACAATTTGGAAAGGAAGAAGTCAAGTTAGCACTATTCACAGATGACATGATTCTACATGTAAGAGACTCGAAAACCTCCATTTCAAAACTCTTAAAGGTGATAAACTCCTTTAGCAAAGTAGTAGGATACAAAATCCATGCTCAAAAATCAGTAGCATTTCTATATGCAAATGACAAAGATACAGAGAAAGAAATAAAGGACATGGTCCCATTTTCAATAGCAGCAAAAACAACAAAAATACCTTGGAATAACCTTAACCAAGGAAGTGAAAGATCTATACAATGAAAACATAAAAACACTTAAAAAAGAAATTGAGGAGAACTTGAGAAAATGGAAAGACCTCCCATGCTCCTGGATAGGCATAATTAACATTGTGAAGATGGCAATCCTACCAAAGGCAATATACAGATTTAATGGAATTCAAATTAAAATCCCAAAGGTGTTCTTCACAGAGATAGAAAAAATTATCTCAAAATTCCATATGGAAAGGCAGAAGGCCTTGAATATCCAAGCATATCCTCAATAAAAGAAATACCTCTGGAGGCATCAACATACCTGATCTAAAGCTATATTACAAAGCTATAGTAATAAAAACAGCATGGTACTGGCAGAAAAACAGGAGTATAGACCAATAGAGTAGAATTGAGGACCTGGACTTTGGTTCAAGCAACTGCAGCTACTTGATATTCGACAAAGGCCCTAACAATATAGGCTGGAAAAGAAGACAGCATCTTCAACCAATGGTGCTGGACAAACTGGATAACCATATACAAGAAATTAAACTTGATCCACATATCTCGCCATGCACAACAATTAAGTCCAAGTGGATCAAAGACCTCAACGTAACACCAGAAACTCAGCTACTACTGGAAGAAAAGTTAGGAGGGACATTCCATGATCTAGGAATGGTAAAATATTTCCTGAACAAATCCCCAGTAGCACAGGACCTTAAACAATCACTCAACCAATGGGATCTTTTGAAGCTGAAAAGTTTCTTCACAGACAAACATACAATAAGCAGAGCCAATAGATTACCCACAGAATGGGAGAAAATATTTGCTGAATATCCACCTGACAGAGGCCTAATTTTTAGGATCTAGAAAGAATTCAAAAACCTAAACAATAAAACATCAAATAACCCACTCACAAAATGGGGCAAGGAACTGGACAGACAGTTCACAGAGGAAGAAGTACAAATGGCAAACACACACCTAAGGAAATGTTCATCATCCCTAATCATCAGGGAAATGCAAATCAAAACTACTATGAGTTTCCACCTTACGCCAGTATGGGTAGCAAACATCAAAAAATCCAACAAAATTAAATGTTGGCAAGGATGTGGAGAAATAGGAACCCTAGACCACTGTTGGTGGGAATGTAAGATGGTAGAACCACTTTGGAAAGCAATATGGGGTTCCTAAATAAAACTCATTATAGAGTTACCAATAGACACAGTTATTCCCTTACTAGGCATATACCCTAAAAGCTCCAAGCCTCAGTCCAGAGAGTTGCTCAACCATTTTCATAGTTGCTCAATTTGTAATAGGCAAGAGCTAGAATCAATCCAGATGTCTATCACTAGACAAATGGATAAATAAGATGTGGTATATCTACACAATGGAATTCTATACAGCAGTAAGAAAAAATGACACAATGAAATTTGAGGAAAAATGTTTGAACCTGGCACAGATCATTCTCAGTGAACTTACCCAATCACAGAAAAAAAAATTGCCATATAGTTTCACTCATCTACAGCACCTAACATGAATCTTCCCAAGTCTGTGACATACCTACAAGCATCTTGAGGACTGGACAATAGGGAGGGTGGGGAGGAATGGGCATGAAAGGAAGGGAGTGGGATACACAAAACTGGACACAAAAGGCAATGTTACCATAAAACTTTATATCCTAAAAGACAGACCAAATGGATGACTCTCCACCAGTCCCTTAAAGGGAATACCAGATTCACAAGGCCCTAGAGAGGGTATGAAAAAAAAAAGACTGTTCATTATCTCCTCCTATTTATGCATCTCTCTCTTTCTCTTTCTCTCTCTCTCTCTCTCTCTCTCTTTCATCCCACTATCTCTTATCTGTTTTGTATCACTTATCTGGTTCTTCCTTCTCTTCTTGGCTGCTGACCTGTAACTCCTGGTGCCAGCAGGTGGTAATCGTCCACAATGAGCTTTTGATCACAGAGACCTACAAGGTTTCCCAAAAGAAGACAGATTTATGTCAGAGTGCTTGAGGACCCACCATAATTTAGTGGTTAGACCCTACTGCTGAATACACCATACACTATTGGTATGTAGCATAGAGTGACATGGCTGGAAGCTGGAAGGGAGTCAGTCCCCATTCAGTTAGAGCATCTAGTGCCGGAAGGTGCTACATGAGTGACTGGGGGATAAAGACCATATTATGTGTTGTGTGTGCACACGTTTATGTGACATATGCACATGTGTGTACAGATGCATGTATGCCTTACACGTGCACATGGAGGCAAAAGGAGGATGGCAGTTCTTTCGTATTGCTCTTCCATCTTCTTTCACCAAGACAGAGTCTCTGGCCTAGAATACTTTAAGTAGAAATTAATGAGCCATTCTGGTGGAAGCTTAGATGACTAGATTGTTAAGAGAAATACAGAGAGTTTGGGCCCAACTCATGATGCTTCAAAAGAGACTAAGGGTCTTTACCAAGGAATTTAGCTAGGTGTAGTTTGTGTATATTCTGGCAAAGAATCTGGCTGTATTCTGCCTTTGCTCTAGGAAATTGAACTCAAATGAATGGTAAAGGACTATTTTGCTTAGTGGAGGAATTTCAAGGCAGGATGGCATTGATGTTACACAAGGGTTATTGCTCACTGCTCTTATCTATTTACACAATGGCGAAGAGCAAAAACAAGCAAAAGAGCTGGAGGGATGGAGCTAATATCTTTGGATACCCAGAAAATTACAACATGATCTCAGATGCTATCCCACTATGTTTCAGGATTTGATATTTGTCTGATTGGTTTTACTCTTGCTTCTGGTCTTTCGGTCCAGCCATTCGTTGTTATGCCTTCACTTCTCCATTTCAGGATCAGAATACTTACTTTGTTCCATTTTATGTTGGAAATATGTAACTTGTCTTTTGATGTTATAATGGCTCATGGTTAATAAATTATCTGAGTCTAGAAAAGAATTAGACATTAAATACTTTTAATTTACTTATGAGAGAGTGTGTGGTCATGTCAGGACCTCTGGCCACTGCAAATAAACCCTAGACTCATAAGCTGCCATAGCTTATGTGGGTTCTGGGAAATTCAACCTGGGTCCTTAGGCTTTGCAGGCAAGCTCCTTAACTGCTAAGCCATCTCCCCAAACCTTATGGTTTTAATATTTAATTTATTTATTGGAAGAGAGTTAGACACTATATAGTTCTGGAGTTTTTAAAGACTATCAGGACTTTTACAGTTTGACTGAATGCATTTTCTATAATGAGTTGGCCATGATTTTATGGTGACAAGGAATGGACAATTTTGGTCTAAGTGACTGGATGTCAAGGTGACTAGTATTAGATTTGTAATAATTCACTTTGACAACTGAGTAAGTTCTAGAATCACATAGAAAGCAAATCATTGGTCATCTTTGTGATGAATTTTCTAGATTAAGTGAATTGTTATGGGAAGACCCACCCTAACATTGAGCAGCACCACCCCTTCAGCTGGTATCTCCAGCTGAATAAAAATGAGAAAGCAAGCTGAGCACTAGCATTTACTGACTTTCTGCTTCCTGACTGTAGTGGAATGGAACCTTGAGTTGCTGCTGCAGTCATAATGGATTGTATCAACTCAAACTATAAGCCAAATGCAAAACAACTTCCTTCCTTATGCTATTCTCTGTGAGGTATTTACTTGGTTACATCCATAAGAAAATAACCAATACATTCAAAATGATGTAACTTAATTCTACTTTGGGGCCCTCTTCCTAAAATCTTACCATACTTCAATAATATCAAATGAACAAGCCTTCAGTACATAGACCATTAGAAAGTATTCATCCATGATCCGTACTTTTGCAGATGGATAGATTGATGGTAGATAGATAATGATATATACATAGATTAGATAGATGATAGAACATACAGTCAGATACATAAATAGCTTTACCCATATCATTACCATTTCATCTTTGACATGATTGACTGATATTTGAGGAAACCATTTCATATTGTAGATCAGAATTTGAGTAAAAAATGATTTTAGTTTTTATGGCATAATTATATCACTTTTGAATCTGTATTTTAAACAGTTTCCCCAAACTTATGTTGCCTTATTTGCAATGGCCTTCTAGGAGCATTGAGAGTAACATCAGGCTTCCAAGAGCTTTAAGAGTGGCATGGTAACATGAGCTTGAGATAACCTCAAACTCAATGGGACCATGCATTCTATATTGGAGATGCCAAACTATTCTCAGAAGAAAGGAAGATGTATATGGGACAACTATGTATTTTTTTTATCTGAGATGAAGGGGAGATGTCATTTCATAGTTGATGTGATCCACTTTCACTGGGTCTGAAAAGCTACACTTGCACATAGACCTGATATCTCATGAGCACAAAGGACTGGTTGGTGTGTGTCTTAAAAAAAAAATTACAGTTGGGTCGTCTCCATCACCACTCCCTACTCTGGGAACACAGTTTTCATGAGCGCATTTCATAATACCTGTGCTTTTCAATAATGAGTTTTTGTTTATTGTAGAATGTCTTTCATTCATCAAGAACTCAATAAATATGTAATAAGTGAAGCAAATACAGAGTTGTCACAACTCAAGAGTCTACCAAACCTTAACAAGCTCTTATCATGTCAAGATTTGTAGGGCAAAATTTTTAGCCTTAGGTGAGAGTTTGGACAAGTGTGTATGAGTTTTATGTAAAAGAACAGTAAATTTTCTAAGTATATATGCCTCCTTGCTTCAAAATGTATAACTAATTTCAATGAGAGGCACTGGGTGATAACAAGTCAGGAATGTTGTCATTGCCATGTATAAAAAGGTCTTAGTGAGCTGGAGAGATGGCTTAGCAGTTAAGGTGCTCTCTTACAAAGCCTAATGACATACATTAGTCTCCCCAGCTCCCACATAAAGTCAGACACACAGCTGACCTGGAGTTCACTATGTACTCTCTCAGGGTGGTCTCAAACTCTTGGTGATCCTTCTACCTCTGTCTGCCAAGTGCTGGGATTAAAGGGGTGCACCACCACACCTGGCTTTGTATGTGAGTTTGAAATTACTTTATCTCTGATTACACAACTAAGGGCCCAAATTTAAATACATTATAATGAGTATTCCAATGAGTCATCCATCATGCCACCATGTCTTCAGTTAAATCCAGAGTTATGAAGCCCTTGTAGCATCCAAATTTGGAGACAAATAATTTTCAATTTTGGAGTCCTAGTTTGGCAGTTTAAATATATTTTAGTGGCAATATTTTGGCTCCACTTTGTCATTTTTCTCTAAATTACACTATTAACATTTTATTTAATCAGTTAATCTAGGTAAATATTTTGTCTATTTTAATATAGATGCTTTCAGTGTACGCAAACTAAAATAGAATATCTGCATACCGTATTAAAAATGCTTTTGGAAAGAAAGTGTTATTATTAGTAACATTCACTAGAATGCACTGATTTTTATCACAGCTGTTCTTTCTAGCATTTGTATAAAAGCAGATGTTGTACACTAAAAGGAAAATAAAATGTCATCACACAAATTTAGGAATAGTCTTTTCTGGGGTCATTTCAGCAGCTCTATCTTTACAGCACATTTACTTGGCATTTTTAGTCACAACTTACACATATGAACAGGTGGGGAAGATTAATGATTTCCTCCTAGATTGTTCTAGAATCTTCTTCATTGACTCCTCCCATTATTACATGTTAAATAGAAACTTAACCAATTTATAGTTGCTGCATGAGCAGCAGGCATATCTACATGACTCACTGAATTAGTTCTTTTCTGCTCAGTGAGTGGGCAATTGAACAGATCATTGTACCACCAACTGAAAAACCAGAACAAATTAAACAGATTTCAAAGCACAGACTTTTCATATCAGTAGTGTTAAGCCCATCACAAGAATTCTGTGATCCTTGTATAAATAACCTAAGAAATCAACAATATTTTGATATTCTCATTCTAATAACAAGCATAAAGGAAACAGATTTACCTAGACTTAAGGGGTCATTTTGAGTCCCAGACTTTTCAAATTATGTCTATAAACCATGGAGGACAGGGAGTGGGCTCAATAGACAAAATGCTTGCCATACAAATCTGAGACTCTGAGTTAAGACCACTAGGCCACATGTAAAAGCTACTACCTGTGCCAGACTCCCGTAATCTTATCATACCTACAGCAGGATGGGAGGCAGAAACAGGAGTATTTCCTGCAAGTTTATAGACCAGTTATTCTGGCAAATGGTGAACAAGGAGACACCCACTCTAAAAACAAAGTGGAAGGCAAAGAGTGACACTGGAGAAGCTATCCTCTGACATTCAAACATGTTGTTATAATACAAGTGTCCACAATCACACTCATGAACATGCAAACACAAGCATACATTATATACATACACCAAAAATAAGACAAATCTGTAAAGCTTGGCCAACACAAAGATTACCAGGAGAACAAGGGAAAGAGTGGTAAGAGGCTTCCATTTATGGCTTCTCTATCAGTGCAGCACTCAAATTCAAACAAGACTTGTAAGTAGCAGCTGAGAAGTCTAGACCATTCTAGAATGTGCAGGTAATCCTTCAATAACTGAATCTACACTTGAATCTCTTTATACTACAAAAGCTGAGTGCTGATTCATTGATTAATGAAATCTGTAAGTGATGAAATTGTGATGTGAACACTAATTTCCCCATAATTCATTTGCAGTATTTCCTCTTCTGAAATGTACTGAAGTTGGTTTGCTGAGTGAGGAAGGAGCCACTATGTAGTATCCATACAGGGTTACAACTTGGTGTGCAGTCATGTGTTGAGGGCTTGCTCCCCAGTACTATTGAAATGGGGTTGGATCATAAGGATGCTAATTATGTTAATAGATTAATCTATTGCTCCATTATTAGCTGAATGGGCTATTAGGGGGTATGTGTAGCTGGAGGATTGAGGTCAGTGGAGACTTGACTTCAAAGGCAACACCTTGTTCCTCAGACCATCTCCTTGCCTCTTCCTTTTGTCCTCTCCCTCCTCCACCCCTTTCTTTTTTTTTGTATTTTCTTTTTCTTTTTATTTATTTTTTTCTCAATTTTTATTAACATTTTCCATGATTATAAAAATACACCATGGTAATACCCTCCCTCCGCACTCCACCCCTTTCTATCTTGGCCACCAGGAGGTGCATAACTATCCCAACCACATGTTCCTATAGCCCTGATTTTCTGACTTGTTTCAGAACCAAGTCAATGAAGTCCACATGAAATCCTGAGTCAAAATATACCTTTCCTCTTTGAAGTTATTTTTCTCTGGTAATGTGTTTTCTTTTATGGCATCACAAAATTAACCAGCACACACAACTTTGCCTAGTTATTCATTTAAGCACACATACAGCTGCTGTATTAAAAGGATGTTGTGATTGAAGGGATGTGATTGAAATCTCTAGTCAGTTTGTAGTTGAACAAGAGGGAGAGCATTCTGTTCATTAGAGTTCAGTTGGCAAAGACCAACCATATGAGAGATAGGGCCTCTAGAATGCAGACAACAGAAAAAAATGCAGATTTTTTCCTACATTCCAAGGTGGCACACTT